>JASDDO010000006.1:4263578-4668748 GCA_030015575.1 Agapanthus africanus | reverse complement strand
CGTATGCTCTTGTAAGATCAGATTGGTTATTATTTTATCTAATGAGGATGGCTCCCACTGTTTTTATCAAATCTTCCTTCAAACCCTAAAAGGAAAGACTAGCCGGGATTAATTACACCCTACAATTTCGCCAATCTTTCAGCCAGGCCAGTGTCGTTACTTTGAGGGAGGTTCCCCGTGCTTTCGCACGGACCTAGTTAAAATAAACCTCGTTTTCCCAGAGGCGTAACCCTGTTGACACCTTTCTAGACACCTACTTGATCGGCTAATTGTCCTGTGTAAAACTCTCCCAGGAGTAACAATTACTCGCAGTGGGTATCGGGATCCAACTATCTCATAGAAGGTATGCAATCTCATTGCAAATTTCAACATTTGAAATTCCCGATAAGATTTTGCCCCAAGCATCCCATGACCTTGACGGAGGTCAACAAACCACAGGGCAAGTCAAGTTCAACCCGTCATTTCTTGATTGAATCAAACCCACCCGCACGACCCTTGACGGAGGTCAACAAGGTCGTACGACTATCCTAATCCAATCTGCATCATATGCATAAGCAGATAAATACTAGTTAGCTACCGCTCACTACGCCTTGACGGATGTCAACAAACGTAGCACGAATACTAAGTAGGACTTATCTGAAATCACGGAGGGTTACCACAGGTTTTTCTGAAAACCTATTGCGTAATGAACTTGATATCGTTGTAGAATCGTGTGAAATTTTGAAAAGGAGTGTTTTTGAGGCTTTCACTAGTTTTGCTAAAGAGGTCATTCCCGGTGAAGGGATCTCGGCTCTTTCCTCATCGAATAAGGTGCAGGACATATCATATATATCACTATGCAAAGCAAAACTCTAAAAGCAATCAAAAGACAAACCGAGTGTTGTAGCATCTGCCAGTTTTGCTAAAGAGGTCACTCCCGGTGAAGGGATCTCGGCTCTTTCCTCATCGAATAAGGTGCAGGGTATATCATATATATCGCTATGCAAAGCAAAAAACTGTAGCTACCCTTTTTAAAAATTTGATTCTACAACATCTTTTAGGTTTCTTTTCTTTCATTAATCATATTAATGAAGTCCCATCATTTAAGTCATCTAAACATCACAGATAAATACGACGTACACTTATGCCATCCGCATTCGCCTCGATGTCCCCTCGTGCACCGTTAGGTTAGGTAACTAACGGCAGAGCGGGGCAGGGCTAGCGCGGGTGTAAAACATAAGTAACGTCTATATAATATATCATATATACTATATACAGTATCCATCTCACATATCAAATGATCACATCACAGATATCGCGGCAGAAGAATCATATGAAATAATGGAAATACTAGGAGGTCCGTGTTTTATTTTGAGCCTGTATAAAATACGGATTCCACGGTCGCGATGAATAGCCAAACCCACAACCCTAGACCCCTACGAGAGCGGCAAGCAACCCTTCCAATTCTAGAGTTAGAAGACCCGGACTCAACTCCTCGAGTTGGTCTCCCACTGGACTCTAGAATCCGGTTACTTGTGCTCTCCTCCTTGGGTCTACCTAATGCGGAAAAGTAAATAATATACAATGGTGACATCATCCTCATCCCGGAAGTGCCCCAATAAAAGAATATTACATACAATGAATTTTACATGAATGAAAATAAAAACCCTCATCTCACATAAAACCTCCGGCTATTCAGAACACGACGATCCAATATAACATATCACAGCAACACATAATATCTCATATTATCAACGTAAGCAAGCATGCGTATCCCGATTGTACCAACACGTGTCCCCAAGTCACTATTTTGGCCGCGGAACCACCGCGGCAAGCATGTTCTTGCCACGGTTCCGTGGCTCTTTGAGAGCCTTGGGGGCACGTGTTTTAGGGTTATCCTTAGAATTCCCTGCTGATTTTTTAAAGTATTTTTAATTCAGAAAAAATCACATTTTTACAGAATTTCCAGAGAGGGGGTCATTATCGATGTTTCGGGGTTCGATCGGAGTTTTAACTTAGTATACACGTCGCCTAATGCTCTAGCTAGGCTCTGATACCACTGTAAGGTTCCTAGGCATCAACCATGCCCGGATAAAAAATTAGACGTGCCGAACAACCCAAAGCCGGGATCTTTGCTAGATTATTAGGTTTACACATGCAAGTAAACACCATTTACGACTAAGTGAATACGAAATACAACCTTTGTAGATCGGTCCTTCACTTCAAAGGCTCCTTGTTGTAGTCCCGTCACTACGATCATGGTCCTCCCGGGCTCTTGCATGGCTTCACGAGGCAGAAGGAGCGTCCTTGCTTGAAGTCTTCGAGGCCGAAAACGATCTACGTCGAGGGAATACGAACTCAAGCTTCTTCTTCACTAACTAGAGAATTAGTTAAGCAAATACCCTAAACTAAAGTGCTAGTCTAGTAGAGGATGAGGAAATAGGAAGTGGGTACACCTTAGAATTATTTATCTCACATTTATTTCTCACTTAATCAAAACCTAGAAAGCTTTTTAGCTCAAGGAAGAAGATGAACAAAAAATGAGATGAGGATAATGATCAAGTAAGTGAGCTAACCATGGGTGAGTGAGTATCATATACTAACTCATGTAGAGACATAACCATGGCTAATCCAAATGGTTAGGTTAACAAAAAATCTAAAGTAAAGACAAAGTTAGCGGACTTTGTCAAAGCAAAGCAAGCTTCTACAAGCTTCATGCTCTTTCCAAATCTCCACTAATTTTGTAATTATCTTAAATAATTATAACCCACCATAATAAATAGAATGGTGTATGTCTTACACACCCATGAATGATGTATCAACAACCATGATACAAAATGAAAACACATTTTAATATATATCACATATATATTAAAGTTATGCACATGTGAGAAAAATCCTTAAGTGAACAAATGTTAGTTAATGTAAATTTGTATATCAAATATACAATTATACACTAAATTATTAAATCAACACTTGACTTAATAATCCGGTTATATCTTATATAACCAACTAACATCCAATGTATCGACTTATCGAATCAACACTTGATTCGATAACCCGGCTATATCACATATAACCGACCGATACAAAAAGTCGTGAGAATAGAATACGGTATCACATACACGCATTATTCTCGGTCGCGCACATATCACATATGCGCTCCTATTTCGTTTTGCCTGAGCCAGTAAAACCTCTATGTAGGACTCTAAAGACTCGTCAATACGCCGGCAGTAGGTAATGATCACATCAAGCACTCACAAGCCGTCAGCGGTACTAGCTGGACGTAACGGCTACCCGGGTATTAAGCGATCAGAAGATCAGCAAGCAAGCCCGCTCCAACTCCTGTAAAAGCCTAACGGTAAACTTGCCGTACAGTCCGGTCTCCTCGTCTGATATGTCGCATATCAAGTCTAGGGGTGGTAAACGTCAGACCCCAATAACCAATAAGTCGTGCCGATGTGAGGCTCATAACGGGTCGAGAAACTACTGGTAACACTTACCAGTAAATCTCTAAATCAACCCTTGCCAGGGACTTCCCTGTTATGGCCAATCGAGCACAGCGCAACATCAACCCCCAATACCGGGAGAGACGAAACCCCTCCTATCGCTCATTGCCTCCATGTGACTCGGGACAGTACCTAAAAAACACCGTTTTGCACGCCCTCTTGGACGTGGTAAGGTGGAAATCAAAGCACAGTGGGAATCACACAAGACTCTATGACGATCTCGGGTCTACAGACTAACCTGCACAAGTGTCACCAGAGAACTGCCATCTGACGTGAGGTATAATACCATCTGGGAGTACTCGCGAGTCCGTCCAGTGTATCCAGTGTCCACTGATCACCCGAATACCATCTCTGATGTCAAACACCAATGGATATGGGACATCCATCGCCCATCTTATGGGTCGAGAAGCGTATACGCTAGTCTACTCTGGTATATCGATGCCCCGTCTCGATATGCCCACGACTAGGGACATTAAAGGATATACTTATGGACTACAATGGCCCCACTAGTATGATCTGTATCATAGTCCTGGTAGTCAAGTAAACATCCTAAGGGCTTTACCAACATGTAACTGTAAGACAGTATCAAGAGACAAGTATACATGTTAAGATAAAGAGCAACCAAATAGCATACTATCATATCGAGCAAGAAAGTCCTCTCTATATATGTCCAAGCATCCAATATAATATACATCATCTGTACAATACTGGCCTCTAGGGCATACATACAACTAACAACATATACAATATATTTTGTAACAAAAACAAAATAATACAATTAACATATATCGCATATATATCAATGTATTATCCGGTGAGAAAATGAATCAATAAAGAGAGCATATATTAGTTAATGTAATGTAATATTTCACATATATAATTATACATTAAATTATCAAATCAACACTTGATCCGACAATCCGGCGATATAGCATATAACCGACTAATATAACATGTACCAATTTATCGAATCAACACTTGATCCGATGACCCGGCTATATCACATATACCCGGACGATATCATATATCGCGAGAATAGAATACGGTATCTCATACCGTATTATTCTCGGTCTCGCACATATCACATATGTGCTCCTACTCTGTTTTGCCTGAGCCAGGAAACCTCTGTGTAGGACTCTAAAGAATCGTCAATACACCGGCAGTAGGTGATGATCATATCAAACACCCACAAGCTGCAAGCGGTCAGCTAAACGTAACAGTCACCCAGATATTGAGCGATCAGAAGATCAACAAGCAAGCCTGTACATTCTCCTGTGAATCCAATCAGTAACACTACCGTACAGTCCGGTTTCTTCGTCTGATATGTCGCATATCCAGTCTAAGGGTGGTAAACGTCAGACCCCAGTAACCGATAAGTCGTATCGATGTGAGGGTCATAACAGGTCGAAAAACTACTGATAACACTTACCAGTAGCACTCCATATCAGCCCTGGCCAAGGACTTCCAGTTATAGCCAATCGAACACAGCACAACATCAACTCCTTATACCGGGAGAGACGAAACCCCTCCTATCGCTCATTGCCTCCATATGATTCGGGACTGTACCCAAAAGCCACCGTTTTGCACGCCCTCTTGGACGTGGTAAGGTCGAAATCAAAGCACAGTAGGAATCACATAAGACTCTATGACGATCTCGGGTCAACAGACTAACCAATACCAGTGTCACCGGAGAAATGCTATCTGACGATTGGTATAATACCATCTAAGAGTTCTCGGTGAGTCCGTTTAGTGTACCCAGTCTCCACTAAGCACCCGTACACCATCTTTGATGTCAAACACCGATGGATATGGGATCATCCATCGCCCATCATATGGGTCAAGATGCGTATACGCTAGTCTACTCTGGTGTATCGATGCCTTGTCTTGATACACCCTCGACCAGGAACAGTTATAGGATGTACTCGTTGACTACCCCGGCACCACTAGTATGATCTCATCATAGTCCCAGTAGTCAAGTACATATCCTAAGGGCTTTATCAACATGTGAGAGTAAAACAGTAAACCAATACAAGTCAACATGTTAAGACAAAGTGTAACCAAATAGCATACTATCATGTCGAGCAAGAAAGTCCTCTCTATATATATCCAAGCATCCACTATAATATACATCATATGTACAATAATGGCCTCTAGGGCATATACATAACTAACAATCTCCCACTTGCACTAAGGCCAGCTGTTGTAGTATCTCATACCTAACATCCCGAATAATCTCTCAAATTGAATCTGGGGTATGGCCTTCGTGAGTGGATCCACAATGTTGTCCTTCGTATCAACTCTCCTAACCTCGATCTCCCGGCGATCAACTATCTCCCGGATCAGGTGATACCGCCTCAGAATATGTTTGGACTTCTGATGGGACCTGGGTTCCTTGGCCAAAGCCACAGCTCCATTATTATCACAATACAAAGGTATTGGATGCTCAATGGACAGAACCACACCAAGTTCAGTGATGAACTTCTTCATCCAGACAGCCTCTTTGGCAGCATCGTTGGCAGCGATGTATTCAGCCTCCATCGTCGAGTCTGCAACAGTTTCCTGTTTGGAACTCTTCCAACACACCGCCCTTTTATTGAGGGTAAAGACAAATCCTGAGTGCGACTTAGAGTCGTCCTTATCACTCTGGAAGCTCGAATCGGTAAAAGACTCCACCTAGAGTTCACCGTTACCATACACCAAGAACATCTCCTTAGTCCTTCGTAAGTACTTGAGAATGTTCTTCACAATTGTCCAGTGACTCTCTCCAGGATCTGCTTGATACCTACTCACTATACTTAGTGAGTATGCTACATCGGGTCTGGTACATAGTATCGCATACATGATAGAGCCTACTGCCGAAGCATAGGGTATCCCTTGCATGCGAGCTCTTTCCAAATCAGTCTTGGGAGACATCTCTTTGGAGAGAGTGAGTCCAGAGATCGTGGGTTGGTTCCCACGCTTGGATTCTTCCATACTAAACCTTTTTAGTATGGTGTCAATGTACCTAGATTGGGACAATCCAAGTATCCGTTTAGATCTATCTCTATAGATCTTAATTCCCAAAATGCAGGAGGCATCACCTAGATTTTTCATTGAGAATCTTTGTGATAAGAAGAGCTTGATTGAGTGCAGCATAGGAACATCATTTCCTATCAAGAGTATGTCATCCACGTACAATATGAGGAAGACAACCTTGCTCTCTGCAACCATCTTGTAAATACAAGGTTCATCTATGTTTTTGATGAAGTCAAACTCTTTGACTACAACATCAAAACAGATGTTCCAACTCCACGATGCTTTCTTTAACCCGTAGATGGATTTAAGAAGCTTGCACACCTTTCCGCTGCTCCCACTGTCTACGAAGCCCTCTGGCCGAGTCATGTACACGCACTCTTCTAAATCACCATTTAGAAAGGCGGTCTTAACATCCATCTGCCAGATTTCGTAGTCATGGTATGCAGCAATGGCAAGTAGGATCCAGATGGATTTAAGCATAGCCATTAGAGAAAAGGTTTTGTCATAATCCACACCTGGTCGTTGATGAAAACCCTTTGCAACAAGTCTAGCTTTGTAAGTCTCAATTTTTCCATCTACACCAAGTTTCTTCTTAAAGATCCATTTGCTCCCAATGGGTTTTACCCTTTCAGGAGCAACTTCCAAAGTCCATACTTTGTTGGTGTACATGGATTCCATCTCAGATCACCTTGCATCCAGCCACTTCACAGAGTCCCCACTCATGATGGCCTGCTCGAAGCTAGTCGGGTCATCATATTCTATGATGCAATCCTCTCTCCCACCATCAACGAGAAAACCGTAGTATCTTTCAGGTGGATGAGAAACCCTACTAGATCGGCGGAGAGGCTGGGGTTCGTTGGGAACTACTGAATCCTCTGGTTCCACTAAATCTTCAGTCGTAATTTGTGTTGTTGGAACCTCTTCCAGTTGTACCTCATTGCCACTAATTTCTTTTGCAAGAAATTCCTTTTCTAAAAAGATGGCATGTTGAGCAACAAACACCTTTTGTTGTTCACTGTGGTAGAATAGATATCCATACCAATTGCTTGGATATCCCACAAACTTGCAAAGAATTGATATTGCCTCGAGTTTGTCCGGATTGTGCCTTTTGACATAGGCCGGATAACTCCATATCTTAACATAATTAAGAGATGGTCTCTTCCCCTTCTATATTTCATATGGAGTGGTAGGCACTGATTTGGTAGGAACCATATTCAATAGGTGTATGGCTGTCTTAAGCGCATACCCCTAGAAGGAAATAGGCAACTCAGCAATGCTCATCATAGAGCACACCATATCTAATAGGGTGAGATTCCTCTGTTCCGATACACCGTTGTGCTGTGGTGTATAAGGAGGAGTAAGCTGAGAGAGAATCCCATTCTCTTTTAGATAGTCCAGGAACTCGCTGCTTAAGTATTCTCCTCCTTGATCAGATCGAAGGATCTTAATACTTTTACCCGTTTAGTTCTCGACTTCGTTCTTATATTCTCTGAATTTCTCAAAAGCTTCAGACTTGTATTTCAACAAGAACTCCGTATCTTGAGAGATCATCAGTGAATGTAATGAAGTACAAAGAACCATTCCTGGCATGTGTAGACATGGGACCATATACATCACTATGTATCAGCCCCAAGAGTTCAGTAACTCTTTCTCCGTGTCCACTAAGTTTTGGTCATCTTGCCTTTGAGACATGACTGGCAAGTGTCATAAGATGAAAATTTGAACGGATTCAAATATCCATCCTTATGCAATTTAGCTAGCCGTGTCGCATTGATATGACCTAGTCTACAATGCCACAAGAAGGATTCGTTCATTTCTGAACTCTTCCTCTTGTGTGTGTTTTGTATATTAAGTACTATAGTTTGGTTAACGTATATGCCATTATTTAACGATCCTGATCCATTCAACTTGATCCAGGAATATGTTCATAACATTATCCTGTACTAAAAAATTATATCCTTCTTTGCTCAATAAAGAAACTGATATAAGATTGCATATCAGGGTCAGAATGTAATAGCATTCGTTCAGATCCAATGTATTACTATTTGGTAACACAAGGTGATATTCGGCAACTGCTTTGGCTACAACATCTGCACCATTCCCTACTCTTACAGAATGATCACCCATTCCCAGTTCTCTACCTTTACGTAGCCGACGTAACATATTACATATGTGGGATCTCGATCCGGTATCTAATATCCAGGACGTATAGTGAACTTAGAAACAGTTCTCGATAACTAACACACCCGAAGAAGATGCATCAGCATGCTTTTTCTTCGTTTTGGCGGCGTGAGAATCCGGATATTCTCCTATTCCCTGCTCAGTCTTATAACACTTATAAGAAAGAACGAGACCAACGTTCCCCTGCTCAGTATAATAAGCGGGTTCAGTCAATACATCCATATTATTATCTTGATTAAGGCCTGACAGGGTCGCTACCTGGAGAGAGAGAGAAGAAAACACTTTAGCGTATGCTCTTGCAATATTAGATTGGTTATTATCTTATCTAATCAGGATGGCTCTCACTATTTTCATCAAATCTTCCTTCAAACCCTAAAAGGAAAGACTAGCCGGGATTAATTACACCTTACAAGTTCACCAATCTTTCAGCCAGGCCAGTGTTGGTACTTTAAGGGAGGTTCCCCGTGCTTTCGCACGGACCTAATTAAAATAAACCTCGTTTTCCCAGAGGCAAAACCCCGTTAACATCTTTCTAGACACCTACTTGATCGGCTAATTGTCCTGTGTAAAACTCTCCCAGGAGTAACTTTTACTCGCAGTGGGTATCAGGATCCATCTATCTCATAGAAGGTATGCAATCTCATTGCAAATTTCAACTCTTGAAATTCCTGATAATGCTTTTGCCCCTAGCAACTTATGACCTTGGCTAAGGTCAACAAATCATAAATGCTAGCCAAGTTCAACCCGTCATTTCCTGATTGAATTAAACCCACCCGTACGACCCTTGGCTAAGGTCAAAAAAGTCGTACGACTACCCTAACTCAATCACATCTCATGATTTAGCAGATAAATACTAATTAGCTACCGTACACTATGCCTTGGCTAAGGTCAACAAATGCAGCACGAATATTAACTAGTCTCTATCTGAAATGACGGAGGGCTACGCAGATTTTTCAAAAAACCATAAGCATAATGAACTTGATATCGTTGTAGAAACAAGTGATTTTGAAAAGGAGTGTTTTTGAGGCTTTTCTAGTTTCACTAAAGAGGTCACTCCCGGTGAAGGGATCTCGGCTCTTTCCTCATCGAATAAGGTGCAGGGTATATCGTATGTACCGCGGTGCAAAGCAAGAACTATAGAAGTAATCAAAAACTAAACCATGAGTTTGTAGCATCTGCCAGTTTTGCTAAAGTGGTCACTCCCGGTGAAGGGATCTCGGCTCTTTCCTCATCGAATAATGTGCATGGTATATCATATATACCACTATGCAAAACAAACACTGTAGCTACCCTTTTTGAAAATTTGATTCTACAACATCTTTTAGGTTTCTTTTCTTTTATTAATCTCATTAATAAATCCCATCATTTATGCTTTCTAAGCATCACAGAAGAAACGAAAGCAGTAATATTTATATATCATCATATATATAGTATAAACATTCGTCTCAGGCAGTAATATGATCTCATCACAGAACATTGCAGCTAGGATGTCCGTGTTTTATATCGAGCCTCAATAAAACACGGATTCCACGGTCGCGATGAATAGCCAAACCTACATCCCTAGACCCCTACAAGAGCGGCAAGTAACACTGCCAATTCTAGGGTTAGGAGACCCAGTCTCGACTCCTCGAGATGGCCTCCCACTGGACCCTAGTACCCGGTTACTTGTGCTCCCCTCCTCGGGTCTATCCTAATGCGGAAAAGTAAATAATATACAATGGTGACATCATCCTCAACCCGGAAGTGCCCCAATAAAAGAATATTACATACAATGAATTTTACATGAATGAAAATTAAAAACCCTCATCTCACATAAAACCCCGGCTATTCAAAACACGAAGATCCAATATAACATATCATAGCAACACATAATATCTCATATCATCAATGTAAGAAAGTATGCGTATCCCGATTGTCGTTGATGTATAGTAACGAAGCCGACAATACCCCACATACTACACTTACGGTCGCAGAAAAGAAAGTGAAAAACTACAACATTTGGAATCCATAATCTCCTTAGAGATCGTAAACCCGAAATATCACATATTACGGATTTCATGCCTAACGATATGAATTCCACATATTGTATCACAATCACAGAATATCATGACGATGTTTAACATTTCGATCGAATCAACATACACTCACAAATTACCCCCGTGAGCTCAACACTTGAGCAAAATAAAAACACTAAAAAACCGTGCCACAGTGTCCATGGACCAGTCGTAGAAGGAGTTAATCAACGCCTCACCTATGGCACCACGGAACTACGGCAAACCTGAAGGTTCGAACGCGGTTCCGTAGGCATAGAATCGAGTTAAGGTTATTATAGTCTTCTAGGGGTCCATAGGGGTACTTGCACGATTTTACGAGTACAATCAACTTCGGAAAATTACAACGCTTGGAAATTTCTGCGGGGTACAAAATGTGGTGTGGGAAGTTCGATCGAACTGCTAAAAATAGTCAAGGTTACCAATACGGTGTTAAGTTATACGACTACGAAGCACTACGAATTAGCCCCAGGTCAAACTAATCATCACATGAAAATTGGGTTAAATTAACAATACTAGGAAACCCAAAATGAACCCAAAAGAGCATAGATGGAATACGGAGGGCAGAGGAGGCACCAGGGCCGGCCTGGCCGGAATTTTGGCTAGGGTGATCGGCCAAAAACCGAGCCCCACTGTATTTCATCCATGTTCAGACTTTGGTCCATACTGCATTCTGCGCTTGTTTGGAAAATTTTTAAAGGACTTTTTGGAAAATTTACAGAGAGTAAAATGGGGTTAGCATAATATCATATTTCGGAGTGGATTTTGTTTTTGTAAGTGTTATAACACCGTATCTAGAATTCTAATTTGGCTCTGATACCTCTGTTGGGTTACCCTTGCACCTAGTCTAGGGTTTGGTAGCATCTCTCATGCCATTTTATAATTTAGAGAGGTGCAAAGCTAACTAAGCATGAATCTTGCTAGAATTTTTAGGGTAACAAAAATTGTATCACATACAAAGAACTAAAGAGATAGAGATTACAACCTTTGTAGTCCGTTCCTTCGCTTCATAAGCTCCGTGTTGAGGCCCCTTCGCTGCGATCAACATGAACTCCGACTCTCGAGTGGCTCCATGAGGTAAATGAGACACCTTGCTTGTAGTCTTCATGATCTAAGATGATCTACCTTGAAGAATCTCTAACCCAAGTTTACACTTCACTAAACAACTTATTAGAGAAATGAACACCCTAATCTAAGTGGCTAGAATAGATGAGGATGATGAAGTAGGAATTTTGCTCTCTTTTGTTTTCAATTTCTCACTCAATATCATCACAAATCAAAAAGCAAGTGAAGGTTTTTCAAGAGCTTGAAGAAGGAGAAGAAGCAAAAGCTTTTGTGATGAATAATGAATTATTGTTGTGGTTACTTATTCAACCATGAGTTAAGCATGAAGGGTTTTAACTCATGTAGAGAATAAACTAGAGCTAATGGTTTGGATTGGGTCAACAAATATCTACACAAAATATCTAAGCTAAAGACAAAAGAAAGCTTCATGAAAAAGCTAACCCAAAAGGTAACCCAAATCCAAACCCTAACCTGGTTTTAATCTCTAAATCATTGTTGCATATGTAACCCTAACTTGTTACAATATTATATATCACATATACAATATATTTTGTAACAAAAAGAAAATAATACAATTAACATATATCGCATATATATCAATGTATTATCCGGTGAGAAAATGAATCAATAAAGCGAGCTTATATTAGTTAATGTAATGTAATATATCACATATATAATTATACATTAAATTATCGAATCAACACTTGATCCGACAATCCGGCTATATAGCATATAACCGACTAATTTAACATGTACCAATTCATCGAATCAACACTTGATCCGATGACCCGGCTATATCACATATACCCGGTCGATATCATATATCGCGCGAATAGAATACGGTATCTCATATCGTATTATTCTCGGTCCCGCACATATCACATATGTGCTCCTACTCCGTTTTGCCTGAGCCAGGAAACCTCTGTGTAGGACTCTAAAGAATCGTCAATACACCGGCAGTAGGTGATGATCATATCAAACACCCATAAGCTGCAAGCGGTCATCTAAACTTAACAGCCACCCAGGTATTGAGCGATCAGAAGATCAATAAGCAAGCCTGTACATTCTCCTGTGAATCCAATCAGTAACACTACCGTACAGTCCGGTCTCTTCGTCTGATATGTTGCATATTCAGTCTAGGGGTGGTAAACGTCAGACCCTAGTAACCGATAAGCCGTGTCAATGTGAGGCTCATAACAGGTCGAGAAACTACTGATAACACTTACCGGTAGCACTCCATATCAGCCCTGGCCAGGGACTTCCAGTTATAGCCAATCGAACACAACACAATGTCAACTCCTTATACCGGGAGAGACGAAACACCTCCTATCGCTCATTGCCTCCATGTGATTCGGGAGTGTACCCAAAAGCCACCATTTTGCATGCTCTCTTGGACGTGGTAAGGTGGAAATCAAAGCACAGTGGGAATCACACAAGACTCTATGACGATCTCGGGTCAACAGACTAACCTGTACCAGTGTCACCGGAGAACTGCTATATGACGATTGGTATAATACCATCTAAGAGTTCTCGGCGTGTCCGTTCAGTATACCCAGTCTCCACTGAGCACCCATACACCATCTTTGATGTCAAACACCGATGGATATGGGATCATCCATCGCCCATCATATAGGTCAAGACGTGTATACACTAGTCTACTCTGGTGTATCGATGCCCTGTCTCGATACACCCTCGACTAGGAACAGTTATAGGATATACTTATTGACTACCCTGGTCCCACTAGTATGATCTCATCATAGTCCTAGTAGTCAGGTACATATACTAAGGGCTTTATCAACATGTGAGAGTAAGACAGTAAACCAATACAAGTCAACATGTTAAGACAAAGTGTAACCAAATAGCATACTATCATGTCGAGCAAGAAAGTCCTCTCTCTATATATCCAAGCATCCACTATAATATGCATCATATGTACAATAATGGCTTCTAGGGCATATACATAACTAACACAACTATCTCCCGGATCAAGTGATACCGCCTCAGAATATATCTGGACTTCTGATGGGACCTGGATTCCTTGGCCAAGGCCACAGCTCCATTGTTATCAAAATACAAAGGTATTGGATGCTCAATGGATGGAACCACACCAAGTTCAGTGATGAACTTCTTCATCTAGACAGCCTCTTTGGCAGCATCGTTAGCAGCGATGTATTCAGCCTCCATCGTCGAGTCTACCACGGTTTCTTGCTTGGAACTCTTCCAACAAACCGCCTCTCCATTTAGGGTAAAGACAAATCCCGAGTGCGACTTAGAGTCGTCCTTATCACTTTGGTAGCTCGAATCGACAAAGGACTCCACCTGGAGTTCTCCGTTACCATACACCAAGAACATATCCTTAGTCCTTCTTAAGCACTTGAGAATGTTCTTCACAGCTGTCCAGTGATTCTCTCCTGGAACTGCTTGATACCTACTCACTACATTTAGTGAGTATGCTTCATCAGGTCTGGTACATAGCATCACATACAGGATAGAGCCTACTGCCGAAGCATAGGGTATCCCTTGCATGCGAGCTCTCTCCAAATAAGTCTTAGGAGACATCTCTTTGGAGAGAGTGAGTCCAGAGATCGTGGGTAAGTACCCACGCTTAGATTCTTCCATACTAAACGTTTTTAATATGGTGTCAATATACCTAGATTGGGACAATCCCAGTATCCTCTTAGATCTAAATCCCTAAAATGCAGGAGGCATCACCTAGATCTTGTAGGGTTCCTAGGCACTCTAATAGAGTCTCACATGTGATCAAACATCCACAAATCAAATTTTACGGGTACCTACAAACCCTAATACGGATCGTCAACTAGATATATAGGCGATGCAAGCAAGTAAACGGAAATATAGCTAAAGGGAAGGGGCTACAACCTTTGTAGATCCGGTCCTCCACCTCCTAGGCTCCGTGATGAAGTCCTCTCCGCTGTCCAAATCGAACCATGACTCTCATGGTGGTTTCATCGGAGAAAAAGGCGGGCTAGGTCGTCGACAACGTGCCGAAGATGATCTACGTCGAGGCATCACTAGATCAAGCTCCACCTTCACCAAGCCATGAAAACTTGTGAAGGAAACACCCTATACTACTTGGAAAGAGGTAGAGGATGAAGAAATAGGAAGTGGGTTCACTTTAGAATTGGATTTCTCACACTTTTTCATCACTTGCCATTGATGTAGCAAGCTTTCTTCATGGAAGAAGAAGATGAAGAAGAAGAAGATATGATAAGTGTTAAAGAAAAATGAAAAAGAATTAATTCTTATCATCTTCTAACCTTAGTTAAGTGTAGAGAATGAATTAGGGTTAGTTTAAATGGTTAGGGTTAAGTAAAAGACAAGAATGGAGACTAAGTCAAAACTTCATGAATGTTCAACTAAAAACAAAACAAGTAACCATTCATTTATCCTTTTCATTTTCCAAAATGAATAAATAAATAAGATAAATGAATAAGTAATTAAGTAGACAAAACCCTAATCATTAACTTAACCATAGTTTAATTCTTTACACTTAACCAAATAAGCATGTATCATCAAACATGATACAATCATGTGCACAAAAGTATATCACATATACAACTTGCACAATTCAAGTGAGAAAATCCTTTTAAAGTGAACCAATACTAGTTAATGCAAAGTAATATATCAAATATATAATTATACATTAAATCATTAAATCAACACTTGATTCAATGATCCGGTCATGTCGCATATAACCGGCTAGTATCCAATGTATCGGCTTATCGAATCAATCCTTGATTCGATAACTAGGTTATATCGCATACAACCATTCGACACATTCATCGCGAGAATGAAATACGGTATCACATACACGCATTATTCTCGGTCCCGCACATATCTCATATGCGCTCCTATTTCGTTTCGCTTGAGCCAGGAAACCTCTGTGTAGGACTCTAAAGACTCGTCAATACGCCGGCAGCAGGTGATGATCATATCAAACACCCACAAGCCGCAAGCGGTCTGCTAAACGTAACGGCCACCCGGATATTGAGCGATCAGAAGATCGACGAGCAAGCCCGCTCACACTCCTGTGAATCCAACCAGTAACACTTACCGTACAGTCCGGTCTGTTCGTCTGATATGTCGCATATCTCGCCTAGGGGTGGTAAACGTCAGACCCCAATAGCTTGATAAGTCATGCCGACGTGAAGTCCATGACATGTGTGAAACTACTGATAACACTTACCAGTAGGTCACTGCAACCCTGGCCAGGGATTTCCTGTTATGGCCAGTCGAGCATAGCGCAACATCAACCCCCAATACCGGGAGAGACGAATCCCCTCCTATCGCTCATTGCCTCCATGTGAATCGGGACTGTACCCAAAAACCACCTGTTTGCACGACTCAGTAGAGCCGTGGTAGGGTGGAAATCAAAGCACAGTGGGAGACACACCAGACTCTATGACGATCTCGGGTCAACAGACTAAGCTGTACCAGTGTCACCAGAGAACTGCCATCTGACGTGAGGTATAATACCATCTGGGAGTTCTTGGCGAGTCCGTTCAGTGTACCCAGTCTCCACTGAGCACATGTATACCATCTCTGATGTCAAACACCAATGGATATGGGATCATACATCGCCCATCACATGGGTCGAGAAGATATACGCTAGTCTACTCTGGAATATCGATGCCCCGTCTCGATATTCCCACGACTAGGAACAATGAAGGATGTACTCATTGACTACCCAGGCCCCACTAGTATGATCTGCATCATAGTCCTGGAAGTCGAGTACTCATCCTAAGGTCTTTATCAACATGTAATCAGAGAGACAGAAAGTATACATGTTAAGACAAAGAGCAACCAGATAGCGTACTATCATGTCGAGCAAGAAAGTCCCACCTATATATGTCCCAACATCCACTACAATATACATCCAATGTACAGTAATGGCCTCTAGGGCATACATATAACTAACAATCTCCCACTTGCACTAGGGCCATCTGTAGAAGTGGTTGTAGTATCTAATACTCAACCATCCCCTAAAAGTCTCTCTTTGGGAAAAGTCCTTCGTGAGTGGATCCGCCGTGTTGTCCTCTGAGTCTACTCTCCTAACCTCGATCATCCTGGAGATCAACTATCTCCATGATCAGGTGATGCTGCCTCAGAATATGTCTGGGTCACTGATGGGACCATGGTTCCAGGGCCAAAACCACACTTCCATTGTCATACAATGGCAGGAACCTAGTTCATCTTATGAACCAATATACACCCAAACTGCCTCTTTGGTAGTATCTTTAATAGCGATGTTACCAGCCTTTATTGTCTAGTTTGCCACGGTATCTATCTTGAAACTCTTCCAACATACCATCCCTTTACTGAGGGTAAAGACAATGCATATGACTGACATTCAGTCGTCTTTATCACCCTGGAACCCTTCCAGTGATTCTTCCCAGGATCGATTGATACCATCTCACTACATCTAGTGAGAATCCTAGCATCCAATTACATCTATCTCATAGATGAAAACACAGGATTTTAGGAGGTATCACTTTGATCCTATTGGAGAATCTTAGTGATAATAGGAGATCGACCGATCGTAGCATAGGAAACTCTTTTCCTATCAAGAGTATGTTGTCCACGTACAATACGAGGATAACCACCTTACTCTCTACTACCGTTTTGTATATACAAGGTTCATCTACTATTTTGATGAAGTCAAATACTTTGACTACCACATCAAAACAGATGTTCCAACTCCGCGATGCCTGCTTCATCACATAAAACATCTTGCACACGTTTCCGCTGCTCCCACTGTTTACGTAGCCCTCTGGCTGTGTTCTTATAGACATTCTCTTCTAAATCATTATTTAGAAAATTAGTCATGGCACCCAACCACCAGATATCGCAGTTATGGTATATAGCAGTGGCAAGTAGGATCTGGATGGACTTAAGCATAGTCCCTGGAAAAGGTTTCAGCATTATCCGTGCCTGGTCGATGACGAAAACCTTTAACAAGTCTAGCTTTGAAAGTCTCAACTTTTCCATCTACACCAAGCAATCTTCTCAAGATATACTTGCTCCTGATGGGGATTTAACCCTTCAGATATAGCAGCTAAAGTCCATACTTTGCTGGTGTATGTGGATTCCATCTCAGATCGCTAAGCATCCAGCCATTCTTACGGAGTCCCTACTCTCGATGGCCTGCTCGAAACTGGTTGGGTCATCATCTCATGATGCAATCCTCGCTCCCACTGTCATCGAGAAACCGAGGTATCTCTCAGGCGGATGAGGAACCCTACTAGATCGGCGGAGAGGCTGAGGTTTGTTGGAATTCTATTGAATGCTTTGGTTCTACCAAATCATCAGCTTTTGATTGTATAGATGGAACCTTTCCAGTTCTACATAACTGACCTTGCCTCGAGCTTGTCCAGATTTTGCTTTTTAGACATAGGCTGGACAACCCCAAATCTTAACTAACTTAAGATATGGGCTCTTCCTATACCATATCTCATATGGAATGGTAGGCAGTGATCTGATTCGAACCTAATTCAATAGGTATGCAGCTTCTCAAGCGCATAACACCCAAAAGGAAATAGGTAACTCAGTAATACTCATCATAGAGCACACCATATCTAATATTGTGTGATTGCTCCGTCCCGATACACCGTTGTGCTGTGGTGTATTCAGAGGAGTAATACTGAGAGAGAATCTCATTTTCCTTTAGAATAGTCCAAGGATTCCATGCACAAGTATTCTCCTCCCTGATCTCATCATAGGACATAATACTTATACCCGTATTTTGGTTCTCTACTTCCAACTTATATTCTGTGAATACCTCAAAAGCTTCGGACTTATGTTTCAACAGGAACATACGACTGAATCTTGAGAGATTATCAGAGAATATAATGAAGTATAAAGAACCAGTCCTGGCATGTGTAGACAGGAGACCTTACATACATCATAATGTATCAGTCCCAAGAGTTTACTAACTCTTTCTCTGTTTCCAATAAACAGAGCTATGGTCATCTTATTTTTGTGACATGACTGGCAAGTTTCACAAGATGTAAATTCAAACTGATTTAAATATGCATCTAAAATGTAACTTCAGCCAGTCGGGTCGCATTGATATGACCTAGTCTACAATGCCTCAAGAATGATTCGTTCATTTCTGAACTCTTCCTCTTGTGTGTGTTCTGTATACGAGGAACTGTAGTTTGATTTAGAATGTCAATGCTTTTAGATAACGTGCCTGAACCGATCAACTTTTGATATAGGAAATGTTCAAAACATTATCCATCAATACAAAATTTTAACATTTCTTTACTAAATAAAGAGAGTGATATGATTTTGTATATCAGGTTCGGTATCTAATAGCATTTGTTCAGAATCAATGTATTGGCAATACAGGGTGACAGTGACCAACAGACTTGGCTGCAACACTTGCCCCGTTTTCTGTCTCATGAAACTTATCACCCGTTCTCAGTTTTTCTATCTTTTTGTAGCCCTATGTAACATATTACATATCTGGGATCCTGATCCGGTATCATATACCCAGGATGCAGAGGATACTGAGAAACAGTTCTTTGTAATGAACACACCCGAAGGAGATGCATCATATGCACTGTCTTCGTTTGGGCGGCATAGGAATTCTGGTATTCCCTATTTCCTGCTCTGTCTTATAACAATTATAAGTTGGAGCGGGACCAACGTTCCCCAGCTCAGTATAACAAGCGGGTTCGGTCAATACATCCATTTTATTATCTTGATTAAGGCGTGATATGGTCGCTACCAGGAGAGAGAGAGAAGAAAACACTCAGCGTGCGCTCTTGCAAGAATAGATTGGTTATTATTTTATCTAATCAGGATGGCTCTCACTGTTTTTATCAAATCTTCCTTCAAACCCTAAAAGGAAAGACTAGCCGGGATTAATTGCACTCTACAAGTTCGCCAATCTTTCAGCCAGGCCAGTGTCGGTACTTTGAGGGAGGTTCCCCGTGCTTTCGCACGGACCTAATTACAGTAAACCTCGTTTTCCCAGAGGCATAACCCCGTTGACACCTTTCTAGACACCTACTTGATCGGCTAATTGTAAAGTGAAAAACTCTCCCAGGAGTAACAATTACTCGCAGTGGGTATTGGGATCCAACTATCACATAGAAGGTATGCAATCTTATTGCAAATTTCAACACTTGAAACTCCCGATAATGGTTTTTACCCCTAGCACCTATGACCTTGGCTAAGGTCAACAAATCATAGGTACTAGTCAAGTTCTACCCGTCATTTCATGATTAATTAGACCCACCCACATGACCCTTGGCTAAGGTCAACAAAGCCACATGACTGTCCTAACTAATCGCATCATATGCTGTGTAGGAAGACATCACTTAGCTACCGCACACTACGCCTCGGCTATGGTCGACAAACGTAGCACGAATACTAAGTACTCTACTTCCTAAAATGACGGAGGGTTGCGAATGGTTTTTTATGAAAACCTTTAACGCTTTGAACTTGATCTCGTTGCGGAATCAAATGGTTTTTAAATGGAATGTTTTCGAGGCTTTTCTAGTTTTGCTAAAGGGGTCACTCCCGGTGAAGGGATCGTCGGCCCTTTCCTCGTCGAATGAGGTGCGGGATATATCATATATATCACTGTGCAAAGCGGAAACTATAGAAGCGATCAAAGACAAACCGAGGGTTGTAGCATCTGCCAGTTATTGCTAAAGGAGTCACTCCCGGTGAAGGGATCTCGGTCCTTTCCTCATCGAATAAGGTGCAGGATGTTCTATAATGAACACCGCGATGCAAAGCAAGAACTGTAGCTACCTGTTTTTATTTTGAAATTCGATTCCACAACATCAATTAGGTTTATTTTCTTTCATTAATCTCATTAATAAATATCCCATCATTTAAGTCCACCTAAACATCACAGATAAATATAACGTACGCTTATGCCATCCGCATTCGCCTCGATGTCCCGTCTGCACCGTTAGGTTAGGTAACTAACGGCAGAGCGGGGCAGGGCTAGCGCGGGTGTAAAACATAAGCAACGTTTATATAATATATCATATATACTATATATAATAACTGTCACAGAACATCACATGATCACATCACAGATAAATCACAGCAGAAGAAACATATGAAATATTGGATATACTAGGACGTCCGTGTTTTCAATACGAGCCAGTATAAAACACGGATTCTACGGTCGTGATGAATAGCCAATCCCACACCCCTAGACCCCTACGAGAGCGGCAAGCAACCCTACCAATTCTAGGGTTAGGAGACCCGGACTCGACTCCTCGAGTTGGTCTCCCACTGGACCCCAGAACCCGGTTACTTGTGCTCCCCTCCTTGGGTCTATCCTAGTGCAGAAAAGTAAATAATATACAAAAGGTGACATCTTCCGCAACCTGGAAGTGCCCCAATAAAAGAATATTACAAACAAGTTTTTACATGAATGAAAATGGAAAAACACTCATCTCACATAAAAACCCCCCCGGCTATTCAAACACGACGGTCCAATATAACATATCCAGCAACACAAAACATCACATGTCATCAACGTAAGTAAATATGCGCATCCCAATTGTCGTTGACATATAGCAACGAAACCGGAGATATCACATATTACACTTACGGTCACAGAAAAGAAAGTGTAAAACTACAACAGTTGGAATCCGCAACCACCTCAGACATCGCATGCCTAACCAAATGAATTCTTTAGACATCGCATGCCTAACAATTATAAACCCCGCATTTTAGTCTCAAAATCGAAAACACTTTTCAATATCAAGTCGGGCAATTCAACAGGATTCCCGACATTCTGATCGAATGATCGTCGCAAACTTTAGTAGGCGGCCGCACCCCCGACGCTGTCGACAAAGTGCACCAAGGCGGAACACCGCTGCCGCGAGCACCCGAACGGATGCTTTCGGCAATGGGGTTCTCCTACAGTCACTTGGTCGGGGCTATGGAGTGAGGCTGTCTATTAAGTTTACCCGGCGAGTATCCGCGTACACTACGTGATTGCGACGGACTTTTGATCACATCAAAATTCCGTGGCAACCGATCATTTGAGACTAAACTGCTATGTTTATAACATTCATCCAGTCATCTCATAACTATTTGCGAATTCCAAGTATTGTATCACATTCCGGATAAATAGAAAATGTTAAACTTTCCGATCGAACAATCGAACACCCAAGTTTTCCCGATACAGTCCAACACATGAAATAAGCCTAACAGCATTCAGTTCGTGCCTCAGTACCAACGGTCCAGCCGTAGAAGGGTCAAGCCAACGCCTCACATGTGGCACGCCGTACTGCCCCAAACCCGAAGGTTCAAAGGGCAGTTCAAGACGGTCACATAATCGAGTTAAGGTTTGTTGTCTTCTAGAGGGTCCATCGCGTTACTTGCACTACTTAGAACGTCGTTAAACTACAGAAAAATCCAACAATTGGAAATTTTCCGGCAGGGGAAAAAGTGGGTATTTATATCCGGTCGAACTTTTTAATATATTCTAAAATACCCGGAAAAACACACTGACAAAATTAGACAATCCGATCGATACACTGAGTTCCCAATACAACCCAGAAAATAAAACTCTGGAATAAATATTAAAATATTCCCAAGAAAACCAGCACTGCTTACTAAGAATTACGGTGCAAACTTCGATGCACAACAAGACAAAGCTGCCGCGGAACCGCCGCATGAGCATGCTCATGCCGCGGATCCGCGGCGCCTTTAAGGAATTAGGCCATCGAATTTTGCAGTAACCCTTACAATCACCTGCTGATTTTTCTGCATATTTTTAATCTACAAAAATCCACATTTTACAGAATTGTCCAGAGAGCATTTTAAAGTCGGGGTTTTGGGTCGATCGGACTTCTAACTCCGTCTACGCATCGCCTAAGGCTCTAGCTAGGCTCTGATACCACTGTAGGGTTCCTAGGCACTCTAATGGAGTCTCACATGCGATCAAACATGCACAAATCAAATTTTACGGGTGCCTACAAACCCTAATACGGATCGTCAACTAGATATATAGGCGATGCAAGCAAGTAAACGGAAATATAGCTAAAGGGAAGGGGCTACAACCTTTGTAGATCCGGTCCTCCACCTCCTAGGCTCCGTGATGAAGTCCTCTCCGCTGTCCAAATCGAACCATGACTCTCATGGTGGTTTCATCGGAGAAAAAGGCGGGCTAGGTCGTCGACAACGTGCCGAAGATGATCTACGTCGAGGCATCACTAGATCAAGCTCCACCTTCACCAAGCCATGAAAACTTGTGAAGGAAACACCCTATACTACTTGGCAAAAGGTAGAGGATGAAGAAATAGGAAGTGGGTTCACTTTAGAATTGGATTTCTCACACTTTTTCATCACTTGCCATTGATGTAGCAAGCTTTCTTCATGGAAGAAGAAGATGAAGAAGAAGAAGAAGATATGATAAGTGTTAAAGAAAAATGAAAAAGAATTAATTCTTATCATCTTCTAACCTTAGTTAAGTGTAGAGAATGAATTAGGGTTAGTTTAAATGGTTAGGGTTAAGTAAAAGACAAGAATGGAGACTAAGTCAAAACTTCATGAATGTTCAACTAAAAACAAAACAAGTAACCATTCATTTATCCTTTTCATTTTCCAAAATGAATAAATAAATAAGATAAATGAATAAGTAATTAAGTAGACAAAACCCTAATCATTAACTTAACCATAGTTTAATTCTTTACACTTAACCAAATAAGCATGTATCATCAAACATGATACAATCATGTGCACAAAAGTATATCACATATACAACTTGCACAATTCAAGTGAGAAAATCCTTTTAAAGTGAACCAATACTAGTTAATGCAAAGTAATATATCAAATATATAATTATACATTAAATCATTAAATCAACACTTGATTCAATGATCCGGTCATGTCGCATATAACCGGCTAGTATCCAATGTATCGGCTTATCGAATCAATCCTTGATTCGATAACTAGGTTATATCGCATACAACCATTCGACACATTCATCGCGAGAATGAAATACGGTATCACATACACGCATTATTCTCGGTCCCGCACATATCTCATATGCGCTCCTATTTCGTTTCGCTTGAGCCAGGAAACCTCTGTGTAGGACTCTAAAGACTCGTCAATACGCCGGCAGCAGGTGATGATCATATCAAACACCCACAAGCCGCAAGCGGTCTGCTAAACGTAACGGCCACCCGGGTATTGAGCGATCAGAAGATCGATGAGCAAGCCCGCTCACACTCTTGTGAATCCAACCAGTAACACTTACCGTACAGTCCGGTCTGTTCGTCTGATATGTCGCATATCTCGCCTAGGGGTGGTAAACGTCAGACCCCAATAGTTTGATAAGTCATGCCGACGTGAAGTCCATGACATGTGTGAAACTACTGATAACACTTACCAGTAGGTCACTGCAACCCTGGCCAGGGATTTCCTGTTATGGCCAGTCGAGCATAGCGCAACATCAACCCCCAATACCGGGAGAGACGAATCCCCTCCTATCGCTCATTGCCTCCATGTGAATCGGGACTGTACCCAAAAACCATCTGTTTGCACGACTCAGTAGAGCCGTGGTAGGGTGGAAATCAAAGCACAGTAGGAGACACACCAGACTCTATGACGATCTCGGGTCAACAGACTAAGCTGTACCAGTGTCACCAGAGAACTGCCATCTGACGTGAGGTATAATACCATCTGGGAGTTCTCGGCGAGTCCGTTCAGTGTACCCAGTCTCCACTGAGCACCCGTATACCATCTCTGATGTCAAACACCAATGGATATGGGATCATCCATCGCCCATCACATGGGTCGAGAAGATATACGCTAGTCTACTCTGGAATATCGATGCCCCGTCTCGATATTCCCACGACTAGGAACAATGAAGGATGTACTCATTGACTACCCAGGCCCCACTAGTATGATCTGCATCATAGTCCTGGAAGTCGAGTACTCATCCTAAGGGCTTTATCAACATGTAATCAGAGAGACAGAAAGTATACATGTTAAGACAAAGAGCAACCAGATAGCGTACTATCATGTCGAGCAAGAAAGTCCTACCTATATATGTCCCAGCATCCACTACAATGTACATCCAATGTACAGTAATGGCCTCTAGGGCATATATATAACTAACAGATCTTTCATTGAGAATCTATGTGATAAGAAGAGCTTGACCGAGTGCAGCATATGAACATCATTTCCTATCAAGAGTATGTCATCCACGTACAATACGAGGAAGACAACCTTACTCTCTGCAATTTTCTTGTATATACATGGTTCATTGTTACGACCCAAAGTTCGGCCCGTGACCGGCATTTAACCACGTAACGTCTACAGGCGTAACGCGACTAAGTAAGCCAAAACCCAGAAATCAAAACCATTAAATTTAGAGTGTTAAAACATTTTTGTAAAAAAACAGTTATAAATGTTTGGAAAACTTTAATTAATTTAGAAGAAATCCCTTTTAAGTTCAAGTGTTGTTTAATAATTTTTGGCAACATTCCCTTTATAAAAATTTGTCCCGAGGAGCGGGTAAAAGACAAGATATAAGTAAAATGATATGTGGAATGAACAGAGCATCACAATGATAATGTACGACTGAGTAAAAATGAAATGAAGATAGCAAGAAATATAAGACTGCATAAATAAAGTCGGCTCACAACGAGCTCGACACCAGAGTACAAAATAACATACATCGTCCTCACAACTGTCTCTAAGTCAATACATGAAAGTAGATGGAGAGTACTAGATACATCAAGATGCAACTGAAAAGAAAACAGATACCGTACAAAACCCACCTAATAGAAAAAGGGCTAGCACGCCTCAGCAATGGTATCTGTGTCAAAAGGTGCGGTAAACAGCCAGCCGCGACTACTCCAAAGGGCAACCTGCAAGCACTGTGGCACAACAGGGGTGAGTTGCCAATTCGTGAGTAGTAGATAACATATAAAGGTAATCGCGAGTATGCACGTGCTGCGATACTCTAACTTATGCCAACAGGAAACATCTATATGATGAACTGGATGCTCAATATCATGCAACAAGTGCGATCTAATAACATCTCTATATAATGAGCAAGATATGTGATAATCAGGCATGGCAATGTAATCTAACAATCCTATATATGATGAGCAGGGTACGCAATGATATGAAAGCATGTGTACTCTATCAGGTATTCTAGCTACAGGATGAGATGTCAAGTACTGAATGCTGAGTATGGGATGAAATAATGTCTACACGGAATATCAACGTGGAAAATAACTGGTGTCTATCAATACACCCAAATCCCAGTACAACTCAGGCGCCGTCATCCACATCGGCCCTCAAATTCTGTAATCTCATAAAATCGTGAGTGCCCAACATCGGCACCCAAATATCAAGAAAACTCGTGTCCAGCATCGACACGCAAAACCTCATATATCGGGCATCCGTCAGTCCGGGTCAGCCCACGGGCTCCGTCTGCGGTATCGGCCCTCGGCCCTGGCAGTACGAGTCGTCCCGTATCCATCTATCGACTCTGGTCAGTATCCTCCGGATAACCGCCAGATCCAACCAATCACCGGTAGGTAGTAGTCCCTCTGCCAGGCTCACCGTCTATTGCACAGCGATCCGTTCTCGCCCCGGGGTACCATACCGGGTCCACCATGTACCCACAATCGACCTCGTCCAGCTCCTCGACTCGGGTTCACGTGTATTGCTCTAGCACCGAGAAACCACATGGTGGACGCACTGAAATATCATATCAAGGGAAATCGGTTTTTTTTAAACAGTGCGTATTTTCTTAAAATAATATTCCGGTTCCCAAATCCAGAAATCATATAAATCAATATAATGCGTAAATCCATGCCATGCGTCGTATGACACTAAGAGTAAAAGAAAGGGAAAACCGCCCTTTTTGAAAGATCCAGTTTGGAAAATATCATATGCGGTCGCTTAGTTTTTAAATCAAGTCAATATCATCCATGTATGTAACATATGAATATGAGTATAGGTATGGATGTGCGAAAGGATAAGTATGCTAAGTAAATGTAGCAATGTACATGTGCACTAATGTGGACATATGATGTATATGTGTCTAAGTACGAATAGGTGATATATGTGGCATGAGCATGAATATGTGATGTATCTGTGCTAAGTGTGAATATATGTGATGTATATGGCACAAGTATGGATATATGATGTTTGTGTGCCCAAGTCTGAATATATGATGTGTGGGGGGCACAAGGGTAAACATATCAAGATATATATATATATATATATATATATATATATATATATATATATATATATATGCACTATGACGAAATATAAGGGTACATGTGCACAGGTAGCGATATATCAATGAAGGTATGCACAACCGTAAGTATATAGTGTACATGGTATGAATATAACATATGCTGATATGTGGCAAGTCATGACAACGTCAGTAAAACAGAATCCATATAATATATGATTTCTAGCAATCCTATACTGTGAGTGTCATGGCAATCACTAACGGTGTGAGTGTAGCATATAAATCGTGCTCGTGCAACTTATACCGTTAGTGACAGTGCAGTGTTCTATACTACCAGTTCTATATATAACAAAAGGTATGCTACTCTAGTAGGTCTACATGAACACATAAAACTAAATATCTTATTACGCCCTGACGCTTAACGCCATACGGGCGATTTCCCCGTAGATGTTAAATCTACTCACCTGGTCGCGTGCTAAGTATAGCCGACCACCTGCTTCCCTTTCCTGGCGGCGTCTGACGTACCCGCCTGCGAACCTGGAATTTACACAAGAATCCAAATATGATCAAAATCTCGCAAAACGCGATATCGAAACAAAGCGATAAACTCGCGTCGCGAATTAACGCGCGAGTGTGCGATACGCTAAACGTGTGTGTATGCGCCTAACGCTTAACCCGACACGCCGCGATACGCTGAATCACAGAATCCATTCGCGTATCGCGCAAACTAAAAACACCAGAAAACGATATACTGCCCTAGATTTTACCCAGATCAAAATATTACAAAACTATATATACCAGAGACCTACAAAATGTTGCAGACACCTGTAGAAAAAACCCTAGGACCTATCTCCCTAGTCTGGCCGCAATTTGCGGCCAGAATGAATTTTCCGGCGGCCTGGGTTTGGGTTGGTGGGGTCGGGCTCTGGTGGTGTGGTCAGGACATCTCTAGTAGGCTACAGTCCACTCAAATTCATTCTAAACTCACTGGGTCTAAAGCAGATTTTAAAAAGCTAAGTTTTGCACAAAAACGTCAAGTTTTGCACCAATTGAAAACTCAGGGTATTTTTGTGTAATCTGGGGTTTTCCTAGGTTAACTTGGCCCTAACAATACCTAATTAGGATAGTCTAACTAACACTAACATCACTTAACACAAATTCACACAAATCACCAAAATCGTATAATTATCGCTAAAAGGATACGCGTGCATGAAACTAAACGCGCATGCACACGACACGTCGGGACGCGCGCGAACTCACCAGAACCAACTTCGACGCGCTGTGTCGCGCAGCGCACCACAGAACCATGCGGATCACGCGCGTGTCGCACAAGTTCTAAAAATATCGATAACTCGTTTATAGCTCCAGATTTTGCCTCTGGACCAAACTTAAAATGTTACAGATACCAAAACCCTAAGCTACCCAGAAGAACCCCACAGCCAAAAACCCAACACCCTAGCACCTGTTCTGGCCGCAATTTGCGGCCAGAAGGAATAAACCGGCGGCCTCAACTTGGAGGTGGGTCCCCGTGCTCTGTGTGTGTGTCTTTGCTAAGGTCACTGTGCTACAGTCTTCACAATTTTATGTTTAAAGGTTCGGGTCAACAGCAGATTCCAGAAAGTCTAAAAGTCCGTAAAAACACTAAATTACACCAAGTCGGACAATCTGGTATTATTGGTGAAATCTGGGACAAATCTTGGTTTCACTAGTCTTAACAGCACCTAGTAAGGCTATTCTAACCATCACAACCCTCACTTGGCTATATCTCACTCAAAATCACTAAACTAGTACTAAAACATATAGTAATTACTAAACTAAGCTAGATAACCATAACTTGGCAAGATAGGAGTTGAGTTGAGGGGTTATACCTCTAGAGATCTTAGATGAAGGGGAAGAGAAGAAGGGGGAGGAAGTTGTGCTGCTGGATTTCTGCTGCTAAAACTCCAAGTGCTTAAAGTTTTGGCTGAATTGCTGATCTGCTCACTGCTGATGCTATACCAAGCTATTGTTGTTGCTATGTTCTGTTATTTTATTTTGTGTTGCTTGTGTTGCAGCAGCAGCAGCAGTGGTTGTATTTGTGGCTGTTAGGATGGTGAAGTGTTGTGTTGGTGTAGTGTGGCTGGGGTTGTGTTAGCGTAGCTGCTGTTGCTGATGTTAAACTGCTGTAGTATTTGAAGTTGGGCTGCTGCTGTTGTTTGCAATGATGTGGTTGTTGCTTGTTAGCAGAAGTTGGCTAATGATGGTATGTGTGTGAGTGTGAAAGGGAGAGATGTGAGAGATATGAGTGTTTGAGGGAGAAAAAGTTGTGAAGTGAAATATAATGTGACCTTACCTTAAGCCACCTCTCTCTCTCTCATTAAATGGTTGCATGACAACCATCAAATCCCTTCTCATCTTAAACAAGTCAACCCTAATCCCTGATCACCCTTAATTAAAATTAATTAGCTCATAATCAACCCAATTATCTTAACCAAAGGCCTAACCCATCATGGTTGGCTAAACATGGTTAACCCACCATGCACACCTAAACTTGGTAACCCTAGGCTTAACCCTAGTTATCATGCACAAGTGTGTGCGATCGTGATAAAATTCTACTAAAATAGCCATAAAACCAGATAAATTATTAGAAACCCGTTTTGGTAAACTTTTTATTAAAAATCACATATTAAGATATAATTAGTCACTAAACACATTCTCAGGTGTTACATTCATCTACGTTCTTGATGAAGTCAAACTCTTTGACTACTACATCAAAGCAGATGTTCCAACTCCGCGATACCTGCTTTAACCCGTAGATAGATTTAAGCAGCTTTCACACCTTTCTGCTGCTCCCACTATCTACGAAGCCCTCTGGCTGAGTCATGTACATGAACTCCTCTAAATCACCATTTAGAAAGGCGGTCTTAACATCCATTTGCCAGATTTCGTAGTCATGGTATGCAGCAATGACAAGTAAGATCCGGATGGACTTAAGCATAGCCACTGGAGAAAAGGTTTCATCATAATCCATACCTGGTCGTTGACGAAAACCCTTTGCAACAAGTCTAGCTTTGAAAGTCTCAACTTTTCCATCTACACCAAGTTTCTTCTTAAAGATCCATTTGCTCCCAATGGGTTTTACCCCTTCAGGAGCAACTTCCAAAGTTCATACTTTGTTGGTGTACATGGATTCCATCTCAGATCGCATTGCATCCAGCCACTTCACATAGTCTCCACTCGTAATGGCCTGCTCGAAGCTAGTCGGGTCATCATCTTCCATGATGCAATCCTCGTTCTCGCCGTCTTTAAGAAAACCGTAGTATCTCTCAGGTGGATGAGGAACCTTACTAGGTCGGCGGAGATGCTGGGGTTCGTTGGGAATTACTGAATCCTCTGGTTCTACCAAATCTTCTGTCGTAGTTTGTAGAGCTGGAACTTCTTCCAGTTCTACCTCCTCGCCACTAATTTCCTTTCCAAGAAATTCCTTTTCTAAAAAGGTGGCATGTCGAGAAACAAACACCTTTTGTTCCTCAGTATGGTAGAAGATATACCCTTGTGAGTTTTTGGGATATCCTACAAACTTGCACAGGACAGACCTTGCCTCGAGTTTGTCCGGATTGTGCCTTTTGACATAGGCCGGACAGCCTCATATCTTAACATAATTAAGAGATGGTCTCTTCCCCTTCCATATCTCATAAGGAGTGGTAGGCACTGATTTGGTAGGAACCATATTCAATAGGTGTATGGCCGTCTCAAGCGCATACCCCCAGAAGGAAATAGGCAACTCAGTAGTGCTCATCATAGAGCACACCATATCTAATAGGGTGAGATTCCTCCGTTCTGATACACCGTTGTGCTGTGGTGTATAAGGAGGAGTAAGCTAAGAGAGAATCCCATTCTCTTTTAGATAGTCCAGGAACTCGTTGCTTAAGTATTCTCCTTGATCAGATCGAAAGATCTTAATACTTTTACCCGTTTAGTTCTCGACTTTATTATTATATTTTCTGAATTTCTCAAAAGCTTCAGACTTATGTTTCAACAAGAACACATGTCCGTATCTTGAGAGATCGTCAGTGAATGTAATGAAGTACGAAGAACCGTTCCTGGCATATGTAGACATGGGACCATATACATCACTATGTATCAGCCCCAAGAGTTCAGTAACTCTTTCTCCGTGTCCACTAAACGGAGTTTTGGTCATTTTTCCTTTGAGACATGACTGGCAAGTGTCATAAGATGAAAATTCGAACGGATTCAAATATCCATCCTTATGCAACTTAGCTAGTCGTGTCGCTTTGATATGACCAAGTCTACCATGCCACAAGAAGGATTCGTTCATTTCTGAACTCTTCCTCTTGTGTGTGTTTTGTACATTAAGGACTGTAGTTTGATTCAGAACGTATATGCCATTATTTAACGAGCCGGATCCAATCAACTTTTGATTCAGGAAGATGTTCATAACATTATCCTGTACTACAAAATTATATCCATCTTTACTCAGTAAAGAAACTGATATAAGATTGCATATCAGGGTTGGAATGTAATAGCATTCGTTCAGAATCAATGTATTACCATAGAAGGTGATATTCGCCAACTGCATTAACTGCAACATTTGCACCATTCCCTACTTTTATGGAATGATCACCCTCTCCCGGTTCCCTACCTTTCCGTAGCCCATGTAACATATTACATATATGGGATCCCGATCCGGTATCTAATACCCAGGACGTAGAGTGAACTGAGAAAAAGTTCTCGATAACTAACACACCCGAAGAAGATACATCAGCATGCTTATTCTTCGTTTGGGTGGCGTGAGAATCTGGATATGTGAGTGTTATCTGTTCAGTCTTATAACATTTATAAGAAAGAACGGGACCAACGTTCCCCTGCTCAGTATAATAAGCAGGTTCGGTCATTACATCCATATTATTATCTTGATTAAGGCCTGATATGGTCTTTACCTGGAGAGAGAGAGAAGAAAATATTTTAGCGTATGCTCTTACAAGATTAGATTGGTTATTATCTTATCTAATCAGGATGGCCCCCACTGTTTTTCATCAAATCTTCCTTTAAACCCTAAAAGGTAAGACTAGCTGGGATTAATTACACTTTACAAGTTCGCCAATCTTTCGGTCAGGCCAGTGTTGGTACTTTGAGGGAGGTTTCCCGTGCTTTCGCACGGACCTAATTAAATAAACCTCGTTTTCCCAGAGGCATAACCCCGTTAACACTTTTCTAGACACCTACTTGATTGGCTAATTGTCCTGTGTAAAATTCTCTCAGGAGTAACTCTTACTCGTAGTGGGTATCAGGATCCAACTATCTCATAGAAGGTATGCAATCTCATTGCAAATTTCAACACTTGAAATTCCCGATAATGCTTTTGCCCCTAACGTGTTATGACCTTGACGAAAGCCAACAAATCATAGTGCGCTAGTCAAGTTCAACCCGTACATTTCTTGATTGAATTAAACCCACCTGCACGACCCTTGACGAAAGCCAACAAGGCCGTACGACTACCCTAATCCAATCTCATCTTATGTTGCAGATAAGCACTAGTTAGTTACCGCACACTATGCCTTGATGAATGCCAACAAACGCAGCACGAATGCTAAGTATTACTTATCTGAAATGTCGGAGGGCTATGCAGGTTTCTCAGAAAACCATGAGCGTAATGAACTTGATATCGTTGTAGAAGCAAGTGATTTTGAAAAAGGAGTGTTTTTGAGGCTTTTACTAGTTTTGCTAAAGAGGTCACTCCCGGTGAAGGGATCTCGGCTCTTTCCTTATCGAATGAGGTGCAGGATATTTCACAAATACCACTATGCAAAGCAAGAACTATAGAAGCAATCAAAAACTAAACCATGAGTTTGTAGAATCTGCGAGTTTCGCCAAAGAGGTCACTCCCAGTGAAGGGATCTCGGCTCTTTCCTTATCTAATATGGTGCTGGATATTCTACAAGGAATACCGCTATGCAAAGCAAAAACTACAGCTACCCTGTTTATAAATTTGATTCTACAACATCTTTTAGGTTTCTTTTTCTTTCATTAATCTCATTAATGAATCCCATCATTTATGCTTCCTAAGCATCACAGAAGAATTGAAAATACAACGTACGCTTATGCCATCAGCATTCGCCACAGTGTACCGTTATACACCGTTAAGTTACTTAACTAACGGTATACCGGGGCGGGACTAGCGCGGGTGCAAAACATAAGTAACGTCTACTTTATATCTCATATATAATAATAAAGCATTCGTCTCACGCATATAAAATGATCACATCACAATATATCAGCAGCAGAAGAAACATATGAAATATTGGATATACTAGGAGGTCCATGTTTTATTTTGAGCCTTTATAAAACACGGATTCCATGGTCGCGATGAATAGCCAAACCCACATCCCTAGAACCCTACTAGAGCGGCAAGAAACCCTTCCAATTCTAGGGTTAGGAGACCCGGTCTCGACTCCTCGAGATGGCCTCCTACTGGACCCTAGATCCCGGTTACTTATGCTCTCCTCCTTGGGTCTATCCTAATGCGAAAAAGTAAATAATATACAATGGTGACATCATCCTCAACCCGGAAGTGCCCCAATAAAAGAATATTACATACAATGAATTTTACATGAATGAAAATAAAAAAAAATTCATCTCATATAAAACCCCCGGCTATTCAAAACACGACGATCCAATATAACATATCACAACAACACATAACATCATATGTCATCAACGTAAGTAAATATGCGTATCCCAATTGTCGTTGATGTATAGCAACGAAACCGGCGATACACCACATATTACATTTACGGTCGCAGAAAAGAAAGTGAAAAACTACAACATTTGGAATCCACAATCACTTTAGACATCGTAAATCCGAAATATCACATATTACGGATTTCATGCCTAACTATATGAATTCCACATATTGTATCACATTACAGAAAAAGCTAGATGATGTCAAACATTCCGATCGAATCAGCAAACACCCAAAATTTCTCAAAATGCTCAACACTTGAGCGTAGTTTAGAAGTATCCATCACATTCCACAGTAACAGTGAACCAGCCGTAGAAGGGTCAACCAATGCCTCACTTGTGGCACCGCTAAACTACCACAAACCCTAGGGTTTAGTGGCGGTTTTGACGGTCACAAAATCGAGTTAAGGTTTTGTTCCTCTAGAGGGTTCACCGCATCACTTACACGCTATTTGAATGTTCTTTAACTAAATAAAAATCCAACACTTGAAAATTTTTCGGAAAGGGTTAAAGTGGGTATTTGATATCCGATCGAACTTTTTAATGCCGTCTAAATAACCGAAACAAAAGCTAGAATTATGAATACGAAACACTCCGAATTGCCTTTGCTAAAAGATAACATCACATGCAAAATTAGCAAACACAAACAACACAAAAAGTACCAAAACCCAGAGCCCAAAACACTGTACAAATTTCAGATTGTTTGGATCCGATCTGGCCTGTTTTGGGGGTGTGATCTAGGTCATTTTTTCAAGGAATGAGATGAAATTTGTACGGTGCTCATATTGTATCACGTACATCACTCTGCAACAGTTTAGAACATTTTTTGATACTCTGAAAAATTTACAGAAACTAGGGTTTCGATACGGATGTTTCGGAGTTGTTTCGGTTTCGTAATCCTACACTTATCCGTCTAATTCTCTAGCTAGGCTCTGATACCACTGTTGGGTTACCTATAAAGCAAGGTTTCGGGTAGCATCTTCTAAGCCAATTTTTTCAAAATTTTGCCATTATAGATAACCCTTAACCTAGGATCTTAACTAGAGAATCAAACAAAACCTATATGTTAACAACTTAACATCTCAGAGTTAGGGATTACAACCTCTGTAGTCCGTTCCTTCACTTCATAAGCTCCGTGTTGAGGTCCCTTCACTGCGATCATCAAGTACCTGGACTCTAGAGAGGCTCCATGAGGTGAATGAGGTATCTTGCTTGAAGTCTTCACTTTCTAAGATGATCTACCTTGAAGAAACACTAACCCAAGCTCACACTTCTCTAATGAGGTATTAGTGAAGTGAACACCCTAATCTAAGTGGCTAGAATAGATGAGGATGATGAAGTAGGAATTTTGCACTCTTTTGTTTTCTATTTCTCACAATATATCATCACAAATAAAAAGCTAGAAAAGCTTTTGGAGAGAGGAAGAAGAAGATGAAGTTTTGTGATGAATAATGAATTATTATTGAGGTTAGAATTGCAACCTAGGGTTAAGCATGTCATGCTTAACCGATGTAAAGACTTGACCATGGGTTAAAGTTAGGGTTGGGTTAACAAATATCAAGCAAAAATATCAAAGAGGGTGGACTAAGTCAACACATCATGAAGCTTCCTCAAAGCTCATCCAAAACTTAATCCACACAATTTGAATTACCAAAACAAATATATATAAACCCAACCATAAACCCTAATCATGGTTTAATCTCATAATCTTAGTTGCATTTGTAACCCTAACAAGTTACAATATTATATATCACATATATAATATATAATGTAACAAAAGAAAATAATACAATTAACATATATCACACATATATATCAATGTATTATCAAAGCGAGAAAAAGAATCATTTAAGTGAGCTTATATTAGTTAATGCAATGTAATATATCACAAATATAATTATACATTAAATTATCGAATCAACTCTTGATCTGATAATCCGGCTATATAACATATAACCGACTAATATAATATATAACATTTTATCGAATCAACACTTGATCCGATAATCCGGCTATATCACATATACCCGACCGATATCACATATCGCGAGAATCGAATACGGTATCACATACATGCATTATTCTCAGTCCCGCACATATCACATATGTGCTCCTACTCCGTTTTGTCAGAGCCAGGAAACCTCTGTGTAGGACTCTAAAGAATTGTCAATACGCCGGCAGTAGGTGATGATCATATCAAACACCCACAAGCTACAAGCGGTTAGCTAAACGTAACAGCCACCCGGGTATTGAGCGATCAGAAGATCAACAAGCAAGCCTGTACATTCTCCTGTGAATCCAATTAGTAACACTACCGTCCAGTCCGGTCTCTTCGTCTCATATGTCGCATATCCAGTCTAGGGTTGGTAAATGTCAGACCCCAGTAACCGATAAGTCGTGTCGATGTGAGGCTCATAACGGGTCGAGAAACTACTGATAACTCTTACCATTATCACTCCATATCAGCCCTGGCCAGGGACTTCCGGTTATAGCCAATCGAACACAGCGCAACATCAACCCCCAATACCGGGAGAGATGAAACCCTTCCTATCGGTCATTGCCTCCATGTGATTCGGGACTGTACCCAAAAGCCACCGTTTTGCACGTTCTCTTGAACTTAGTAAGGTGGAAATCGAAGCACGGTAGGAATCACACAAGGCTCTATGACGATCTCGGGTCTACAGACTAACCTGTACTAGTTTCTCCAGAGAACTGCTATCTGACGATAGATATAATACCATCTAGGAGTTCTCGATGAGTCCGTTCGGTGTACCCAGTCTCCACTGAGCACCCGTACGCCATCTTTGTTGTCAAAAACCGATGGATATGGGATCATCCATCGCCCATCATATGGGTCAAGATGCGTATACGCTAGTCTACTCTGGAGTATCGATGCCTTGTCTCGATACTCCCTTGACTAGGAACAGTTATAGGATGTACTCGTTGCCTACCCTAGCCCTACTAGTATGATCTGCATCATAGTCCTAGTAGTCAAGTACATATCCCAAGTGCTTTATCAACATGTGAGAGCAAGACAGTAAACCAATACAAGTCAACATGTTAAGACAAAGTGAAACCAGATAGCATACTATCATATCGAGCAAGAAAGTCCTCTCTATATATATCCAAGCATCCACTATAATATACATCATATGTACAACAATGGCCTCTAGGGCATATACATCACTATCAAGACCTGGGTGATGACTCGTGCATTCTGGGGATCAAGATCTACAGAGATAGATCTAAGAGATTACTGGGACTTTCGCAGTCCAGGTACATAGAGACCGTACTAAAGAGATTTAGTATGGAAGATTCCAAGTGCGGTAATATACCCGCATTGCACGGAATCACCCTCTCCAAGAAGATTTCTCCCAAGACTGACGAGGACATGGCTTGCATGAGCACTATACCCTACGCTTCGGTGGTAGGATCTATAATGTGTGCGATGTTATGTACAAGACCAGATGTAGCTTACGAGCTAAGCATGGTGAGCCAGTATCAGTCAGACCCAGGTGAGAACCACTGGACATCAGTGAAGAACATTCTCAAGTACCTGAGAAGGACAAGGAGATGTTCTTGGTTTATGGTAATGGAGACCTCAGGGTCGAGTCATTTACCGATTCAAGCTTCCAGAGTGATAAGGACGACAACAAGTCTGTCTCGACCCTCAATGGAGGGATGATGTGTTGGAAGAGCTCCAAAAGGGATACCGTCGCAGACTCGACGATGGAGGCTGAATACATTGCTGCAAGCGATGCCGCAAAAGAGGCGGTCTGGATGAAGAAGTTCATTATTGAACTTCAAGTAGTTCCGTCCATTGTTGATCCAATACCTTTGTATTGCGATAACAATATGGCTATAGCTTTAGCGAAGGAACCACGGTCCCATCAGAAATCCAGACACATCTTAAGGCGGTATCACCTGATCAGGGAGATCATTGATTGCCAGGAGATCAAGGTGCGGAGAGTGGACACTAAAGAAAACATGGCAGATCCATTCACAAAGGCCTCCCTCAAGCACAGTTCGAGCGACTTTTTGAGCTATTGGGTATGCGATACGCCAGCAGCTGGCCTTAGTGCAGACGTTGGGTATGCGGTGCACCAATTACTGGCCTTTAGTGCAAGTGGGAGATTGTTGGATATATATGCCCTAGAGACCATTATTGTATAGTACTAGTTTGTAATTACATTTTGGAAGTATGGGATATATGCACGGATTGACGACAGTCTTGCTCGATATAGTAGTATGCTACTTGGTTTGTATCTATCTTAATATGTGTATATGTTTCTTTTAATATATCGCTAATACATATTGATAGAGCTCTTAGGATCTTTGCTTGACTACCAGCGTTGCGATAGTAGTCACACTAGTGGGGGCTGGGTAGTCTATAAGCACATCTCTATACAGGTCCCTAGTCGTAGGATTATCGAGACAGGGTATCGATACTCTAGAGTAGACTAGTGTATACGCTTCTCATCCTAGCAGGGAAGATGGTCTGTCCCACAGCCATCAGTACGTCGTACTGGAAATAGTATGCAGGTGCTCATTGGGTTATGAGTTACACTAGACGGACTCGTTGGGTAATGCTGGTTGGTATTATCCTATCGTCAGGTAGCAGTTCCCAAGTGACATGAGTACAGCTTAGTCCGTTGACTTGACACTGCTATTTCGCCTCAAGTGTTTTCCCACTGTTCTTAGATTGTTACCCTACCACGGCTCTATTGAGTCGTGCAAACAGGTAGTAGTTGGGTGCAGTCCCGAAGCACTTGGAGGCAGTGGCGGTTATATAGGATTCTTCTCTCCTGGTATTGGGGGTTGATATCGCGCTGTGTTTGGAGAGCCATTACACAAAGTCCCTGGCCAAGGCAAGTGAGATTTACTGGTAGGTGTTCTAGTAGTTTCTCAGGGTGTTATGGGCTACACTCCGACACGACTTATACCACTATTAGGGGTCTGACGTTTACCGCCCCTAGGCCCGATATGCGATACTCTTAGACGAACAGATCGGACTGTACGGAGATTGCCACAGACAGGCTCAGTAGAAGTTTGGATGAGCTTGCTCATCGACCTTCTTATCGACAGATACCTGGGTAGCCGTTACGTACAGCTAGTATCACTGACGTGCTTGTGGTTAAACCCACTGCCAGAGTACTGTCGAGTCTTTAGAGTCCCACATAGAGAGTTCCCAGCTTTGGGCGAAACGAGTAGAGGTCGTATGGTTTTACGACAGGGTTCGATCACATACGTGTACTTGTGCGCGTGTGGTGTTCAAGCGGACAATACTAGTGGGCTTTGGTTTAAGCCGGATCCTAGTATTTTATTATTGGATTAGCTTCATCTCATTGTATTCGTGTTTCTCGGAACACGGATGTGGGTATGTATATACGTATGAAAGGAGGTATAGAAGGAGACACCTCATTAGGGTTTTTGACCATTGAATTGGTCAAAACAAAAATGAGGTGGAGAAAAGAATTTGTTATTTTTGGTAAATGATAATTATATATGGCATAGCTACTTGGGTTGACCTTTTGACTTGGGTTGACTTGTTGACCTTATATATTTTGATGAGATATTTTTGACCTAGATATTTTGGTGAGATATTTTCCATGCCATGCTTGAGGTCATATAAAAGATAGCCATTCCATTTTTATTATCATTATCACAAATACTTTCTCTTTCCTCAAGCTTGCTCTCTCCTTCTTCCTCTCAAAATCCTAAGTGTATCATGTGTTGATAATCAAGGGTTAATGAGACTTAGCTACTCTAAATCACACTCTAATCACTCTAGTCTACTTAGATTAGCAAGCTAAGTATTCTAGTTACCTCAACTTGGAGGTTTAGCTCAAGTTTGGAACTCTTGGGTGGATCATCGTTGATACAAGGAGGCCGAAGTTCAAGCACGATCCATACTTCTATCGAGGAGCTTAAGGAGAGGATCGAAGACCCGAAGGACTTGGTTTCTTTAGGTATAATTTCTATCATAGTAGATAGAACCCTCACTTGCTAGTTATGTTTATGGTTAAAGATCCGATTTAGGTTTATTCTAGCTCCAAGTTTCGTATCGTTATAAAATTTTTGTTCCGCATTTGGCTACGGAAGTTGGCCGGGGTGCTAGCGTAACCCTTCAGGATTCGCAGGAGTATGAGTAGGCTTACTTGTTGATCTTATAATCGCTCAATACCCGGGTTGCCGTTACGTCCAGCTAGTACCGCTGACGGCTTATGGGTGACTGATATGATCATCACCTACTGCCGGCATATTGACGAGTCTTTAGAGTCCTACATAGAGGTTTCCTGGCTCAGGCGAAACAAAGTAGGAGCACATATGTGATATGTGCAAGACCGAGATTAATACGCGTATGTGATACCGTATTCTATTCTCGCATATGTGATATCAGTCGGTTATATATGATATAGCCGGGTTATCGAATCAAGAGTTGATTCGATAAGTTGATACAAATGATATTAGTCGGTTATATATGATATAGCCGGATTATTAAATCAAGTGTTGACTTAATAATTTAATGTATCATTATATATTTGATATATTAATTTACATTAACTAATATTAGCTCACTTAAGCATCTCTTTTTCTCACTTGTGTACACTTAATATATATGTGATATATATTATTGTGTCACGCTTGTTGCTACATGCTACATGGGTGTATGATGTATGCCCTAGAGGCCATTATATGATAGTGGATGTATTTATACATGTATATATATATTCAGTGTACATTCTTACTCGACATGATAGTATGCTATCTGGTTCTTCTTTATTTGACATGTAGACTTGATCATGCTTTTATTCATTTACACATGCTGATAAAGCCCTGAGGATATTTGCTTGACTACTGTGATTATGATGGAGATCATACTAGTGGGATGTCTGTAGTTTATAAGCATATCCTAAAATGTCCCTAGTTGTAGGTGTATTGAGATGGGGCATCGATATACCAGAGTAGACTAGCGTATATGATACTAGACCCATATGATGGGCGATGGATGTTCCCACATCCATTGATGTTTGACATCGAGATCGTATGCGGGTGCTCAGTGGTGACTGGGTACACTGGACGGACTCGCCGAGAACTCCTATATGGTATTATATCTATCGTCGGATAGCAGTTCTCAGGTGACACTGGTACAGGTTAGTCTGTAGACCCAAGATCGTCATAGAGTCTTGTGTGTTCTCCCACTGTACTCTGATTACCACCCTACCACGGCTCTACTGAGTCATGCAAACAGGTGGCTTTTGGGTACAGTCCCGAGACACACGAAGACGATGAGCGATAGGAGGGTTTTCGTCTCTCCCGGTATTGGGAGTTGATGCTGTGTTGTGCATGATTGGCTATATCAGTAAGTCCCTGGCCAGGGCTGTTGAGATTTACTGATAAGTATTATCAGTAGTTTCTCGATCTGTTATAGACCATTCATCGGCATGACTTATTGAGTTATTGGGGTCGACGTTACCATCCCTAGACTCAGTATGCAGCATATCTGACAAAGAGACCGGACTGTACGGAAGTGTTACCGGTTGGCTCGACAGGAGTTTTTGCAGGCTTGCTTATTTTTCTTCTGATTGTTCAATACCTAGGAGCCGTTATGCACTGCTGGTGCCGCTGACGGTTTGTGGGTATGTGATATGATCATCACCTACTGCTAGCGTATTGACGAGTCTTAGAGTCCCACAATGGGGCTACCTGGCTCAGGCGAAACGATGTGGGGTGCATATGGGGATATGCGCAGCTGCTTGATTAAATGCGTGTATGTGATACCGCATTATAATCTGGCGTTTTCTATTGGTCGGGTCATATGGGATATGACCGGGTTATTAAATCAAGTGTTGGTTTAATTAATGACCATTAGATTTTTCATTTAAAACCTTTTCTATTTTGCATGCATGCATGAATGAGTGTATGCGCACATGTTGATGTGTATGCACACATACATGTATACATACTTGTCATGGTTGTTGATATAGTGGAGATGGGAATGCAAGACTCACATGGAATCAAATATCTATATATTTTCTATTTTTGAGAAAATCAAATGGGATTAAATCATGGTGAAGAGTTTCTACACACTTCTTGTTGACTATTTGACCTCACCTAATTTTTAACCATGATCTAATTTTTCATTTGGATTTAAACTCAAAGGTTAAATGTAGAGATATTTGTTTACCATGGTTGCTAATAAGAGAGAATAATATATATTATCCCTTCTCATTTTTATTCATCATCTTTATCAAAAAGAAAAGAGCTAGCTTTCTCATCCTCCTCCTTCTTCTTCCAAAAGACTCACTACCCTTTCAAAAGTGAGTGAAATTGACAAAAAGGAAAGGTTTTTATATGAGATCCAAACCCATATCATCATTCTACTTTCGTATTGCCCACTAGATTAGAGTGTTGTTCCTCATCTTCTTCAAAGATCAAGAGGATCTTGGAGCTTGAGAAAAGGAGCCCCGGGTGGATCATCGTTGACAAGGAAGATCTCTAGCAAGCCGGTGCAAACTCGAGTTGAACCAAGGAGTCTAGCGTACGGAGCTACAAAGGTTGTATTCTCAAAACCCTAGCTTTTACTACTTGTGTTTGTGTTAAAGTTTTGTTACCCTAGCTTTTCTTGTATGATCCTTAGGTTAGTTTCTCTAGCACCATATAGAGACTCACACCATGCTTATCATAATGAAGGGTTTTATTTATTTAAAGTAAATCAAAATTAGTTGGAAATTAGTCACATGGTTTGAGCTTAGTGGAAGCTTGTAGAACCATTAACTAAGTCCACTAGTTTTGTTTTATATTAGATATTTATTAACCCAACCATTACCTTAAGCCATGGTTAAGTCTCTACATGAGTTAATATGAGATATTATCTTACCCATGGTTTTTATTCTCACTCATGAATTCATTCATTCTATTCTCCACTTCATCTTCTTCTTCATCTCCAAGAGCTCACTAGGTTTTTTGGAGGTGAAGAAAATTAGTGAGAAAAATTATTCTAAAGTGAGTAAAAATCCTACTTCATCAATCTACACTAGATTAGCCATTTAGTTTAGGTTGTTTGCTTCACTAATTCCTAATTATTGAAGAGGTAGCTTGAGTTAGTGTCTCCTTCACGTAGATTATCTTCGGCCTCGAAGACTTCAAGTAAGTTTGTTCATTTCACCTTGTGGAGCCTTACTAGAGTCCAAGAGATCACTACTTGGAACGAAAGGACTACTACACGGAGCTTTTGAAGTGAAGGACCGATCTACAAAGGTTGTATTCCTTGTTCACTTAGATGTAAAGATGTTTACATGCATGGTTACGTCTAATTCTCTAGTTAAGTTTTTAGGTTAGGGTTCTTTAGCATGCCAATTTTTTTGAAAACGGTATGGTTGATGCCTCCCGAAACCCCGTGGTCATGCTACGGAACCCAACATTGATATCAGAGCCAAGATAGAGAATTAGACGATATTTGTAGAATTACGAAACTAAAACGACTCCGAAACCTCGAAACAAAAAGCCTAGTTTCTGTCGAAATTTTTAAGTCCTCTAAATTTTTTTTAAGCAATTGCATAATATTACATGAGATGTAACATGAACACCAGAGCAAAACGAGTCACTTTCACCAGGTTTGACCTGGCGAAACTTGCCCAAAAACCGGCCCCACCGGTTTTCTATTGGTGTTTTGGCCTCGTTTCGCTTTGGTGTTTCAGGCTCTGGGTTTTGGTGTTTCAGGCTCTGGGTTTTGGTGTTTCAGGTATTGTTTGTTTTTACTAAAATTGCATGTAATGTTATCTTTATGTAAAGGCAATTCAGAGTGTTTCGTAGTCGTAATTTTAATATCGTTTCGGGTAATCTTGACGACGTTAAAAAGTTCGAACGAATATCAAATACCCATTTTTCTCCCTCGCTGGAAATTTTCCAAAATTTGTATTTTTCCAAGTTTGAAATCTTTAGAAAATCATGCAAGTAATTCTATGGACCTTCTAGAAGAATGATACCCAAACTCGACTCTTTAACCGTGGAACCACGGCCGAACCCTAGGGTTTGAGGCAGTTCTACGACGCTATGAGTGAGGTGGGTCTGCCCTTCTACGGTTGGTCCATAGGTACTGTGACATATTCTGAGTATTTTTAAACTGTGCTCAAGTGTTGAGCTCTCTGGGAAATTTTGTGTGTTTGTTGATTCGATCGAAATATTTAACATCGTCTAACTATCTGTGAATTGTGATATAATATTTGGAATCCACAATGATTAGTTTTGTAAAAACTAGTTTGAATTTTATAAATCTAGCAATTTAGTCTCATTTGATCGGTTGCCACAGGGTTTTGATATGGTTCAAAACTCTGTCGCAATCTCGTAGTGTACGTGGATACTCGCCGGGTAATATTACTAGATAGCCATATCCCATATCCCGACCAAGTGACTTTAGGAGAAACCCGTTGCCTAAAGCATCCTTTCGGGTGCTCGCGGCCGCGGTGTTCCGCCTAAGTGCATTTTTTCGACGGCATCGGGGGTACGACCATCTACTAAAGTTTCCGACGAGCATTCGATCAAGATGTCGGGAATCTTGTTGAATTTCCTGACTTGTTATTGGAAAGTGTTTTCAATAACGAGACTAAAATGCGGGGTTTATAATTGTTAGGCATGAAATTCGGAATATGAGATATTCCGGGTTTATGATGTCTAAGGAATTCATATGGTTAGGCATGAAATCCGAAGTATATGATATTTCGGGTTTATGATATCTAAGGTGGTTGCGGATTCCAATTGTTGTAGTTTTCACTTTTATTTCTGCGACCGTAAGTGTAATATGTGGTGTATCACCGGTTTCGTTGCAATATGTCAACGACAATTGGGATACGCATATTTACTTACGTTGATGACATATGATGTTATGTGTTGCTGTGATATGTTATATTGGATAGTTGTGTTTGAATAGCCAGGTTTTTTTTGCGTGAGATAAGAGTTTTTCATTATCATTCATGTAAAAACTTGTATGTAATATTCTTTTATTGGGGCACTTCCGGGTTGAGGATGATGTCACCATTGATGTATATTATTTACTTTTCCGCATTAGGATATGTAAGTGCACGGCAGCGCCCCGGCCTCCATCCCGAGGCCAAATGCGGAAGCGATGGTTAATTTTAATTTTTCTTGAACCGGCACCACCGCGCACTAAAAACCGGGATCGGGCCATTAACTAGTCCTAGCTAACTACAAGATGGGAAGAGAGATATACCGAGTGATCCGTGTCCTCCGGTCTTCTCGTTATCGTCCCGATCTCCCGCGGAAGCTCCGGTCTCCATCTCGTCGCCGGAAGGGCACCACGTCGCCTGCTTCTTTTACGGGCTCCCACCTCTATACCGAGGCAACTCGGGCACGAAGCTGGCGAGTCGACGTGCCCAAGGTTTGCTGCAGAATGGTGTAGAACCATGTCTCATTTGGGGTTATGGAGTTTGCCATATGGTGGAGGAATGAACTATATCTTTTGGAGAAGGAGCTAAAATGGATTTTGTGAAGCCAAAAGAACAAAATTTCCCCACCCAAAATTTTGGGACAGCCCACTACTTGGCCGGCCTTGCCATGATGAGGGAAGAGTGAGAATGGAGTGTGTGGTGTATGGATGATGGAACCACTAGCATAATGCAAGAGAGAAAAGAATGGTGATAAGAAACAATCATCACAAACAAATCCATACTCCACCAATAACCATCATCAAAACCATGATGATAAAGAAAGTCAAGCAATCATGAGGTTATGAAGTCAATGGAGCAACAATCATGATGTCACAATATGCAAAGACCACCCTCCACAAATACTTATTTGCACAAATGCAAATAAGCCCTCCTCCACCAATCTTCGGCCAATGAAGGATACAAAGAAATATGGCCGAAACAGAAAGCAAACTGGCAACTCCAGAAAAACTGGTCCCGTAATAAATTACAGGAAAACCCCGATACTGTGTATACACACCCGCATCTGTATTCCGACCGAATACAAATGCAATGAGACAAAATCTACACTGTACAATACTAGGATCCGGCTTAAACCAAAACCGGCTAGTATTATCCGTCCGATCCTGATCCGTGCAATACCGCACGTATCTGATCGAACCCTGCCATATCTCCATACGGCCTCTACAGCGTTTCGCCCGAAAACTTGAGCAACAGAATGTGGGGGACTCTAAAGACTCGTCAACACCTTGGTTGTGGATTTAACCAGTAGCACGTCAGAGGTATAAGCCAATACGTAACGGGCTACCAGGTATTGACCAAAAGGGACGTCGATGAGCGAACTCATCCTGACACCCTACTGAGCCTGACAGTGACAATATCCGTACAGTCCGGTCCGTTCGTCTATGAGCATCGCATGGCGGGCCTAGGGGGTTGGTAAAAGTCAGACCCCCAAAAGCGGTACAAGTCGTGTCGGAGTGTAGCCCAGAACACCCTGAGATACTACTGGAATACCTACCAGTAAATCTCCGGCCTCGGCCGAGGGCTTCGTGTAATGGCTCTCCTAGACACAGTGCGACCTCACCCCCAATACCGGGAGAGACGAACCCCTGAAGATCCGCTCACTGCCTCCATGTGGCTCGGGAATATACCCAACTAAAACCTGTTTGCACATCTCCTTTGAGCGTGGTAGGGTAGTAATCAAAGTACAGTGGAAACTCACACGAGACAAATGACGATCATCAGGTCGATGAACTAACCTGTACACATGTCACCAGGGAACTTCTATCTGACGTCAGGTATAAGACCAACTAGCATGTTCCCGGCGAGTCCTGTCCGGTGTACTCATAACCTAATGAGCACCTGTATACATCTTAGGTGATCCAACTGACACCAATGGCTTGTGAGACCGGCCACCGCCCCTCGTCGGGGTCTCGACTGTATACACTAGTCTACTCTGGAGTATCGATGCCCTGTCTCGAAACTCCCACGACTAGGGACCTTTTAAGGATGTGCTTATAGACCCCAGCTCCCACTTATATGATCGCCCTCATACTGCTGGTGGTCAAGCAAGAATCCTAGGGGTTCTATCAACGTGTAATAGCGATATGTCAGGTCACCTAAAGCAGTACACGATGATAAAGATAAACCAGATAGCATACTATCATCTTGAGTAAGACTGTCCTACCGGGATAGGTCCTCCCTCAATCATTGCAATCACGTGCCTGTAATCCAATAATTGACTCTGAGGGCGCTATCTCCAACAGGATAGACCCAAGGCGGGGAGCACAAGTAACCCGGTTCTAGGGTCCAGTGGGAGACCATCTCGAGGAGTCGAGACCGGGTCTCCTAACTCTAGAATTGATAGGGTTTTTTGCCGCTCTCGTAGGGGTCTAGGGATGTGGGTTTGGATATTCATCACTGTTAGTTATATGTATGCCCTAGAGGCCATTACTGTACATTGGATGTATATTGTAGTGGATGCTGGGACATATATAGGGAGGACTTTCTTGCTCGACATGATAGTATGCTATCTGGTTACTCTTTACCTTAACGTGTACATTGATTGTCTCTCTGTTACATGTTGGTAAAGCCCTTAGGATGTGTACTTGACTACCTGGACTATGATGCGGATCATACTAGTGGGGACATGGTAGTCCATAAGTACATCCTTCAAGGTCCCTAGTCGTGGGTGTATCGAGACGGGGCATCGATATACCAGAGTAGACTAGCGTATACCTTCTCGACCCATACAGATGGGCGATGGATGATCCCATATCCATTGGTGTTTGACATCAGAGATGATATACGGGTGCTCAGTGGAGACTGGGTACACTGGACGGACTCGCCGAGAACTCCCAGATGGTATTATACCTTACGTCAGATGGCAGTTCTCTGGTGACATTGGTACAGAGTAGTCTGTTGACCCGAGATCGTCATAGAGTCTTGTATGGTTCCCACTGTGCTTTGATTTCCACCTTACCACGTCCAAGAGGGCGTGCAAAACGGTGGTTTTTGGGTACAGTCCCGAGTCACATGGAGGCAATGAACGATAGGAGAGGATTCGTCTCTCCCGGTATAGGGAGTTGATGTTGCGCTGTGTTCGATTGGCTATAACAGGAAATCCCTGGCCAGGGTTGCTGAGATTTACTGGTAAGTGTTACCAGTAGTATCTCGAATTGTTATAGACCTCATATCGACACGACTTATCGAGCTATTGGGGTCTGACGTTTACCACCCCTAGGCAAGATATGCGACATGTCAGACGATCAGACCGGACTGTACGGTAGTGTTACTGGTTGGATTCACTGGAGTGTGAGCGGGCTTGCTCGTCGATCTTATGATCGCTCAATACCCGGGTGGCCGTTATGTTTAGCAGACCACTTGCGGCTTGTGGGTGTTTGATATGATCATCATCTGCTACCGGCGTATTGACGAGTCTTTAGAGTCCTACACAGAGGTTTCCTGGCTCAAGCGAAACGAAATAGGAGCGCATATGAGATATGTGCGGGACCGAGAATAATGCGTGTATGTGATACCGTATTTCATTCTCGCGATTAATGTTTCGATTGGTTGTATGCGATATAACCTAGTTATCGAATCGAAGATCGATTCGATAAGTCGATACATTGGATACTAGTCGGTTATATGCGATATGACCGGATCATTGAATCAAGTGTTGATTTAATGATTTAATGTATAATTATATATTTGATATATTACTTTGCATTAACTAGTATTGGTTCATTTTAAATGGATTTTTTCACTTGGATTGTGCACATTGTATATGTGATATACTTTTGTACACAAGTTTGTATCATGTTTGATGATACATGCTAACTTGAGCATGTGTAAAGATTAAACCATGGTTGTGTAATGGTTAGGGTTTTCCTTTCATTTTCTTATTCATTTATTTATTGATTTATTCTTTATGGAAAATAAAAAGCATAAAGAGAAAAAATGGTTGCTAACTTTGTTTGTATTATGAAGCTTCATGAAGCTTTGACTTAGTGACCATTTTGTCTCATGCTTAACTCTAACCATTCCACTTAATCCTAGTCTATTCTCTACACCTAACTAAGGTTAGCATATGATAAGTATTGATTTTATTATTCATTTTAGATATACTTATCATAATATGATCATCTTCTTCTTCTTCTTCTTCAAGATGAAGAACCTTGATTCCATCAATGGTGATTGATGAAAATGAGTGAGAAATCCAATTCTAAAGTGAACCCACTTCCTATTTCTTCATCCTCTACCTCTTGCCAAGTAGTATAGGGTGTTTCCTTCACAAGTTTTCATGGCTTGGTGAAGGTGGAGCTTGATCTAGTGATGCCTCGACGTAGATCATCTTCGGCATCGTCGTCGATGACCTAGCCCGCTTTTTCTCCGATGAAGCCGATGCAAGAGTCATGGTTCGATTTGGACAGCGGAGAGGACTTCATCATGGAGCTATGGAGGTGGAGGACCGGATCTACAAAGGTTGTATTTCCGTTCTCTTAATAAAGTAGTTTACTAGTTGCATCTTTCGCCTAGACATCTAGTTAACGATCCGTATTAGGGTTTCTCGGCACCTGTAAAATTTGAAATTGGCATGGTTGATGCCTTATGAGACCTCTTGAGAGTGCCTAGGAACCCTACAGTGGTATCAGAGACTAGCTAGAGCCTTAGGTGACGCGTAGACGAAGTTTGAAACTCGATCGACCCGAAACCCTAACATCAAAGTGCTCTCTAGACTTTTTCTAAAAACTGGGTTTTTTCCAGATTAAAAATTCTTAAAAAATTCAGCAGGAAAAACTATGAATTACGATGCAAAATTTTTTGAGTGAAGCTGCTACAGTGCGGCGGAACCGCGGCAGAAGCTTAGCTTCTGCGGCGGTTCCGCGGCCAATATATGTTATCACTGTTTAATTTTTGCACAGTAATTCATTTTTTCAGGTGTTGAGTTTTCTGGGAATTTTTAATATTTATTCAAGAGTTGAATTTTCTGGGGTTGTTTTGGGGATTCGATGATTCGATCGGATTATCAGATTTTGTCTATGTGGCTTCCAGATAATTTTTGAATATGTTAAAAAGTTCGACCGGATATAAATACCCAATTTTTCCCCTGCCGGGAAATTTCCAAGTGTTGGATTTTTTCGAGGTTTAAAGACGTTCTAAGTAGTGCAAGTAACGCGATGGTCCCTCTAGAAGACAACAAACCTTAACTCGATTATGTGACCGTCTTGAACTGCCCTTTGAACCTTCGGGTTTGGGGCAGTACGGCGTGCCACATGTGAGGCGTTGGCTTGACCCTTCTACGGCTGGACCGTTGGTACTGAGGCATGAACTGAATGTTTTTAAAACTTATTTCAAGTGTTGATCTGTTTCGGGAAAACTTGGGTGTTCGATTGTTCGATCGGAAAGTTTAACATTTTCTATTTATCCGGAATGGAATACAATAATTGGAATTCACAAGAAGTTATGAGATAACTGTATGAATGTTATAAACATAGCACTTTAGTCTCACTTGATCGGTTGCCACGGAATTTTGATGTGATCAAAAGTCCGTCGCAATCACGTAGCGTACGCGGATACTAGCCGGGTAAACTTGATAGACAGCCTCACTCCATAGCCCCGACCAAGTGACTGTAGGAGAACCCCGTCGCCGAAAGCATCCGTAAGGGTGCTCGCGGTAGCGGTGTTCCGCCTTGGTGCACTTCGTCGACGGTATCAGGGGTGCGGCCGCCTACTAAAGTTTGCGACGAATATTCGATCAGGATGTCGGGAATCTTATTGAATTGCCCGACTTGATATTGAAAAGTGTTTTTGATAATGAGACTAAAATGCAGGGTTTATAATTGTTAGGCATGCGATGTCTAAGGAATTCATTTGATTAGGCATGCGATGTCTAGTGAGGTTGCGGATTCCAACTGTTGTAGTTTTACACTTTCTTTTCTGTGACCGTAAGTGTAATATGTAATGTCGCCGGTTTCATTGCTATATGTCAACGATAATTGGGATGCGCATATTTACTTACGTTGATGACATGTGATGTTATGTGTTGCTGGATATGTTATATTGGATCGTCGTGTTTGAATAGCCGGGGGTTTTTATGTGAGATGAGTGTTTTTCATTTTCATTCATGTAAAAACTTGTATGTAATATTCTTTTATTGGGGCACTTCCAGGTTGCGGATGATGTCACCGTTTGTATATTATTTACTTTTCCGCACTAGGATAGACCCAAGGAGGAGAGCACAAGTAACCGGGTTCTGGAGTCCAGTGGGAGACCAACTCGAGGAGTCGAGTCCGGGTCTCCTAACTCTAGAATTGGTAGGGTTGCTTTCCGCTCTCGTAGGGGTCTAGGGGTGTGGGTTTGGCTATTCATCACGACCGTGGAATCCGTGTTTTATACTGGCTCGTATTGAAAACATGGACCTCCTAGTATATCCAATATTTCATATGATTCTTCTGCTGCGATATCTGTGATGTGATCATGTGATGTTCTGTGATAGATACAATATATAGTATATATGATATATTATATAGGCGTTACTTATGTTTTACACCCGCGCTAGCCCTGCCCCGCTCTGCCGTTAGTTACCTAACCTAACGGTGCACGAGGGGACATCGAGGCGAATGCGGATGGCATAAGTGTACGTCGTATTTATCTGTGATGTTTAGGTACTTAAATGATGGGACTTCATTAATATGATTAATGAAATAAAAGAAACCTAAGATGTTGTAGAATCGAATTTCAAAATTAAAACAGGTAGCTACAGTTCTTGCTTTGCACAGCGGTATATATGATATATCCTGCACCTTATTCGATAAGGAAAGGACCGAGATCCCTTCACCGGGAGTGACTCCTTTAGCAATAACTGGCAGATGCTACACACTCGGTTTCTCTTTTGATTGCTTTTAAGAGTTTTTGCTTTGCACAGTGATATATGTGATATATCCCGCACCTCATTCGACGAGGAAAGGACCGACGATCCCTTCACCGGGAGTGACTCCTTTAGCAAAACTAGAAAAGCCTCAAAAGCACTCCATTTTAAAATCATTTGATTCTACAACGATATCAAGTTCATTACGCAATAGGTTTTCAGAAAAACCTGTTGTAGCCCTCCGTCATTTCAGATAAGTCCTGTTTAGTATTCGTGCTGCGTTTGTTGACCTTATCAAGGCGCAGTGTGCGGTAACTAACTAGTATTTATCTGCTTATGCATATGATGCAGATTGGGTTAGGGTAGTCGTGCGGCCTTGTTGACCTTGTCAAGGGTCGTGCGGGTGGGTTTGATTCAATCAAGAAATGACGGGTTGAACTTGACTTGCGGTCTATGGTTTGTTGACCTTGTCAAGGTCATAGATCGTTTGGGGCAAAATATTATCGGGAATTTCAAGCGTTGAAATTTGCAATGAGATTGCATACCTTCTATGAGATGGTTGGATCCCGATACCCGCTGCGAGTAATTGTTACTCCTGGGAGAGTTTTATACATTACAATTAGCCGATCAAGTAGGTGTCAAGAAAGGTGTCAACGGGGTTACGCCTCTGGGAAAATGAGGTTTACATTAATTAGGTTCGTGCGAAAGCACGGGGGACCTCCCTCAAAGTACCGACACTGGCCTGGCTGAAAGATTGGCGAACTTGTAGTGTGTAATTAATCCCGGCTAGTCTTTCCTTTTAGGGTTTGAAGGAAGATTTGATAAAAAGCAGTGGGATCCACCCTGATTAGATAAAATTATAACCAATCTATTCTTGACAGAGCGCACGCTGAGTGTTTTCTTCTCTCTCTCTCCAGGTAGCGACCATATCACACCTTAATCAAGATAATAATACGGAATTTTGACCGAACCCGCTTGTTATACTGAGCTGGGGAACGTTGGTCCCGCTCCAACTTATAATTGTTATAAGACAGAGCAGGAAATTGGGGATTACCAGAATTCCCGTGCCGCCCAAACGAAGAGAGTGCATGCTGATGCATCATCTTCGGGTGTGTTCATTACAGAGAACTGTTTCTCAGTATCCTTTACGTCCTGGGTATGTGATACCAGATCAGGATCCCAGATATGTAATATGTTACATAGGGCTACAGAAAGGTAGAGAACTGAGAACGGGTGATAAGTTTCATTAGGCAGAAAACGGGGCAAGTGTTGCAGCCAAGTCTGTTGGTCACTGTCACCCTGTATTACCAATACATTGATTCTGAACGAATGTTATTAGATACCGAACCTGATATACAAAATCATATCTGTCTCTTTATTAGTAAAGAAACGATAAAATTTTGTATTGTTGGATAATGTTTTGAACATTTCCTATATCAAAAGTTGATCGGTTCAGGCACGTTATATAAAAGCGTTGATGTTCTAAATCAAACTACAGTTCTTTACTATACGGAACACACACAAGAGGAAGTGTTCAGAAATGAACGAATCCTTCTTGAGGCATTGTAGACTAGGTCATATTAATGTGACTCGACTAGCTGAAGTTACATATAGATGCATATTTAAATCAGTTTGAATCTACATCTTGTGAAACTTGCCAGTCATGTCACAAAGATAAGATGACCATAGCTCTGTTTATTGGAAACAGAGAAAGAGTTAGTAAACTCTTGGGATGATACATGTTGATGTATGTAAAGTCCCCTGTCTACATATGCCAGGACTGGTTCTTTGTACTTCGTTACATTCTCTGATAATCTCTCAAGTTTCAGGCATATGTTCCTGTTGAAACACAAGTCCGAACCTTTTGAGATATTCACAGAATATGATTTAGAAGTAGAAAACCATAACAAGGATAAAAGTATTATGTCCTTTGATGAGATCGAGGAGGAGAATACTTGAGCACGAAGTTCTTGGACTTTTCTAAAGGAGAATGAGATTCTCTCTCAGCATTACTCCTCCGTATACACCATAGCACGATGGTATATCGGGGCGGAGCAATAGCACCCTATGTGATATGGTGTGCTCTATGATGAGTACTACTGAGTTTCCTATTTCCTTTTTGGGAGTTATGCACTCGAGAAGCTACATACCTATTGAATAGGGTTCAAATCAAATCTATGCCTACCGCTTCATATGTGATATGGAAAGGGAAGAGCCCATATCATAAGTTAGTTATGATTTGGGGTTGTCCGGGCTATGTTAAAAAGCAAAATCCGGACAAGCTCGAGGCAAGATCTGTTATGTAGAACTGGAAATATTCCAGCTATACAAACTGCAGCTGATGATTTGATAGAACCAAAGGATTCAGTAGAGACCAACGAACCTCAGCCTCTCCGCCGATCTAGTAGGGTTTTCTCACCCACCTGAGAGATACTTCGGTTACTCTATGACAGTGGGAGCGAGGATTGCATCATGAGATGATGACCCAACTAGTTTCGAGCTGGCCATCAGGAGTGGGACTCTGTAAGAATAGCTGGATGCTTAGCGATCTGAGATGGAATCCTTATACACCAACAAAGTATGGACTTTAGTTGCTATATCTGAAGGGTTAAATCCCCATCAGGAGCAAGTAAATCTTGAGAAGATTACTTGGTGTACATGGAAAAGTTGAGACTTTCAAAGCTAGACTTGTTAAAGGTCTTCGTCATCGAACAGGAGTGGATAATGATGAAACCTTTTCCAGTGGCTATGCTTAAGTCCATCCAGATCCTACTTGCCACGGATACATACCATGACTACGATATCTGGTGGTTGGGTGTCATGACAGCTTTTTTAAATGATGTTTTAGAAGAGAGCGTCTATAAGTACACATCCAGAGGGCCTCGTAGATAGTGGGAGCAGCGGAAACGTGTGCAAGATGCTTTATAGGATAAAGCAGGTATCGCGGAGTTGGAACATCTGTTTTGATGAAATAGTCAAAGAGTTTGACATCATCAAAATGGTAGATGAACCTTGTATAAATAAAAAGGTAGTAGGGAGTATGGTGGTGATCCTCGTAGAGTACGTGGATGACATACTCTTGATAAGAAAGGAGTTTCCTATGCTACGCTCGGTCAATCTCCGCTTATCACAATGATTCTCCATATAGGATCAAAGTTATACCTCCTAAATCCTGGGTTTTGGATCTATGAGATAGATCTAAATGGATGTTAGGATTCTCACTAGTTGTAGTGAGATGGTATCAATCGACCCTGGGGAGAATCACTGGAATAGTTCCAGGGTGATAAAGACGACTGAATGTCAGTCACAGGCATTGTCTTTGCCCTTAGTAAAGGGACGGTATGTTGGAAAAGTTCCAAGCTAGATACCGTGGCATACTAGACGATAAAGGCTGGATACATCGCTATTTGAGATGCTACCAAAGAGGAAGTCTGGGTGTATATTAGTTCATAAAATGAACTACGTTCCAACCATTGTGAGACAATGGAGTTGTGGCTTATGCCAAGGAACGCCGGTCCCATCAGTGATCCAGACATATTCTAAGGCAGTATCACCTGATCATGGAGATGGTTGATCTCCAGGGTGATCAAGGTTAGGAGAGTAGACTCAGAGGACAACACAGCGGATCCACTCACAAAGGCCTTTTCCCAGAGAGAGACTTTTATGGGATGGTTGAGTATGAGATACTACAACCACTGCTATCAGATGGCCCTAGTGCAAGTGGGAGATTGTTAGTTATATGTATGCCCTACAGGCCATTATTGTACATTGGATGTATATTGTAGTGGATGCTGGGACATATATAGGGAGGACTTTCTTGCTCGACATGATAGTATGCTATCTGGTTACTCTTTACCTTAACGTGTACATTGATTGCCTCTCTGTTACATGTTGGTAAAGTCCTTAGGATGTGTACTTGACTACCTGGACTATGATGCGGATCATACTAGTGGGGACATGGTAGTCCATAAGTACATCCTTCAAGGTCCCTAGTCGTGGGTGTATCGAGACGGGGCATCGATATACCAGAGTAGACTAGCGTATACCTTCTCGACCCATACAGATGGGCGATGGATGATCCCATATCCATTGGTGTTTGACATCAGAGATGATATACGGGTGCTCAGTAGAGACTGGGTACACTGGACGGACTCGCCGAGAACTCCCAGATGGTATTATACCTTACGTCAGATGGCAGTTCTCTGGTGACACTGGTACAGAGTAGTCTGTTGACCCGAGATCGTCATAGAGTCTTGTGTGGTTCCCACTGTGCTGTGATTTCCACCTTACCACGTCCAAGAGGGCATGCAAAACGGTGGTTTTTGGGTACAGTCCCGAGTCACATGGAGGCAATGAACGATAGGAGGGGATTCGTCTCTCCCGGTATAGGGAGTTGATGTTGCGCTGTGTTCGATTGGCTATAACAGGAAATCCCTGGCCAGGGTTGCTGAGATTTACTGGTAAGTGTTACCAGTAGTATCTCGAATTGTTATAGACCTCATATCGACACGACTTATCGAGCTATTGGGGTCTGACGTTTACCACCCCTAGGCAAGATATGCGACATGTCAGACGATCAGACCGGACTGTACGGTAGTGTTACTGGTTGGATTCACTGGAGTGTGAGCGGGCTTGCTCGTCGATCTTCTGATCGCTCAATACCCGGGTGGCCGTTACGTTTAGCAGACCGCTTGCGGCTTGTGGGTGTTTGATATGATCATCACCTGCTGCCGGCGTATTGACGAGTCTTTAGAGTCCTACACAGAGGTTTCCTGGCTCAAGCGAAACGAAATAGGAGCGCATATGAGATATGTACGGGACCGAGAATAATGCGTGTATGTGATACCGTATTTCATTCTCACGATTAATGTTTCGATTGGTTGTATGCGATATAACCTAGTTATCGAATCGAAGATCGATTCGATAAGTCGATACATTGGATACTAGTCGGTTATATGCGATATGACCGGATCATTGAATCAAGTGTTGATTTAATGATTTAATGTATAATTATATATTTGATATATTACTTTGCATTAACTAGTATTGGTTCATTTTAAATGGATTTTTTCACTTGGATTGTGCACATTGTATATGTGATATACTTTTGTACACAAGTTTGTATCATATTTGATGATACATGCTAACTTGAGCATGTGTAAAGATTAAACCATGGTTGTGTAATGGTTAGGGTTTTCCTTTCATTTTCTTATTCATTTATTTATTGATTTATTCTTTATGGAAAATAAAAAGCATAAAGAGAAAAAATGGTTGCTAACTTTGTTTGTATTATGAAGCTTCATGAAGCTTTGACTTAGTGACCATTTTGTCTCATGCTTAACCCTAACCATTCCACTTAACCCTAGTCTATTCTCTACACCTAACTAAGGTTAGCATATGATAAGTATTGATTTTATGATTCATTTTAGATATACTTATCATAATATGATCATCTTCTTCTTCTTCTTCTTCTTTTTCAAGATGAAGAACCTTGATTCCATCAATGGTGATTGATGAAAATGAGTGAGAAATCCAATTCTAAAGTGAACCCTCTTCCTATTTCTTCATCCTCTACCTCTTGCCAAGTAGTATAGAGTGTTTCCTTCACAAGTTTTCATGGCTTGGTGAAGGTGGAGCTTGATCTAGTGATGCCTCGACGTAGATCATCTTCGGCATCGTCGTCGATGACCTAGCCCGCTTTTTCTCCGATGAAGCCGATGCAAGAGTCATGGTTCGATTTGGACAGCGGAGAGGACTTCATCATGGAGCTATGGAGGTGGAGGACCGGATCTACAAAGGTTGTATTTCCGTTCTCTTAATAAAGTAGTTTACTAGTTGCATCTTTCGCCTAGACATCTAGTTAACGATCCGTATTAGGGTTTCTCGGCACCCGTAAAATTTGAAATTGGCATGGTTGATGCCTTGTGAGACCTCTTGAGAGTGCCTAGGAACCCTACAATCACGACAGTGGAATCTGTGGTTTTTACTGGCTTAATTTAAAACACGAAATTCCTAGTATATCTAATATTTCATATGTGTACTTCTGCTGCCGATATTCTGTGATGTGATCACTTTATATGATGATACGAATGCTGTTATTATATATATAATATATAATAAACGTTGCTTATGTTTTACACTCGCGCTAGTCCTGTCCTGCTATGCCGTTAGTTAAGTAACCTAACGGTGCATAACGGGACACTGTGGCGGATGTGGATGGCATAAGCGTACGTTCTACTTTCGTTTCTTTATCTGTGATGCTTAGGAAGCATAAATGATGGGACTTCATTAATGAGATTAATGAAAAGAAAGAAACCTAAAGATGTTGTAGAATCAAATTTATAAAAAGGGTAGCTCTAGTTTTTGCTTTGGATAGCGGTATTCCTTGATGAATATCCAGCACCTCATTCGATGAGGAAAGAGCCGAGATCCCTTCACCGGGAGTGACCTCTTTAGCAAAAAGCTAGCAGATGCTACAACCCATTCGGTTTTGTTTTTTGATTGCTTCTCTCGTTCTTTCTTTGCATAGTGATATTCATGAATTTCCAGCACCTCATTCGATGAGGAAAGAGCCGAGATCCCTTCACCGGGAGTGACCTCTTTAGCGAAACTAGTAAAAACCTGAAAGACACTCCTTTTCAAAATCACTCGATTCTACAACGATATCAAGTTCATTACGCAAAAGGTTTTCTTAAAAACCTGTCGTAGCCCTCCGTCATTTCAGGTAAGTGCTACTTAGTATTCGTGCTGAGTTTGTTGACTATGTTAAGGCGCAGTGTGCGGTAGCTGATTAGTGCTAATCTGCTAAAGCATGCGATGCGATTGGATTAGAGTAATCGTACGACTTTGTTGACTATGTTAAGGGCCGTATGGGTGGATTTAATTCAATCATGAAATGTACGGGTTGAACTTGGCTAGCGCTTATGATTTGTTGACTATGTTAAGGTCATAAGTTGCTAGGGGCAAAATATTATCGGGAATTTCAAGTGTTGAAATTTGCAATGAGATTGCATACCTTCTATGAGATAGTTGGATCACGATACCCACTGCGAGTAAGAGTTACTTCTGGGAGAGTTTTGCACATTATAATTAGCCAATCAAAGTAGGTGTCTAGAAAGGTGTTAACGGGGTTATGCCCCTGGGAAAATGATGTTTATTTTAATTAGGTCCGTACGAAAGCATGGGGAACCTCCCTCAAAGTACTGACACTGGCATGGTGGAAAGATTGGCGAACTTGTAGGGTGTAATTAATACCGGCTAGTCTTACCTTTTAGGGTTTGAAGGAAGATTTGATAAAAACAGTAGGGGCCATCCTGATTAGATAAATAATAACCAATCTAATCTTGCAAGAGCATACGCAGAGTGTTTTCTTTTCTCTCTCCTGGTAGCGACCGTGACATGCCTTAATCAAGATAATAATATGGATGTATTGTCCGAACCTGCTTATTATGCTGAGATGGGGAACGTTGCTTCCACCCTATCTTATAATTGTTATAAGTCTGAGCAGGAAATAGGGGAATATCCGGATTTTCACACAACCTAAATGAGGAATGAGCATATTGATGCATATTCTTCGGGTGTGTTCGTTACCGAGAACTATTTCTCAGTATCCTCTACATCCTAGGTATGAGATACCGGATCAGGATCCCATATATGTAATCTGTTACATAGGCTACAGAAAGGTAGAGAACTGGGATTGAGTGATATGTCTCTAAGTGTATAGAATGGTGCAATTTTTGCAGCCAAATCAGTTGGCAAATATCACCTTGTATTACTAAATGGTAGATACATTAATTCCAAACAAATGTTATTACATACCGAACCTGATATACAACATTGCATCAGTTTCTTTATTAAGATAAAGAAGGATATAATTTAGTATTGCAGGATAATGTTGTGAACATTTTCCTTAATCAAGAGTTGATTGGACCAGGCATGTTATGTAATGGCATATACGTTCTAAATCAAACCACAGTTCAAAGTATATAGAACACACACAAGAGGAGTAGTTCAGAAATGAACGAATCCTGCTTGTGGTGTTGTAGACTAGGCCATATCAATGCGACACGACTAGCTAAGTTACGTAAGGATGGATATTTGAATCCATTCGAATTTTCATGTTATGATGCTTGTCAGTCTTGTTTCAAAGGTAAAATAACAAAAACTCCGTTTACTGGAAACAGAGAAAGAGTTACTGAACTCTAGGGACTGATACATGGTGTATACGGTCTTATATCTACAAATGCTAGGGTTGGTTCTTCGTACTTCATTATATTCACTGACCATCTCTCAAGATTCGGACATATGTTCTTGTTGAAACACATGTCTGAAACTTTTAAGAAATTCAAGGAATATAAGCTTAAAGTTGAGAACCAGACGGGTAAAAGTATTAAGTCCTTCGATGAGATCGGGGAGGAGAAACTTAAGCACGGAGTTCCTAGATTATTTAAAAAAGAATAGGATTCTCTCTCAGCTTACTCCTCCGTATACACCACAGCACAATGGTGTATCGGGGCGGAGGAATCGCACCCTGTTAGATATGGTGCACTCTATGATGAGTACTGCTGAGTTGCCTGTTTCCTTTTGGAGTTATGCACTTAAGAAGCTGTATACCTATTGAATGGGGTTCCAGCCAAATCTGTGCCTATCACTCCATATGAGATATGGAATGGGAAGAGACCATGTCTTAAACGAGTTAAGATATGGGGTTGTCCGGCCTATGTTGAACAGAAAAATCCAGACAAGCTCGAGGCAAGGTCAGTTCTATATAAGTTTGTTGGATATCCCAAACATTTGTGAGGGAATATCTTCTACCAAAATGAGGAGCAAAAGGTGTTTTGTTTCTCAGCATGCCACCTTTTTAGAAAAGGAATTTCTTATGGAAGAAATTTGTAGTCATGAGGTAGAACTGGAAGGAGTTCCAGCTAGACAAACTAACAGCTGATGATTTGATGAAACCAAAAGATTCAATAGTCTCCAACGAACCTCAGCCTCTCCGCGAATCAGGTAGGGTTCCTCATCCGTCTGAGAGATACTACGGTTTTCTCGATGACAGTGGGAGCGAGAATTGCATCATGGTAGATGATGACCCAAATAGGTTCAGACAGGCCATCACGAGTAGGGACTCTGTGAAATGGCTGGATGCAATGCGATCTGAGATGGAATCCATGTACACCAACAAAGTATGACTTTGAATGTTGCACCTGAAGGGGTAAATCCCATCAGGAGCAAGTGGATCTTGAGAAGATTCTTGGTGTAAATGGAAAAGTTGAGACTTTGAAAGCTAGACTTATAGTAAAAGGTTTTTGTCAATAACCAGGTGTGGATTATGATGAAACCTTTTCTCCAGTGGCTATGCTTAAGTCCATCAGGATTAAAGCATGCATCGCGGAGTTGGAACATCTGTTTTGATGTGGCATTCAAAGAGTTTGACTTCATCAAAAAGGTAGATGAACCTTATATATACAAGAAGGTTGTAGAGAGTAAGGTTGTTTTCCTCGTATTGTATGTAGATGACATACTCTAGATAGGAAATGGGTTTCCTATGCTGCACTCAGTCAAGCTCCTCTTATCACGAGGATTCTCCATGAAAGATCTGGGTGATACCTACTACATCTTGAGGATTAAGATCTATAGAGATAGATCTAAGCGGATATTGGGAGTGTCCCAAATCCAGGTACATTAACACCATACTAAAGGGGTTTAGTATGGAAGATTCTAAGCGTGGTGGTTCGCCCACTTACTCAGGAATCACTCTCTCCAAAAAGATGTCTCCCAAGACTGATTTGGAGAGAGCTCGCATACAAGGGATACCCTATGCTTCGGTAGTAGGCTCTATCATGTATGTGATGTTATGTACCAGACCAGATGTAGTTAACTCACTAGGTGTAGTGATCAGGAATCAATCGGATCTTGGGAGAATCACTGGACAGCTGTGAAGGACATTCTTAAGTACTTGAGAAGCACTGAAGAAACGTTCTTGGTGTTTAGTAACGGTGAACTCCAGTGGGAGTCCTTTACCAATTCGAGCTTCCAGAGTGATAAGGTCAACTGAAAGTCAGTCTCAGGCTTTGTCCCTCAGTGAAGGGACAGTTTGTTGGAAGAGTTCCAAGCTAGATACCGTGGCAAACTAGACGATAAAGGCTGAATACATCGCTACCAACGATACTGCCAAAGTGGCTGTCTGGATATTTTTTGTTCATGAGATGAACATGGTTCCTACCATTGAGCGTCCAATAACTGTTATTGTGACAACAATGGAGTTGTGGCTTTGGTATAGGAACCCCGGTCCCATCAGTAATCCAGACATATTCTGAGGCAGTATCACCTGATCAGGGAGATGGTTGATCTCCAAGGGATCGAGGTAAGGAGAGTTGACGCGAATGATAACACGGCGGATCCACTCACAGAGGCCTTTCCCTAGAGAGACTTTTATGGGGCGTTGAGTATGAGATACTACAACAAATGGCCTTAGTGCAAGTGGGAGATTGTTAGTTGTATGTATGCCCTAGAGGCCATTATTGTACATATGATGTATATTATAGTGGATGTTTGGACATATATAGGGAGGACATTCTTGCTCGACATGATAATATACTATCTGGTTACTCTTTATCTTAACATGTACACTTATTGTCTCTCTGTTACATGTTGATAAAGCTCTTAGGATGTGTACTTGACTACTAGGATTATGATGCAGATCATACTGGTGGGGCCAGGGTAGTCTATAAGTACATCCTTCAATTGTTCCTAGTCATGGGAGTATCGAGACGGGGCATCGATATTCCAGAGTAGACTAGCGTATACGTTTCTTGACCCATATGATGGGCGATGGATGATCCCACATCCATTGGTGTTTGACATCAAAGATTGTATACGGGTGCTCAGTGGAGACTGGGTACACTGAACAGGACTCGCCGAGAACTCCTAAATGGTATTATACCTCACGTCAGATAGCAGTTCTCTGGTGACACTGGTACAGGTTAGTCTGTAGACCCGAGATCGTCATAGAGTCTTGTGTGATTCCCACCGTGCTTTGATTTCCACCTTACCACGTTCAAGTGAACGTGCAAAACGGTGGTTTTTGGGTACAGTCCATGAGGAGTCGGGCTCGGAAAGCGAAGAAGAGCCGACTTTTCGCCCCAGGACCGCGGAGCAAGAGCTGCTTCAAGAGCTCCGAAAGCAGCTCAGAAACAAAGACAAGGAGATGGCCAAGCTCTACTTAAAAATCGACGACTTGACGAATGTTGTGATGCAGCTCACAGCCCGGCTTGCCTCTCAGCCGCCCAATCAGGCGGAGGGCTTGGCTCGTGAACCGGGAAATGGTGTCCCAAAGCAGCCGATGCCTATTCCCTCAAATCCAAAAGTGGGCGAACTACATGAAAATCGGTCGCATCCTATCTCGGGAAATGTCTTGGCTACCGATGACAGTAGCCCGCTAACTCAAGATCAAATCATGGACTTGGTTGCCAGCAAAGTCAAGACATTGGTGGCTGAAGCTGAAGCGCAAAAAGATATCAGCAGTAGTGGGAGACCATATTCCGCTCAGTATGATCTGGTAGAATTTCCTAGCGGCTATGTCATCCCCAAATTCGGAAGGTTCGATGGGACGGGAAATGCGAATCATCACATCGCCCACTTCAAAGCCTCATGCGGGAATACTGGGGGCAATGATGTGCTTCTCCTCCGCCAGTTCGTTAATAGCTTGACCGATGTTGCTTTCGACTGGTACGCAAGCATACCGGATGGCTCCATCACAACTTTTATCCAAATGGAGTCTCTGTTTCGGCAGAGGTTCATGAGCGTTAGCGATAAGATTACCATTGCCGAGCTTGTAAGGACCAAGCCCAAGAGCGACGAAACCAGCACGGATTTTATAACCCGATGGCGCAATCTCTCCGTCAAATGCGAACCGCCGATAGAGCAGGACCAATCTGTCAGTCTCCTCGTCGGAAATCTCAACAATTGGATGGCCCTATTTCTATGCACCGCGGGTCTCAAAACATTCCAAGAGCTGACCAGGAAAGTCCAGATGCTGGAGCGCTCAAAGCAAGAGTCCTCCTCGGATTCCCAAAATAACAATAGGTCCTGGAGAAACCGAAAGGACGATAATCGCAAAGGCGGAAACTCCGATGATTCTGGATCTTTCAACATTTCGGCTAACCGAAATAAGCAAGGGATGAGCGGGCCTAGCGCCAACCAGCCTCGGAAGCCAGTGTTCGGAGAGGGAGGAGAATCTCCGCTGAGCTGGATAAGGTCTATTCCTTCAGAAGGGACAAGATCCATAAAATATTCAAAGACGCCCTGAAGAACGGTCTACAACTTCCAGAGTCAAAAAGACCGCAGGAAGCGAATAGGACCGACGACCCTAAATACTGCCCCTATCACAAAGTGATAGGTCATGCCATTGAGGACTGCTTCGTCTTCAAAGATTGGGTCGAAAAGCAATACAAGGCAGGAGAGATATAACTGTCCAAAGGCGTGTTAGTAAACAGTCAAGATGCGACCGCCAATTTAATACAAATGGAGACCGAAGTTCTTCGTGAAACTGATTCTCTCAGACATCTGCCTTTCTCTAAAAACAATTGACCACCATGTCACTAAACTGGGAACAATCGACCTCTAAGTCGTTAAACTGGGAATGTAAAAAAATTAGTAAATAAAAAAAATGTGTAAATAAAAAGAAAAAAAAAGAAAAGCCGAAATGATGGGGCAACTCGCAATAAAAACCAGCGAGTAAAATAAAGATGAAAATATAGCCGAAATGATAGGGCAACCGCGAATAAATAGCCGAAATGATGGGCAATCGCGATCTTCTCGATAAAAAAAGCTGAAATGATAGAGCAATCGCGGTAAAAAAAAACAACAAAAAAAGAGAAGAAAAAAAAACGGCGAATGATGAGTCGCTCCTGGTGCCATATTCCAGTGCAGCGATGCAGACGTCAACCAAAATCCAATTTCTTAAAATTCTTCTGGCCCTACGGCTAGTCCCCAAATTGACTGCCGTATACAATCCACGGGCTCAAATAATTCTCAGCATACCCATTCCCCACCGCAACCACCAGTTACGCGGCAGGTCTCCGCCTTCGGAATTATGCTCCATTGAGAAAACCCACTCATGTGTCCTCACGATACATGAGGAGAACAAACATTTGTGGGATCCTTACGACTCACAAAGGAAAAACACACTTAGGAGTCCTCATGACTCCTAAGGAGAAAATACACCTGCGGGATCCTTACGACTCGTAGGGAGAAAATGCTTTCATGGGACCCTCACGACCCATAAAATTGAAACGCCTTAGGTGATAGGGATCCAAACCTGTCTCCTAAGCCATCGCTCCCCAATCCCAAGTGGCGAATGATGAGTCGCTCCTGGTACCATATTCCAGTGTAGCGATGCAGACGCCAACCAAATTCCAAATCCCATACCCCAATGGTGAATGATGAGTCGCTCCTGGTACCAAATTCCAGTGTAGCGATGCAGACGCCAACCAAATTCTAAATCCCACACCCCAATGGCGAATGATGAGTCGCTCCTGGTACCAAATTCCAGTGTAGCGATGCAGACGCCAACCAAATTCCAAATCTCATACCCCAATGGCGAATGATGAGTCGCTCCTGGTACCATATTCCAGTGCAGCGATGCAGACGCCAGCCAAATTCCAAATCCAAATCCCCAAGTGGTGAATAATGAGTCGCTCCTGGTACCATATTCCAGTGCAGCGATGCAGACGCCAACAAAGTCTCGAAATTTTTATGGCCCTACGGTCTGGATCATACATCCTGCAAAACCGTATACAATCCACGGGCGTAAAACAATCCCAATCTCTCCAACAATAATAAAATAAAAATTAAAAAAAGGTATGTCCACAAGCAAAATGGACACGGATGAAAACCCGAAACGGCTCCGTGAGTAAAAACAGCAGGACTGCCGGCGAGTTTGTGAGGAGAAAATTCCCGCGTGAGATCCTTACGACTCACAAAGGAGAAACACACTTGGGAGTCCCCACGACTCCCAAGGAGAAAATACACTTACGGGATCCTTACGACCCGTAGGGAGAAAATGCTTTGTGAGACCCTTACGGCTCACAAAATTGAAAAGTCTTAGGTGATAGGGACCTAAAACCTGTCTCCTAAGCTATCGCTTCCTGATAAGCAAGCGAAAATGATGATTCGCTCCTGGTACCATATTCCAGTGTAGCGATATTGATGCCAAGCAAAAACCAATTTCCAAGCCCTCCCGTGGCAAATGATGAGTTGCTCCTGGCATTATTCCAGTGCAGCAATGCAGATGCCAAACCAAAGCCAAATCCTCAAATCCATTCATGGCAAATGATGATTCGCTCCTGGTACCATATTCCAGTGTAGCGATCCTGATGTCAACCCAAATCAAATCAAACCAACAGCCTCTGCGGCGGAATCATGCTTCGTCCCAGAATTTACCCCGTGTCGAAATCATGCTTCGCCTCGGGATATCTACCTTCCCTGCCGGAATCATGCTCCGCCTCGGAATCAAGTTAACCAGCAAGCTCTGCGTCGGAATCATGCTCCGTCCCAGAATTTACCCCGTGTCGAAATCAAGCTTCGCCTCGGTGTATCTGCCTTCCCTGTCGGAATTATGCTTCTGCTCGGAATCAACCAACGGCCTCCTCGTCGGAATTATTCTCCGCCTCGGAATCAAGTCAACCTGCAAGCTCTGCGTCGGAATCATGCTCCATCCCAAAATTTACCCCGTGTCGAAATCTAGCTTCTCCTCGGTGTATCTGCCTTCCCTGTCGGAATTATGGTTCTGCTCGGAATCAACCAACGGCCTCCTCGTCGGAATTATTCTCCGCCTCGGAATCAAGTCAACCTGCAAGCTATGCGTCGGAATCATGCTTCGTCTCAGAATGTGCACCCCGTGTCGAAATCACACTTCGCCTCAGTGTATCTGCCTTCCCTGTCGGAATTATGCTTCGGCTCGGAAACAACCAGCGACCTCCTCGTCGGAATTAAGCCCCGCCTCAGAATCAAGTCAACCAGCAAGCTCTGCGTTGGAATCATGCTCCGTCTCAGAATGTACCCCGTATCGAAATCATACTTCACATCGGAGTATTTGCCTTCCCTATTGGAATTATGCTTCGCCTGGGAATCAACCTCTGCATCGAAATTATGCTTCGGTCAGAATGTCTGCCGCTCATCGGAATGATGCTCCGATCTCTGGAATCATGTTCCGCCCTTCGGAACGATACTCCAAATCCTGGAATCATGCTCCGCTCTTCGGAAAGATGCTCCGATCTCTGGAATTATGCTCCGCCCATCGGAACGATACTCCGATCTCTGGAATTATGCTCCGCCCTTCGGAACGATGCTCCGAATCCTGGAATTATGCTCCGCTCTTCGGAAAGATGCTCCGAACTCTGGAATCAAGCTCCGCTTTTCGGAATGATGCTCCGATCCCCTGGAATGATGCTCCGCTCTTCGGAATGATGCTCCGATCCCTGGAATGATGCTCCGCTTCGGAATGATGCTTCGATCTCTGGAATGATGCTCCGCTCTGGAATGATGCTCCGACCCTTTGGAATCATGCTCCGCTCTTCGGAATGATGCTCCGATTCTTGGAACTATGCTTCGCTCTTCGGAATGATGCTCCGATCCCTGGAATGATGCTCCGCTTCGGAATGATGCTCCGATCCCCTGGAATCATGCTCCGCTTCGAAATGATGCTCCGATCCCGTGGAATCATGCTCCGCTCTTCGGAATCATGCTCCGATCCCCTGGAATCATGCTCCGCTCTTCGGAATGATGCTCCGATCCCTGGAATCATGCTCCGCTCTTCGGAATGATGCTCTGATCCTCTAGAATCATGCCCCGCTCATCGGAATGATGCTCCGATCCCTGGAATGATGCTCCGCTTCGGAATGATGCTCCGATCCCTGGAATGATGCTCCGCTTCGGAATGATGCTCCGATCTCTGGAATGATGCTCCTCTTCGGAATGATGCTCCGATCCCCGGAATCATGCTCCGCTCTTCGGAATGATGCTCCGATCCCCTGGAATCATGCCCCACTCTTCGGAATGATGCTCCGATCCCTAGAATGATGCTCCGCTTCGGAATGATGCTCCGATCCCTGGAATCATGCTCCGCTCTTCGGAATGATGCTCCGACCCCTTGGAATCATGCTCCGTGCTTCGGAATGATGCTCCGATCTCTGGAATGATGCTCCGCTCTTCGGAATGATGCTCCGATCCCTGGAATCATGCTCCGCTCTTCGGAATGATGCTCCGACCCCTTCGGAATGATGCTCCGATCCTTAGAATTATGCTCCGCGCTTCGGAATGATGCTCCGATCTTCTCCGATCCTTGGAATTATGCTCCGCGAATCAGAATGATGCTCCGATCCCAGGGAATCATGCTCCCCGGGATGATGCTCCGCCCCCAGAATGATGTTCCACCTCGAAGTTCAGCTTCAAGATCCATCAATTTCATGCACACAACTCAAATGTGCGGTGTGCATTTATTGATGGGGGGCACTTTGTTGGGGTCAAAATTTGCACCCCCGATTGACCGAGTCAAAATCAAGGTCAACCCCAAGCCAGGTGGGCCCAAGCCCAGGTCAAGCGGGCCCATGCCCAAGTCGAGCCCGCGGCCAGCCTCCTCCATGCCAAAATATAGATCATGTAATAAATAATTTTTATGTAATTTTTTATACATGAATGTATGCAAAATGGGCATAAAGCCAATATTTTGTAAGCCCATGGCTTATGTGCAAAAAGAAATGACACATGAGCCATGGGATGGCTAAAATGCCATTTTGTGAAGCCCAAGGGGCTATATGTAAATATGTAAGCCTATAAAAGGCAACATGATGATGAATAAAGTAACACTTTCATTCTCTCAAAAAAAAACCTAGGGTTTGTATTTCTTTCCCTTTTCTGAAGGTCTCAAACCTTCTTCTCTCTTTTGAATTAAATTAAGAGTTTTACTCTTCCTTTTCAAAAACAAGATAGTTTTTCACCACCAAACCCACAAAGGGGAACTTGGATCTGTCTTTAGATCCCAAAAAGGAGAGATTTTGAGATCTCACATCTCTTGATCTTTAAGATCCAGCTAACAGAGGAGGAAGAAGAAGAACCCCTTCCATTAACCCCAAAAACACACTTAGGAGTCCAACTCCACTCTGATTTCTCTTCCGAGAATCTTTTTAGGCTAAAAGCCTCTTTTCCTCGCCGGCGCTCAAGCGCTCAGCGCCCACGTGGCGCGCTTGCGCTCAAGCGCTCAGCGCCCACGTGGCGCGCTTGCGCTCAAGCGCTCAGCGCCCACGTGGCGCGCTTGCACAACAGCGCCTTGCGCTCGAGCGCAAAGCGCCCACGTACCGACACGTGGCGCGCTTGCGCTCGAGTGCAAGTCGCCCCAGTGCCGACACGTGGCGTGCTTGAGCTAAAGCGCAAGCGTTCGAGCGCAAGTCGTCCCAGTGCCGACATGTGGCGCGCTTGCGCTCAAGCGCACAGCGCTCTGGCGCAAGTCGCCCCCGTGCCGACACATGGCGCACTTGCGCTCAAGCGCCCAGCGCTCAAGCGCAAGTCGCCCACGTGCCGACACGTGGCGCACTTGCGCTCGAGCATCAGGCCCTGAAACGCAAGTCGCCCACGTGCCGACACGTGGCGCGCTTGCGCTACAGCGCTCTGCGCTCAAGCACAGAGCGCCCACATGCTGACACGTGGCACGCTAGCGCCTGAGCGCATAGCACCTGGGCGCACAGCGCCTAAGGCGCTGGCCCCACGCATCCTTTGGATGCCTTTTCCCCATCTTTCTTTTATATATATATACATATATACACACATATATATATACACATATGCATACATATATGCATACACACATACACCACGACTCTGTCCCTGTTAGAAAAAAAATTTCTAACGGGGCGCTGCCCCGCACCCCGCAAGGGGCTGCTAGCCCCCTTGACCCCCAGCCCACTATCCGGATAGCGGGATCCCCATGAAAACTCTGCGAGGCCCCCGATATATCCAAAAGCCCTTTTCAAAACACAACACACGCACACCGCACATTGAGTTCGCACGACCAGTTTAACCCGTTAATCGGAGGTTCCCTCACCCCAAAGGCGAGGGGTAATTAACGGCAGCTTAGTCCGTGGCTGCCGGAGATTCGGATCCCCACAATCAATAAATCCCGGCCTACCCTGGGTAGGGGGAATCTGTAGTATACGCCTTACAAGCGCGCGCGTATTCCCATCTCAATGGGGTGACGAAAAACACCCTACAAGTATGATCGCCATCACAACGCCGGTAGTCAAGCAAAGATCCTAAGGGCTCCATCAATATGTATTAGCGATATGTTAAAAGAAACATATACACATATTAAGATAGAAACAAACCAAGTAGCATACTACTATATCGAGCAAGACTGTCGTAAACCCGTATATATATCCCAAGCCTCCAAAATGTATTATACAAACTAGTACTATACAATAATGGCCTTTAGGGCATACATATCCAACAATCTCCCACTTGCACTAAAGGCCAGTAATTGGTGTACCGCATACCCAACGTCTGCACTAAGGCCAGCTGCTGGCGTACCGCATACCCAATAGCTCAAAAAGTCGCTCGAACTATGTTTGAGGGAGGGCCTTTGTGAATGGATCCACCGTGTTGTCTTTTGTGTCCACTCTCCGTGCCTCGATCTCCTGGCGATCAATGATCTCCCTGATCAGGTGATACCGCCTTAAGATGTGTCTGGATTTCTGATGGGACCTTGGTTCCTTCGCTAAAGCTATAGCCCCATTGTTATCGCAATACAATGGTATTGGGTCAACAATGGACGGAACCACCTGAAGTTCACTAATGAACTTCTTCATCCAGACCGCCTCTTTTGCGGCATCGCTTGCAGCAATGTATTCAGCCTCCATCGTCGAGTTTGCGACGGTATCCTGTTTAGAACTCCTCCAACACACTGCCCCTCCGTTGAGGGTAAACACAAAAACCCGAGACAGACTTGCTATCATCTTTGTCACTCTGGAAGCTTGAATCGGTAAAGGACTCGACCCTGAGGTCTCCATTACCGTAAACCAGGAACATCTCCTTAGTCCTTCTCAGGTACTTGAGAATGTTCTTCACTGCCGTCCAGTGGTCCTCACCTGGGTCTGACTGATACCGGCTCTCCACGCTCAGCACGTAAGCTACATCTGGTCTTGTACATAGCATCGCATACATTATAGATCCTACCGCCGAAGCGTAGGGTATAGTGCTCATGCGAACCCTCTCCTCGTCAGTCTTAGGAGACATCTTCTTGGAGAGGGTGATTCCGTGCAATGCGGGTATATTACCGCGCTTGGAATCTTCCATACTAAATCTCTTTAGTACGGTCTCTATGTACCTGGACTGCGAAAGTCCCAGTAGTCTCTTGGATCTATCTCTGTAGATCTTGATCCCCAGAATGTACGAGGCATCACCCAGGTCCTTCATGGAGAACCGTTGTGACAAGAATAGCTTGACCGATTGTAGTATAGGAATGTCATTTCCTATCAAAAGAATGTCGTCCACGTACAAGATTAGGAACACGACAGTTCGTCCTACAATCTTCTTATAGACACAAGGTTCATCTTCGTTCTTGATGAAATCAAATTCCTTGATTGCCTCATCAAAACAGATGTTCCAGCTCCGCGATGCCTGCTTTAATCCATAAATGGATTTAAGCAACTTGCACACCTTCCCGCTTCTCCTACTGTCTACGAAACCTTCTGGCCGATCTATGTAAACGCACTCTTCCAAACAGCCATTTAGAAAAGCTGTTTTTACGTCCATCTGCCAGATTTCATAGTCATGGAAGGCAGCAATGGCCAGTAGGATCCGAATGGATTTGAGCATAGCCACTGGAGAAAAAGTTTCGTCATAGTCCACACCAGGTCTTTGACGAAAACCTTTTGCAACGAGTCTAGCCTTATAGGTTTCCACCTGCCTATCTACACCAAGTTTCCTTTTATAGATCCATTTGCATCCAACGGGTTTTATCCCAGGTGGAGCAATATCCAAGATCCACACTTTATTGGTATACATGGACTCTATTTCGGATTGCATAGCATCCAGCCACTTATCAGAGTCCCTACTGATAATGGCCTGCCTGAAACTGGTAGGGTCATCTTTTTCTAAGATGCAATCCTCTCGATCCCCGTCTATGAGAAAACCGTAGTATCTCTCGGGCGGATGAGAAATCCTACCAGATCTGCGGAGTGGCTGAGGTTCGTCTGAGACTATTTAATTTTCTGGTTCTACTAAATCCTCAGTTTGAGTTTGTGGATCAGATATTTCATCCAGTTCTACCGTGCTCCCACTTATTTCTTTTGCAAGAAATTGCCACTCTAAAAAGGCGGCGCGACGAGCAACGAACACCTTCTGTTCCTTTGTGTGGTAGAACAGATATCCCATAGAATTTCTAGGATATCCCACAAACTTGCACAAAACTGACCGTACCTTAAGCTTGTCCGAATTTTGTACCTTTACATAGGCCGGACAACCCCATATCTTAATACGTTCAAGATACGGTTTTTTACCACTCCATATTTCATATGGAGTCTTAGGCACAAATTTAGACGAAACCTGATTCAGTAAGTATGCTGCTGTTTTTAGCGCAAGTCCCCAGAATGAAAGAGGTAACTCAGCATTACTCATCATGGTGCGAACCATGTCCAATAGGGTACGGTTCCTCCGCTCCGATACGCCGTTGTGCTGTGGTGTGTACGGAGGAGTAAGCTGAGAGAGAATTCCATTCTCTTTTAAGTAATTTAGAAATTCCGTGCTTAAGTACTCCCCTCCTCTATTAGACCAGAGGATCCTGATACTTTTGTCAGTCTGGTTCTCTACTTCGTTTCTGAATTTCTTGAATTTCTCAAAAGTTTCAAATTTATATTTCATAAGATACACATATCCGAATCTAAAGAGATCGTCAGTAAATGTGATGAAGTACGAGAACCCATCCCTTGCATGTATAGACATTGGACCACATACATCACTGTGTATGAGTCCTAAGAGCTTTGTTGCTCTTTCTCCATGTCCGGTGAACGGAGATTTGGTCATCTTTCTTTTGAGACAAGACTGAAAAGTTTCATAAGATGAAAACTCGAACGTATTCAAGAGTCCATCTTTATGCAACTTACTTAGTCTTTTCTCTCCGATATGACCAAGTCTACAATGCCACAAGTAGGATTCATTCGTATCTGAATTCTTCCTCTTGCGTGTGTTTTGTACATTGAGAACTGTATTCTGATTTAGAACATAGATACCATTACACAGTGTACCTTCTGCAACCAGTACCTTATGAAGGTAAATGTTCATGATATTTCTATCAAGAACAAAGTTATATCCATCTTTATCGAGTAAAGAAACTGATATGATGTTGCAAACCATGGAAAGTACATAGTAGCAATCGTTCAAAATCCTAGTATTGCCATTTGGCAACACTAGGTGATATTCACCAACGGCTGCAGCATTAACTTGTGCTCCGTTCGCTACCCTGAGCGACATATCACTAGGTGCAACTCTCCTACTTTTTCTCAGTTCCTGCAATAAATTACAGATATGAGATCCTGATCCGGTATCAAGTACCCAGGAGGTAGGGCCGACCGTAAAGTAGTTCTCAATTACAAGAACACCTGAAGTAGATGCAAAACTATACTTCTTCTTCAACTGGATATCCTTGGAATCCATACAATCCTCTTTCCCTTGCTCATACTCATGACTGTTGTCACAAGTTAGAGCCGAACCGACGTTCCCCAGCCCCGAATAAGAATTCAGATCGGTCAAGCGATACATTTTATTATCTTGATTAGGGCGTGAAATGGTTGCTACCTGGAGAGAGAGAAAAGAAACACTCAGCGTGCGCTCTTGCAAGATTAGATTGGTTTATTAATTTATCTAACCAGGATGGCTCCCACTGTTTCCTCAAATTCTTCTTCAAACCCTAAAGGAAGAACTAGTCAGGATTAATCGCACGTCATAATACTTGCTTAACCTTTCAACCAGGCTAGTGTTGGTACTTCGAGGGAGGTTTTCCAACGCTTTCGCGAAGTTTCTTAATTAAATAACCTCTTTTCCCTGGAGGCGTAGCCCCGCTAACACCGTTCTAGACACCTACTTGGTTTATAGCATTGATTGTTAAGTGAAATAATCTCCCGAGAGTAATCCAACTCATCAGTGGGTTTGGGATCCAACTATCATTGTGTGATGACCTAGATGGAATCCACTCTAGTCACCACACTCTAGAGGGTATGCTAAATCTGCAAGTTTCAGATTCTTTAGAAACTCCCGATGTGGATTTTTGCCCCTAACGGTTTATGACCTTGACAATGCCAACATAGCATGAACCGCTAGTCAAGTTCGGCCCATCATTATCTTGATTAACTTAGACCCACCCGCATATCTCTTGACAATGCCAACATAGCTATGCGACTGTCCTAAATAATCAGAAAAAGAAGGCTGCAAACAAGCAATACTTAGCTACCGATCACTACGCCTTGACAATGCCAAAATACGTAGCTCGAATACTAGGTAGTACTTGTAGGAAATGACGGAGGGCTACGGCTGGGTTTTTGGCGAAAAACCCGTTAACGTAATGAACTTGATATCGTTGAAGGAACATGATTGCCTTTTTTAAAAATATAGTGGCGAAAACTTTTGCTAAAGAGGTCACTCCCTGTGAAGGGATCTCGGCTCTTTCCTCGTCGAATGAGGTGTAGGATATTTCAAACTGAATACCTCGATGCAAAGCAAGAATAATCGACTATAGTAAAGTTATTACCCTGACGCAAACTTTTGTCCAAGAGGTCACTCCCGATGAAGGGATCTCGGCCCTTGCCTCGTCGAATGAGGTGCTGGGCATTCATAACCGAATACCTCTATGCAAAACAAAAGAGAACGTCCTTGTAATAACAGCTTTTTGAAAATTGTTCCAACAACGTCTTTTAGGTTTGATTTTCTTTGCATTAATATATGTGTCCCATCAGTTAATCCTACCATTGCAGAAAACAAATAAAATATGACGTACGCTTATGCCATCCGCATTCGCTACGGGGCCCCGTCATCACCCGTTAGGTTACTTAACTAACGACAGAGCGGGGGCTGGACTAGCGCGGATGCAAAACATAAGCAACGCCTACTATATATCATATATAGATATATACATTCGTTAGATGCAATGATAGCCATTCCAGATCACAGATGAACACATTGGATATACTAGGAATCCGCTTTTCATTCGAGCCTGCAACGAAAGACGGATTACACGGTCGCGATGAATAGCCAAACCCCACCCTAGACCCCTACGGGTGCGACAAACTACCCTCCAAGTACCCAAAGTGAAGCAACCTCCCTCAACAACGTGAGTAGGCCACTCGGCACTTCAAAGTACCCGGTAGTTTGTGCACCCCACCTTGGTTCTATCCTAGGAGCAAAAACAGTAAAAGAAATAATATACAATGGCGGCTACAACCTTATCCCCGATGTGCGGCCATAAAAATAATATTACATCAATTTACATATTACATCAAATGAAAGATAAAGAAACTCTCATCTCATAAAACCCCGGCTATTCATCCGCGACAATCCAACAAGTTCATATACACAAACCAACAACATTACAGATCACAGAAATGCACAACCCCCACTAATCGACGTATAGCGATTAGTCGACGTTCAGTGCATATATCACATCACAGATATAACCAAATAGCTAAAGTTTATAGAACTTCGATCAAAATACCAATTTGTAACTACCCCAAACATAACATTGTTCTCTGGAAATTCTGGGCAGAAAAAAAACATCTTAAAAATCACAAAACCAACACAGAGAACCCCTGGAAAAATTTGGTGCGCTGCCGAGTCGACTCGGCCGCGGAACCGCGGCGGATTGCGTGGATCGGCCGCGGATCCGCGGTCATCTGAGGGACTCGGCGCCCAAATTTCTGCAATTTTCTCAAAAAATCCTGCTTGTATTTTTCATGTCAGTTAAAATATTTTTAGGCATGTTTTATAAATCGACAGAAAACACAAGTTTTTAGACGGATTTTGCGATTTTTTTCCGGATCGAAGTTCTAAAAACTTTGCTAACAGTTAGTTGTTATTTAACCTGGCTCTGATACCACTATTAGGTCCACGTTACCCATCCCGGTTCTTTCGGGGAGGTGGAATAGGTAAAAATCAAAATTTTCTCACAAGATAACATGGACCATCCATGAAGGATCTTTGCTAAAGAAAAACTAACATATTAACTACAAGTTCTAGCTACTATGTAGAATGGTTATACCTAGATCTTGAACTCCTTCTCTTCTTGTTGTGGTTCTCCTTCTTGCTTGCTCCTTGTAGTGGCGTAGACGGCTCCTCCTCGTCGTCTTCTCTTTGCCGAAGATAGATCCACCCGAGGGCCTCGAACTTGAGCTCCTACCTCAAACAAGAGGTAACTAGAGTGCTTGGTTTGCTAGACAAAGAACCCTAGAAAGAGTAAAGAGATATTATGATGGTTTTGTCTCAAAAGCTTTTGATTTTCAGCACATGAAAGATTAAAGCTTTGGGAGGAAGAGGGAGAGCTCAAAAACATGAGGGAGAAAGAGCAAGAGAGAATGAGAGTAGAAAACTACAACCATGCTCATATGAGAGAAATAATAATAATAATAATAATAATAATTAAGTGAAAATGTGATGGTTAGTTTTGAAATGAGCATTATCATTTCACATTAAATGAAATTTGCAAGAATCAAGAAGCATCTTTCATGTGAAATGATGATGGTCAAAATGTCAACAATAGTCAACCGGTCAGCCAAAGTCAAAAGGTCAACAAAAGTCAAATGGTCAACCTAACCATGGCACAATTATCCTTAATTAATATCATTAATCATATCTCTCATTCTCATTAGGGTTTGGAAAAAGTCAACGGTCAATAACCCTAATGAGAATCCTCTACCTCTGTCAACTGTGCATACACACCCGCATCCGTGTTCCGAGGGACACGAATACAATGAGTCAAAACCAATCCCAAAACAAATACTAGGATCTGGCTTAAACCAAAGCCTGCTAGTAATAACTGCCCGGATACCAAACGTGCACAAGTGCGCGGATGTAAACGAACCCCGTCGCAAAACCATGCGACCTCTACTCTGTTTTGCCCAAAGGAGAATAGCCCTCTGTGTGGGACTCTAAAGGATCGACACTACGCTGGCAGTGGGTTTAACCACAGGCCGCAAGCGGTACTAGCTGTATGTAACGGTCCCCAGGTAGATGCCGATAAGAAGACTGATGAGGTGAATCCATCCGAACTCCTACTGAGCCTGAATGTGACAATCTCCGTACAGTCCGGTCTGTTCGTCTGAGAGTATCGCATGGCGGGCCTAGGGGGCGGTAAACGTCAGTCCCTTAATAGCGGTACAAGTCGTGTCGGAGTGTAGCCCAGAACACCCTGAGAAACTACTGGAAAACCTACCAGTAATTCTCGCTTGCCCTGGCCAGGGACGACTATGTATAATGGCTTTCCTAGACACAGCGCGATATCAACTCCTAATACCGGGAGAGACAAATCCTGTCTAACCGTCACTGCCTCCAAGTGCTTCGGGACTGCACCCAACTACTACCTGTTTGCATGACTCAGTGGAGCCGTTGTAGGGTAGTAATCTAAGAACAGTGGGAACACACTCGAGGCGAAGTGACAGTGTCAAGTTAGCGGGCTAAGCTGTACTCATGTCACCTGGGAACTGTTAACTGACGATAGGTATAATACCAACCAACAGTTCCCGACGAGTCCTGTCCAGTGTACTCGTAACTTAATGAGCACCTGCATATTATCTCCAGTACGACATACTGATGGCTGTGGGACAGACCATCTCCCATGCTGGGACGAGAAGCGTATGCACCAGTTTACTCTGGAGTATCGATGCCCTGTCTCGATAATCCTACGACTAGGGACCAAAATAAGGATATGCTTATAGATTACCCAGCCCCCACTAGTGTGATCGCCATCACAACGTCGGTAGTCAAGTAAAGATCCTAATGGCTCCATCAATATGTATTAGCGATATGTTAAAAGAAACATATACACATATTAAGATAGAAACAAACCAAGTAGCATACTACTATATCGAGCAAGACTGTCGTAAACCCGTATATATATCCCAAGCCTCCAAAATGTATTATACAAACTAGTACTATACAATAATGGCCTCTAGGGCATACATATCCAACATGTTGTGTCTTAAGGGGTTTTGGAAAATTTTTCAAACGGGGAATGTGTTGTGGAGTGTGTATATATATAAAAATAAAGAGGGAAAATAGCGTCCAAAGGACGCGTGGGTGCCAGCGCCTCACGTGCCCAGCATACGGGCGCAGGGCGCTGGACGCCGGCGCCTTATGTGCTCGGCACGAGGGCGCTGGGCTCCAACGGAAAAAAGGGGATTAACCCCTATACTGGGAGTTGTACTCCCAATTGACTTTTGGAGTTAAACTCCTGAAAAAGTGGACAAAGGGGCTTAGCCCTTGTACTGGTTGTTGTGCTCCCAAGAAGAAAGATTTATTATTATATATATATATGTATGTATGTATGTATGTATGTATGTATGTATATATATATATATTTATGGAGTTAAATGTTAGGAATATGTATGCCCTAGAGGTCATTATTGTACATGTGATGTATATTATAGTGGATGCTTGGACGTATATATAGAAGACTTTCTTGCTCGACATGATAGTATGCTATCTGGTTACTTTTTATCTTAACATGTTGACCGGTATTGTTTACTGTCTTTTTCTCACATGTTGATAAAGCCCTTAGGATATGTACTTGCTACCAGGACTATGATGAGATCATACTGGTGGGGCCAGGGTGGTCCAAAAGTACATCCTTTAATCAGTTCCTAGTCGAGGGAATATCGAGACAAGGGCATCGATATTCCAGAGTAGAATAGTGTGTACGTTTCTTGTCCCATAGAGAGCGATGGTTGATCCCATAACCATTGGTGTGTGACATCAAAGATTGTACACAGGTGCTCATTGAAGAATGGGTACACCGAACAGGATTCGCCGAGGACTCTTATGTGGTAGTATACCTATCGTCAGATAGCAGTCCTCTGGTGACACTGATACAGGTTAGTATGTAGACCCAAGATCATCATAGGGACTTGTGCGGCTCCCACTGTGCTTTGATTTCCTCCCTATCACGCTCAAAGGAGACATGCAAACAGGTGGATTTTGGGTACAATTGTTAGATATGTGTGCCCTAGAGGCCTATATTGTATAGGATGCTATGCATGTATATGTACAAAGACAATTTTTGCTCGAAATGATAGTATGCTATCTGATTTATCTTCATCTTAACGTGTGATGTGTTGTAGTTCATATCTTTATATACATGTTGATGAAGCCCTTAGGATTATGCTTGACTACTGGGATTATGATGTAGATCATACTACTGGGGCCTAGGCAGTCTATAAGCATATCCTTTAATTGTTTCTAGTCGAGAGTATATTGAGACAGGGCATCGATATTACCAGAGTAGACTTGTGTGTACATTTCTTGACCCTGGGGCGATGGTTGATCCCATAACCATTGGTGTTTGACATCAAAGATTGTATACAGGTGCTCATTGGAGAATGGATACACCGAACATGACTCGCCGAGAACTCCTAGATGGTATATATGCCTATTGTCAGATAGCAGTTCTCTGGTGACACTTGTACAGGTTAGTCTGTAGACCCGAGATCGTTATAGTGTCTTGTGTGATTCCCACTGTGTTTTGATTTCCTCCCTACCACAGCTCTACTGAGTCGTGCAAACAGGTGGATTTTGGGTACAGTCCCGAATCGCATGGAGGCAGTGAGCGATAAGAAGGGTTTCGTCTCTCCTGGTATAGGGAGTTGATGTCGCGCTATACTTGATCGGGCATAACAGCAAATCCCTGGCCAGGGTTCTCGAGATTTAATGATAAGTGTTATTAGTACTTTCTCGAACCGTTATGGGTCGTAAATTAGCATGACTTATAAATTTACTGCGGTCTGACATTTACCACCCCTAGACTTCATATGCAATGTATCAGATGAAGAGACCGGACTGTACGTAAGTGTTGCCTACAGGCTCGTTAGGGTTGTGATGAGTTCACTCGTCGGCCACCTTTACGTCATGTACCTGGGTAACTGTTACGCACAGCTAGTGCCGCTGACGTGCTTGTGGTTAAACCCACTGCCAGCGTACTGTCGAGTTTTTAGAGTCCCACACAGAGAGTTCCCTGGTTCAGGAAAAATATGTAGAGGCCGTAAGTTGTTACGGCAGGGTTTCGATCATGTTCGTGTAAGTGTTACAGTAATAATGATCGGAAGGATAATACTTATAGGCTTTGGTTTAAGCCGGATACCGATATTATATTATTGAATTATTTGTATTCGTATTTTTTGGAATTCGGATACGGGTATACTTATACGGTATACGGTAGAGGGGTATTCTTGTAATTGTTACAAGAATACCTTCTAGAAGGAGACACCTCATAAATGGATTTTCATTTTGAGAAAATGGAAATGATGAGGTGGAATTTGGAGAAAGTCTTAGCATGGTTGAAAGCAGGGCTCAAATAATTTTATATTCATTTGGGTTTACTATTGAGGTATGGTGCATTATTTTTGTGAAAAAATTATGCATGCTTCAATTATTGTTTTGAGCCATATCTTTTGTTTTGCTTCATTTTTCATTCATTCATCACATACACCTTCTCTCTCCTAATTCTCTCCTTCCTCTAACTCTTGACTTAAACCTTCACATGAGTTGTGAATCATAGGTCAAGGGACAAATATAATCCATTACTTGATCTATACATTATCTAAGTGATCACTTCTAGCAATCTTGATCTCTTAGTTAAACTCTTGTGAAGATTTTGTAGCTTGTTCGATAGCTCTCGGGTGGATCGTCTTGGATCTTGAGGTGGCCGGAGATCGAGCTCTTTGCAACCACGAAGGAGCCAAGAAGTTGCAACAAAGAGAAGACCCGAAGGACCGGTTCATTAGGTATAGCACACTTTCATAGTAGATTAGATCTCTTGATAAGTTTGCTAGTTAAGGTTTAAGCACTAATCTTGGGTTATGTGGGTGTTGCATGCAAGAAAATTATTGTTTATCGCTTCCGCCTCCTCACAAGTATTTTGAGGGTGTGCAACATCCACTAACATGGTATCAGAGCCTATCTTAACGCTTAAATAGCTTGTAGCAACGTTAAAATTCCGTCGTTTTTTGTCGGGCAAAAACTGCCGAAAAACAGTTTTGAAAATCAAAGTTTTGAGATGTTTGCACACCCAGCGGGCTCACGGTTTGAACCTAGAAGCCACGGGGTGGAGTGTGTGCACCCCAGGGACACCCCGGGGGGAGGGGACCGAATGGCTGGGCCTACTCTCTAAGACCACCACAAGGCGGTCTTGGCGGTGGGGACCCGAAACTGCCCTACCATTGGCATTTTCGGGTCTGACTCACCCCCTGTCCACCTCGTGGTGGCCTCGGGGGTGGGGTTCCCCCTCTAGGCCCCCCATTCGATTGTTTATTTTAGGTGTTCGACCCCACGAAGATTCGGGTGGGTTCGAGTTCGTTTCGACTCCCGGATTGGCTCAAAAGATCGGTTTTTAAAAGGTTGCTCACTGGATTGTTTCAAGTGCTGGAAAATGGTTTAGTTTGCTAATCTCATGCGGAATTCTAATGTCGCGGTTGCTTTACAAACTTAGTGATGTGTATGTGTGTTATAGAAATGTCAACTAATTGCTATATGTCGACAAGTCGGGGTTGCACACATCGATATTGGTATCATGTGATGGTATGTGTATATGAATATGTTGGATCATCATGATGAATGGCCGGGGATGTGAGAAGAGCATTTTTCTTTCATTCATGTAATTTGTTAAAAGCAATTTAATATTATTTTGTGGGGCACATCCTGGTTGAGTTTGTAGCCACCATTGTATATTTTCTTTTTACTGTTTTTGCTCCTAGGATAGACCCAAGGTGGGGTGCATAAACTACTGGATTTTCGGAGTGTCGAGTGGCCTACTCACTTTGTTGAGAGAAGTTGCTTCACTTCGGGAATTTGGCGGGTATTTTCCCGCACCCGTAGGGGCCTAGGGTGGGGTTTGGCTATTCATCACGACCGTGGAACCCGTCTTTCATTAAAGGCTCAAATGAAATACGGAATTCCTAGCATATCCAATGTGTTCATCTGTGATCTATAATGGCTATTTATAAATGAGATATATAATAAACGTTGCTTATGTTTTGCACCCGCGCTAGTCCAGCCCCTACTCTGCCGTTAGTTAAGTAACCTAACGGTGCATGACAGGGCCCCGTGGCGAATGCGGATGGCATAAGCATACGTTCTATTTTCGTTTCTTTTCTGTGATGTTTAGGAAACGTAAATGATGGGACAACATTAATGTGATTAATGTTAAGAAAAAGAAACCTAAAGATGTTGTAGAATCAAACTTTTTAAAATGGATAACTCTAGTTTATGCTTTGCATGGTGGTATTCCTTAATGAATATCCAGCACCTCATTCGATAAGGAAAGGGCCGAGATCCCTTCACCGGGAGTGACCCCTTTAACGAAACTAGCAAATGTTACAAAACACTCGATTGTTTTTATAGTTGATCTAACTTTTTCTTTGCATCGTGGTATTCATGAATATCCAGCACCTCATTCGATGAGGAAAGAGCCGAGATCCCTTCACCGGGAGTGACCTCTTTAGTGAAATTAGAAAGATACTACAAAACCATTCGACTTTTAAAACTGGAGCTTAAACCACTCCTTTCACTAGATTCTACAACAATATCAAGTTCAAAATGTTAAGGGTTTTAATACAAACCATTCGTTGCCCTCCTCCATTTTAGGAAGCAGAGTACTTAATATTCGTGCCATGTTTGTTGACTATAGTTAAGGCGTGGTGTACGATAGCTAAGTGATGTCTTCCTACAAAGCATTTGATGCGGTCGATTAGGGCATTCGTATGACTTTGTTGATCATAATTAAGGGTCATACGGGTAGGTCTAAATCAATCACGAAATGGCAGGTAGAACTTGACTAGTGCTTATGATTTGTTGACCATAGTTAAGGTCATAAGACACTTGGGGTAAAAATCATATCGGGAATTTCAAGAGTTGAAATTTGCAATGAGATTGCATACCTTCTATATGATAGTTGGATCCCGATCCCATTGTGAGTAAAAGTTACTCTCGGGAGAGTTTTGCACTTTACAATTAGCTAATCCAGTAGGTGTCTAGAAAGGTGTCAACAGGGTTACGTCTCTGGGAAAACGAGGTTTATTTTAATTAGGTCCGTGCGAAAGCACGGGGAACCTCCCTCGGAGTACCGACACTGAACTGGCCGACCAGTTTGCGAACTTGTAGATTGCAATTAATCCTGGCTGATTTTCTTTTTATGATTTGAAGGAAAATTTGATAAAGAGCAGTGGGAGACATCGATTAGATAAGATTGGTAACCAATCTAATCATGCAAGAGCAATCGCTGAGTGTCTTCTTTTCTCTTTCCTAATGACAGATATCTATGACGGGACTTAAGCTTTTATTAGACAAGAATAAACTCACGGGACCGAATTACAAAGATTGGCTAAGGACATAAATATTGCCCTGACCTATGATAAGGTCGGATATGTCCTGGCTACTCCATCCCCTCCTAGCCCAGGCCCTGATTCTTCAGTTGCGGATAAAGAAATCTGCAAGACATAGAATATAGACTGCGCAACAGCCAAGTGCCTCGCACTTGTTTCTATGAACAATGAACATTAGAAGCAGCACGAGAAGATGGATGTACAATCCATCTTTCTCCATATAAAGGAGTTGTATGGAGAGCAATCTCGTACTCTCCGATATGAGGCATCTCGAAAGTTGTTTTAGATGCAGATAGCTGCTGTCATGTCTGTAGGTGACCATGTATTGAAGATGATTGGACTTATCGAAGAACTTGAGGACCTGGGTTGGACAATGGAGAACGAACAATATGTTGATATTGTTCTACAGTCCCTTCCCCCTGCCTTTGCTCAGTTCATTGTAAACTTCAACATGCACAACATGGAGAAGTCTTTACCTGAACTCCTCAATATGTTGAGGAGTGCAGAGAGCACGCTAAAGGTAGCGAAAACTCCCGCTCTAATTGCTGGGCCATCTTCCTCCTCCGTCCCGAAAGCCAAGGCTAAGGGAAAAAAGAAGAAGAAAGCCATCAAGACGAGAGGAGGAGTGAAAAAGGCATCGGGAAAGGAAAAGATAGGGGCTGCTGCGACAGGACGAGGGGATTGCTTCCACTGCCACCAGACTGGGCACTGGAAGAGAAACTGCGTTGGATACCTGGTCGGCCTCAAGAAGAAGAAGCATGGTGATGTTTCCACTTCAGGTGTGTTTGTAACAGAAAACTGTTTTTCAATTAACTCTGCTTCTTGGGTATTAGATACCGATTCAGGATCTCACATCTACAATTGTGTGTAGGGGCTGAGAAATAGCAGGTTTTTGAAGAAAGGCGATCACACTCTCCGGGTTGGGAATGGTTCCTCTGTACATGCTACAGCAGTAGGAGGGTATCACCTTGGTTTGCCGTCGGGTTATATATTCGTTTTGAACCCATGTTATTTTGTATCTTCGATGTTATGTAATATTATATCTGTATCGTTGTTGGAAAATGCTGGATATAATTTTGTATTACAATCTAATGTTATAAACATTAACCTTAATCAAGAGTTGATTGGGTATGGTACATTAAATAACGGGATATACGTCATAAACCAGCACACAATTTTCAATATACAACACAAAAACAAAAGAAAGGTTTCAGACATAAATGAAGCTTTCATTTGGCATTGTAGACTTGGTCATATTAACGAAACAAGACTAACCAAGCTACATAAAGATGGATATTTAAACTTGTTTGAATATAAATCTTATGCGACTTGCTAGTTTTGTATTAAAGGTAAAATGACCAAAACTTCGTTTACTGGACACCGAGAGAGAGCTACTGAACTGTTAGGCCTCATACACAGTGATGTATGTGGACCAATGTCTACACATGCGAGAGATGGTTTTTCGTACTTCATAACTTTCACTGATGATTTCTCGAGATTCGGGAACATGTTCTTGTTGAAACATAATTCTGAAGCCTTCGAAAAATTCAAGGAGTATAAATCTGAAGTAGAAAAACAAACAGGCTTGAGTATCAAGAAACATCGATCAGATCGAGGAGGTGAGTACCTAAGCTCAGAGTTTCTAGATTTCCTACAAGAGAATGGGATTCTCTCTCAGCTCACTCCTCCGTACACACAACAGCACAACGGTGTGTCGGAAAGGAGGAATCATACCCTATTAGAAATGGTATGATCAATGATGAGTGATGCTGAGTTACCAATATCATTCTCGGGGCACGCATTGGAGACCGCGATTTATCTATTGAATAGGGTTCCGACCAAAACCGTGTCTACCACTCCATATGAGATATGGTGTGAGAAGAGAAAATCTCTTAAAAGAGTTAGGATATAGAGTTGTCCGGCTTATGTGAAAAAACAGAATCCGGACAAACTCGAGACACGATCGGTTTTGTGTAAATTTGTGGGATATTTAAAACACTCGTATGGATATCTTTTCTACCACAAGGAGGAACAAAGGGTGTTTGTTTCTCAGTATGCCATATTTTTAGAAAATGAATTTTTTACAAATGATACTGTAGGCAATGTGGTAGAACCGGAAGAAATTCCAGATACACAAACAATTACCGATGATTTGGTTGAACCTGAGGTTTCAATAGAACCCGACGAACCTCAGCCACTCCATAGATCTAGTGGGACTTCTCGCCCACCTGATAGATACTACGATTTTCTAATTGATGGTGATAGAGAAGATTTTATCATGGATGATGATGATCCTACTAGTTTTCAGTAAGCTATCACAAGTGGTGACTCTGTGAAGTGGCTGGATGCCATGAGATCCGAAATGGAATCCATGCACACCAACAAAGTATGTACTTCAGAGGTTGCACCTTCTGGAGTAAAACTCATAGGCTGCAAATGGATCTTTAAGAGAAAGATCGGTGTGGATGGTCAGGTGGAGACCTATAAAGCTAGGCTAGTTGCAAAAGGATTTCGTCAAAGACCATGCTTGGACTATCTTGAAACCTTTTCACCAGTCGCGATGCTCAAATCCATTCGGATCCTGCTTGCTATAGCTGCTCACTATGACTATGAGATCTGGCAGATGGATGTTAAAACGGCATTTTTAAATGGTGATTTAGAAGAATGAATTTTTATGGATTAGCCATAAGGCTTTATTGATACTGGGAGCAGCGGAAAAGTATGCAGGTTGCTTAAATCCATCTATAGATTAAAGAAGGCATCACGGAGTTGGAATATCTGCTTTGATGATACAATCAAAGAGTTTGGTTTTATTAAAAATGTAGATGAACCATGTATTTATCAAAGGATTGTAGAGAGTACTGTTACATTCCTCGTATTGTACGTGGACGACATTCTCTTGATAGGAAATGATGTTCTTATGCTACAATCGGTCAAACTACTCTTATCGCAGAGGTTCTCCATGAAAGACCTGGTGATGCCTCGTACATTCTGGGGATTAAGATCTATAGAGATAGATCTAAGAAATTATTGGGATTGTCCCAATCGAGATACATTGACACCATACTAAAGAGGTTTAGTATGGAATATTCCAAGCGAGGTAATTTACCCGCTTGTCACGGGATCACCCTCTCCAAAGAGATGTCTCCAAAGACTGATAAGGAGAGGGCTCGCATGAGCATTATACCCTATGCTTTGGCGGTAAGATCTATAATGTATGCGATGTTGTGTACTCGCCCAGATGTAGCTTATGCACTGAGTGCAGTAAGCAGGTATCAATCCAATCCAGGGGAGAAACACTAGACTGCTGTGAAGAACATTCTGAAGTACTTGAGAAGAACTAAAGAAATGTTCTTAGTGTATGGTAATGGAGATCTCCAAATGGAGGGCTTTACCGACTCCAGCTTCCAGAGCGACAAGGATGATAGTAAATCCATATCAGGGTTTGTATTTACCCTAAATGGAGGGGCAGTATGTTGGAAGAGTTCCAAGAAAGATACCGTCGCTGACTCTACGATGGACGCTGAGTATATTGCTGCTAATAATGCAACAAAAGAGGCAGTCTGGATGAGGAAGTTCATTTTTGAACTTCAGGTGGTTCCATCCATTGCTAATCCAATACCTCTGTATTACGATAACAATGGAGCCATGGCTTTGGCAAAGGAACCAAGGTCCCATCAGAAATCTAGACATATCTTGAGGCGGTATCACCTCATCAGGGAGATAGTGGATCGCCAGGACATCGAGGTATGGAGAGTAGACATGAAAGACAACACAGCAGATCCATTCACCAAGGCCATCCCTCAAGTCCAGTTTGAGAAACTGTTCGAGCTGTTGAGCATGCGGTACGCCGGCAACTGGTTCTAGTGTAGACAGTGGGTACTTATTGCACCAAGCCTTAGTGCAAGTGGGAGATTGTTAGATATGTATGCCCAGAGGCCTGTATTGTATAGGATGCTAGGCATGTATATGTATAGAAACAATCTTTGCTCGAAATGATTGTATGCTATCTGGTTTATCTTCATCTTAACGTGTGATGTGTTGTATTTCATATCTTTATATACATGTTAATGAAGCCCTTAGGATTATGCTTGACTATCGGGATTATGATGTAGACCATACTAGTGGGGCATGATCAGTCTATAAGCATATCCTTTAATTGTTCTTATTCGAGGGTATATCGAGATAGGGCAACGAAATTACTAGAGTAGACTAGTGTGTATGTTTCTTGACCCTGGCGGCGATGGTTGATCCCACAACCATTGGTGTTTGACATCAAAGATTGTACACAGATGCTCATTAGAGAATGGGTACATCGAACATGACTCGCCGAGAACTCCTATATGGTATATATACCTATTGTCAGATAGCAGTTCTCTGGTGACACTTGTACGGGTTAGTCTGTAGACCCGAGATCGTCATAGTGTCTTGTGTGATTCCCACTGTGCTTTGATTTCCTCCGTACTACGGATCTACTGAGTCGTGCAAACAGGTGGATTTTGGATACAGTCCCGAATCGCATGGAGGCAGCGAGCGATAGGAGGGGTTTCGTCTCTCCTGGTATAGAGAGTTGATGGCGCGCTATGCTTGTTCGACCATAACAGCAAATCCCTGGCCAGGGTCTCGAGATTTACTGATAAGTGTTATTAGTAGTTTCTCGAACCGTTATGGGCCGTAAATCATCATGACTTAAAAAGTTATCGGGATCTGACATTTACCACCCCTAGACTTCTTATCCGACGTATCAGGCGAAGAGACCGGACTGTACAGTAAGTGTTGCTTACAAGCTCGTTAGGGTTGTGATGAGTTCGCTTGTCGGTCACCTTTTTGTCATGTACCTAGGTAGCCGTTACGCACAGCTAGTGCCGCTGATGTGCTCATGGTTAAACCCGCTGCCAGCGTACCGTCGAGTCTTTAGAGTCCCACACAAAGAGTTCCCTGGTTCAGGCAAAAGATGTAGAGGCCATAAGTTGTTACGGAAGGGTTTTGATCATGTTCGTGTAAGTGTTACAGGAATAATGATCGGAAGGATAATACTGGTAGGCTTTGGTTTAAGCCGGATACCGGTATTATATTATTGGATTATTTGTATTCGTATTTTTCGGAATTCGGATACAGGTATACTTATACGGTATACGGTGGAAAGGTATTCTTGTAATTGTTACAAGAATACATTCTAGAAGGAGACACCTCATAAATGGATTTTCATTTTGAGAAAATGGAAATGATGAGGTGGAATTTGGAGAAAGTCTTAGCATGGTTGAAGGCATGGCTCAAATCATTTTATATTCATTTAGGTTTACTATTGAGGCATGGTGCATTATTTTTGTGAAAAAATAATGCAAGTTTCAATTATTGTTTTGAGCCATATCTTTTGTTATGCTTCATTTTTCATTCATTCGTCACATACACCTCTCTCCTAATTCCCTCCTTCCTCTACCTCTTGACCTAAACCCTTACATGAGTTGTGAATCATAGGTCAAGGGACAAATATAATCTATTACTTGATCTCTACATCATCTAAGTGATCACTTCTAGCAATCTTGATCTCTTAGTTAAACTCTTGTGAAGAGTTTGTAGCTTGTTCGATAGCTCTCGGGTGGATCGTCTTGGATCTTGAGGTGGCCAGAGATCGAGCTCTTTACAACCACGAAGGAGACAAGGAGTTGTAACAAAGAGAAGACCCAAAGGACCGATTCATTAGGTATAGCACACTTTCATAGTAGATTAGATCTCTTGATAAGTTTGCTAGTTAAGGTTTAAGCACTAATCTTGGGTTATGTGGGTGTTGCATGCAAGAATGTTATTGTTTATCACTTCTGCCTCTTCATAAGTATTGTGAGGGTGTGCAATATCCACTAACAACAGTCTCGAGTGGCATGGAGGCAATGAGCGATAGGAGGGGTTTCGTCTCTCCCGGTATTAGGGGTTGATGTTGCGCTATGCTCGATTGGCTATAACTGGAAGTCTCTGGCCAGGGCTGCTACTGAGATTTACTGATAAGTATTATCAGTAGTTTCTCAAACCGTTATAGACCAGACATTGGCATGACTTATCATGTTACTGGGGATTGACGTTTACCACCTGTAGACATGATATGCGACATATCAGACGAAGAGCCCGGACTATACGATAGTGTTACTGATAGGCTTCATGGAGACTATGGACAAGCTTGCTTGTTGATCTTCATATCGCTCAATACCCGAATAGCCGTTATATCCAACTAGTACCGCCGACAGCTTGTAGGTGACTGATGTGATCATCACTTATTGCTGGCGTATTGACGAGTCTTTAAAGTCCCATACAGAAGTTCCCTGGTTCAAGCGAAACGAAATAGGACACATATGTGATATGTGTGTGGTTCTGATTAAATACGTGTATGTGATACCGTATTGTAATCTGGCAGTTATCTGTTATCGGTTCGGTTATATATGATATAACCAGATTGTCGAATCAAGTGTTGATTTGATAATGTGATATACAGATAAATGATATTAGTCGGTCATATGTGATATAACCGGATTATTAAATCAAGTGTTGATTTAATAATGTAATATATATTATATGTGATATAATTATATCTTAACTAATATCATTATCTCACTAATTATTCTTCATAATATATATATTAATATATTTGATATATATATATATATATAATGAAGCATGGATTAATTTTCTGTTTTTGAGAAAAATAGAAATGAGGTGTAAATTGAGAGCATGGTTGCAAGCATGGCAGTTATATTTGTTTATTCATCTTGACTCACTATTCAAGCATGGTTGCAATTTTATATTACAAAATTCCATGCTTGAATGAGTGGGGGTCAAGAGTTGCCATTCATTCTTTGCTCATTCTCAACACTTAGCCATTTTCATGAGTTGCTCCCATGGTTGCTCTCTAGCTTCTTCTTCTTCCTTAATTGCTATAGTTCAAGCTTCAACCCTCACATGTGATGTGAACCATGAAACCTGAACACAAACTTGTGAGCTTTCTTCATCCCGTACTTCACCGTCCTACACCTGACTAGAGATCGAGTGTAGCGTGTTTACTACGCTAAAGAGTTTAGTGTAAAGGTAGCTTGAGGTAGAGGGACTTCGCGTGAATCATCTTCGGCACGAAGGTCATCGGAAGAAGCTCGTCCAAAGCCTCAAGTGGAGCCTAGTGGAGTCGCGGGACTACTACATAGAGCATGTGAAGTGAAGGACTCGAACTAAAAAGATTGTATGCTCTTGTCTTCTTTTTAGTTTATCACATCACAAAGGCAAACCCTAATAATCTAGTAAAGATCTTGTTAGTCTAACTTAGCACCTAATAAAATTAAAATTTGGCATGCTTGATACTACTAGAACCTCATGGTGGAGCTAAGGTCGACTTTCATGGTATCAGAGCCAAGATAGAATATTAGGATAACTTGTAGCGACGTTAGAAATCCGTCGTTTTTGTCGCGCAAAACCTACCGATAAAAATAGTTTCAAAATATGATGTTTTGAGTTGTTTGCACACCCCGCAGGCTCACGGTTTGAACCGAGAAGCCGCGGGGTGGAGCGTGCGCACCCCGGGACACCTTTGGGGGGAATAGAGGCCGGATCCACACCACAAGGTGGCCTTGGGGGTGGGTGACCCGAGAGCACCCTAACTGGGTGCTCTCGGGTCTGCCTACCCTAGGGGCCACTTCGTGGTAGCCCTCGGGGGTGGGTACCTCCCGAGGCCCCCCGTTCGACAGTTAATTTTAGGATCTTCACCTCCGTGAATATTCGGGCAGGTTTCGAGTTCGTTTCGACTCCCGGATTGGCTTAAAGCGATCGGTTTTGGAACTTTAGCTCACTGGATTTTTCATATCTTGGAAAAATTGGTTTAGTTTGCTAATTGCGTGCGGAATTCTAATGTCGCGGTTACTTTACAAGCTTTGTGATGTGTGTGATACAATTATTATAACCCAGATTAATTAGTTTTATGAAAACTAGTTAGTATATTGTAAACCTAGCGGTTTAGTCTCAATTGATCGATTGCCACGAAGTTTTGATTCGGATCAAAACTCCGTCGCAATTGCGTATTGTACGCGATCACTAAGTCGGGAATCTTGTTGAATTATCCGAAAACCAATTGAAAAGAGTTTTTAATTTGAGACTAAAATGCAAGTTTTATATGTTAGGCATGAAATCCGGAATATGAGATATTCCGGGTTTATGATGGCTAAAGATATTATGGATTCTAATTATTGTACTTTTCTGTTTTCTTTTCTGCGACCGTAAGTGTAATATGTGGGGTATCCCAATCTCGTTGCTATATGTCAACAAGTTTTAGGGATATGCATATTTGCTTACGTTGATGATATGTGATATCATGTGTTGCTGCTGATATGATTTATTGGATCGTCATGAAAGAATAGCCGGGTTTTTTTTATGTGAGATGAGAGTTTTTTATTTTTATTCATGTAAAATCTGTATATAATATTCTTTTATTAGGGCACTTCCGGGTTGAGGATGTTGTCATCACTATTGTATATTATTTACTTTTCCGCATTAGGATAGATCCAAGGCGGGGAGCACAAGTAACCGGGTTCTAGAGTCCAGTGGGAGACCATCTCAAGGAGTTAAGACCGGGTTTCCTAATTCTAGAATTGGCAGGATTACTTGCCACTCTCGTAGGGGTCTAGGGATGTGGGTTTGGACATTCATCATGACTGTGGAATCCGTATTTTACATTATTGGCTAAATTTAAAACACGGACATCCTAGTATATCCAATATTTCATATGTTGCTTCTGCTGCTTGATTCTGTGATGTTGATCATATAACTGTGTGAGACGAATGTAATATTATATATATGATATATAATAAACGTTGCTTATATTTTGCACCCGCACTTGTCCAGCCCCCGCTCTGCTGGTAGTTAAGTAAGCTAACGGTGCATGACGGGGCCCCGTGGCGAATACGGATGGGATAAGCGTATGTTCTATTTTCGTTTCATTTTTATGCAATTTTTAGGAAACATTAATTGATGAAAATTCATTAATGAGATTAATGAAAAGAAAGAAACCAAAAGATGTTGTAGAATAAAATTTCAAAAAAAAAGGCAGCTCTAGTTTTTACTTTGCATAGTAGTATTCCTTGATGAATATCCAGCACCTCATTCGATGAGGAAAGAGCCGAGATTCCTTCACTGGGAGTGATCTCTTTAGCGAAACTAGAAAATTATACAACTCTGTAACATTTCAGAAAATATAAAATATTATTTTGGAATTTAATATTAAAATAATATATTTCGCGAATACTACCCGATTTACGAATTTGGGGTTTTCGTAAAATGGTATAAATATATACCACTAATTGTGAAATAATTGGAGATTTAAAATTATTTATTCATTTAAATATATATTTATTGGATTTGGCATTTTTATAATTAATTATATGCAAATTTAAAATTAAACCCGATTAGTGCACAACTAATCGCGATTAAGGCAAATCCGCGTTTTTACATTTTTATCATGGCTAGTGCATCATGGCATATTGCATTTTGTTACCTATTGTTTCCTTTGTGTTTGTTCATTGCTTCTGGTTCTATTTTTGGTGAGAACAGAAAGTGAAGAGAGTGTATTATTGAAGAGAGAGAGAGAGGGGGGACACAATGATGAGAGGGTGAGCATGCCATGAGAGAGAAAGAGGGTGAGAATATGAGAGAGTGAGGGTAGGAGAGAGAAGGGGGCTGCCGTTCTTTTATTTTTCCTCCATGGTTTCCTCATCTTCTTCATGCTACCCCCTCCACCTCCATCTCCAAGTTTCACCTCAATTTCCTTCATAACCCTATAAACCTTTCATTAAAATTGATCCCCACCTCAATTTCCTTCTCAAAACCCTATAAACCTTTCATTAAAATTGATCCCCACCTCATCCTCATCACTTTGGACCAATCAAAGTTGGGTTTTGAAGACTTTGGGAAGTTAAGGGTTTTCTTGAGTTGCCCAAATGAGGTATATCATCTTCTTTCATTTAGCTTAGTTTTAGTTTCTTGCACTCTAGTTTAATTTAGAATGTGTTTTGGTTAGAGTATATGAAGCGTGGAAAATTCTAGAGAGGGTTTGGATGACTTGTGGACTTGTGATCTGTAGTGAGGGTGTACAAGACACAAGAGATCGATTTCTGGACCTAGAATAGAGAATACAAACTTAGAATTGTGCCCATGTCGGTTTTGTGATGTTTTGCGGCCTACAGGGAATCTGGAGCAACCTAAGGTAATTCTGAGAAAAACAAACAATACCACTGACCTAGGATGAATACTAGAAGACCACCCTGAGGAGACGAACCCCATCCGAGAATGTTTGGCCGAGCAGGCCGGTTTTAGGGGCAGTGTGGCCGGCCAGTTTTAGGTATTTGGTGCCTAGGTTTGGTCTGTAGCTCATTTACATCATATACATCCCCACTGCATTTTTAGTTTAATCCTATTTTACCAGAGAAAGAATTTGGGAGCACATTGGAGTATATTTTGTTATGTTTTCCGATATTGGGATTATTGGTCTTGATGTTTGAATTTGTATTTAGTTGTTAGGCGTTTGTACGTCAACAACAAGGGTAGTTTGATTGTTTGTTCATGCGTATGCTATGGGTTTAACCTATAGGCAATTCGTGTGCCGTATTGATTTTCCGTACTTGATGTTAATGGTATTGCGACATGTGTTGATATTGTAGGTACCTTCGCGTGGATTCCGAGATGATAGAGCATGGTGTCATCGACTTCGGCAAGCAATGATTTGTAGGGTTTTCTTAACACCTCTATGAAGGTTTAGAAGCATCATGCATGCTATAACAATAAAATTTTTGAGGTGCTAAGCAAACTATACAAAGAATCGAACTAGAATATATGAAGTAACGATTAATAGTATCAAGATTAAGGGTTAAGTTATGCTAAGTGTTGAAACTACAACCTTTGTAGTTCACTTTGGGAGACTCCTAAGCTTTGGAAAGGTCCACTTGATCAACTCCTCGTCCACGACGATCCACCCGAAGCACTTTGCCCTAAGCTTGATGCTTCCTACGATCTTTGGAAATCCTTGAAGCACAACACCCTACACAAGATGGCTAGGGTTGTGTAGGATGAGGAAGTGGTTGATGTTCTTATTTATTACCTTTTCTTTTCTTTTTCTAACTCTTTTTAACCATTAAAAGAGAGCTAGGGTTTGAGGAAGAAGAAGAAGTCTCACTCTTTTCTTTTTCTAAGATAATGATAATGTTAAAGATAAATGAGAGAGAGAGAGATCTTATCATAACTTTAACCATAGTAGAATAAAAATCTAGATATTTCATCTAAGGTTAAAAGGCAAAAGGAATGGAAACTATGGTTGAGTTAAAGAATTGTGTAGATGAGTGTGGAAGCAATGACTCATTAACCATTTCTTTTGCCTTTAATCTTTAATGAAAAATCTAAGCATTATCTTTTCTACAATATGATTCTTATATTTCCTTCCTCTTTGTATCATCAACCATGATACATTTCATGTATGTATGTATGCACATCATCATGTACATATACATGCATGTATCCAAAACAAGAAAAGGATTTAAATAAATAATATAAAAGCCAATATTAAATCAACACTTGATTTAATAAATCCATCATATCTCATATGACCCGACTAATATTAAATGCCCGATTAAAATATAGTATCATATACTAGTATTTAATCGAGGCTCCACGCATATCTCATATATGCACCACTTCGTTTCGCCAGAGCCGAGAAACTTCTATGTGGGACTCTAAGACTCGTCAATACGCCAGCAGTAGATGATGATCATATCAAACACCTACAAGCCGCAAGCGGTCAGCTAAACGTAACGGCCACCCGGGTATTGAGCGATCAGAATAAGAACAAGCGAACCTGTCAAAACTCCTGTCAATCCATCTGGCAACACTAACCGTACAGTCCGGTCTCTTCGTCAGATATGCTGCATATCGAGTCTAGGGATGGAATCGTCGACCCCAATAACTCAATAAGTCATGCCGGTATATGGTCTATAACAGATCGAGAAACTTACTGATAACACTTATCAGTAATATCTCAGCAGCCCTGGCCAGGGACTTCCCGTTATAGCCAATCGTGCACAGCACAGCATCAACCCCCAATACCGGGAGAGACGAAACCCCTCCTATCGCTCACTGCCTCCACATGCCTCGAGACTATACCCAAAGTCCACCTGTTTGGACGACTCAGTAGAGCCGCAGTAGGGTGGAGATCAAAGTACAGTGGGAGGACACATAAGACTCTATGACGATCTCGGGTCTACAGACTAACCTGTACCAGTGTCACCTGAGAACTGCTATCCGACGTATGATATAATACCATATAGGAGTTCTCGGTGAGTCCGTTCAGTGTACCCAGTCTCACTGAGCACCCGTATACTATCTTCGGTGTCAACACACCAGACGGATATGGGATCATCCATCGCCCATCATATGGAACAAGAATGGTATACGCTAGTCTAAGCTGGAATATCGATGCCCTGTCTCGATATACCTACGACTAGGAACATTTCAAGGATATGCTTATAAACTACAGATGTCCCACTAGTATGATCCGCATCATAATTCCAGTAGTTAAGCCAATATCCTTAGGGCTTCATCAATATGTACCAAATGAATATAAACATGATCAAGTGAACATATGATAAAGTAAAACCAGATAGCATACTATCATTTTGAGCAAGACTGTCTCCCGAATATATATATATATATATACACATCAGTACATACACTATCTCATAATGGCCTCTAGGGCATACATATATCCAACAATCTCCCACTTGCACTAAGGCCAGTTATTGGCATATCTCATACCTAACATCTCAAAAAGTCGCTCATGCTGCGGCTGAGGGAGGGCCTTGGTGAATGGATCCGCAGCGTTGTCCTTTGTGTCTACTCTCTTAATCTCGATCTCGCGGCGATCAACTATCTCCCGGATCACATGATATCTCCTTAGGATATGTCTGGACTTTTGATGGGACCTGGGCTCTTTGGCCAATGCCATAGCCCCATTATTGTCACAATACAGAGGTATTGGATCAATAATGGTTGGAACTACTCCTAGCTCCGCGATGAATTTTCTCATCCAGACGGCTTCCTTGGCAGCATCATTTGCAGCAATATATTCAGCTTCCATCGTTGAGTCTGCAACGGTATCCTGTTTGGAACTCTTCCAACTTACCGTCCCTCCATTGAGGGTAAATGCAAACCCTGAGATAGACTTGCTGTCATCCTTGTCACTCTGGAAGCTCGAATCGGTAAAGGCCTCCATTTGGAGATCCCCATTACCATACACCAAGAACAATTCTTTAGTCCTTCGCAAGTACTTAAGAATGTTCTTTACAGCAATCCAGTGATTCTCCCCTGGGTTAGATTGATACCTGCTTACTACACTAAGTGCATAAGCAACATCAGGGCGTGTACATAACATCGCATACATTATCGATCCTACTGCCGAAGCATAGGGAATAATGCTCATGCGAGCTCTCTCTATATCAGACTTTGGGCAATCGTCTTTTGAGAGAGTGACTCCATGGCAAGCGGGTAAGGCACCCCGCTTGGAGTCTTCCATACTAAATCTCTTTAGGATGGTGTTTATGTACTTGGTTTGGGACAATCCCAATAACCGTTTGGATCTATCCCTATAGATCCGTATACCCAATATGTATGTGGCATCTCCCAGGTCCTTCATGGAGAACCTTTGTGATAAGAATGATTTGACCGACTGTAGCATAGGAATGTCATTTCCTATCAGAAGTATGTCATCTACGTACAATACGAGGATTGCGACATTTCTTCCTACAGTCTTCTTATAAACACAAGGTTCATCTGGATTTTTGATGAAATCAAACTCTTTGATAACATCATCAAAACAGATGTTCCAACTCCGTGATGCCTGCTTTAATCCATAAATGGATTTAAGTAGCTTACATGCCTTACCGCTGCTCCCACTATCAATGAATCCCTCTGGTTGATCCATGTAAACGCATTCCTCTAAATCACCATTTAGGAATGCAGTTTTAACGTCCATCTGCCAGATTTCATAGTCGTAGTGAGCAGCAATAGCAAGTAGGATCCGAATGGATTTAAGCATGGCTACCGGAGAGAAAGTCTCGTCATAGTCCAAACCTGGTCTTTGACGAAAACCTTTCGCTACTAGCCTTGCCTTATAGGTCTCTACCTGTCCATCTACACCGATCTTTCTTTTAAAGATCCATTTGCATCCCACAGGTTTTATCCCGGAGGGTACATCTTCCAAAGTCCATACTTTGTTGGTGTACATGGACTCCATTTCGGATCTCATGGCATCCAGCCAATTCACTGAGTCACCACTCGTGATAGCCTGATGAAAACTGGAAGGATCATCATCATCCATGATGCAATCTTCTCTATCACCATCAACGAGGAAACCGTAGTATCTCTCCGGTGGGCGAGAAATCCTGCCAGATCTACGGAGTGGCTGAGGTTTATTAGATTCTGTTATAACTTCAGGTTCAGCCAAGTTGTCATTTGTAACTTGTGTTTCTAGAACTTCTTCTAGATTTACCATATTGCCATTTGTATTGTTTGAAAAAATCTCATCTTCTAAAAAGGTGGCATATTGAGAAACAAACACTTTTTGTTCCTCTTTGTGGTAAAATAGATACCCAAACGAATGTTTAGGATATCCTACAAATATACATTTGACTGATCGTGTCTCGAGTTTGTCTGGATTCTGCTTTTTAACAAAAGCCGGACAACCCCAAATCTTAACTCTTTTAAGAGATGGTTTCTTCCCATGCCATATCTCATATGGAGTGGTAGAAACGGTTTTGGTTGGAACTTTGTTTAACAGAAAAGCTGCTGTTTCCAATGCATGCCCCCAAAACGAGAGAGGTAACTCAGCATCACTCATCATGGATCGTACCATATCTAATAGGGTACGGTTCCTTCGTTCTGACACACCGTTGTGCTGTGGTGTGTAAGGTGGAGTGCGCTGAGAGAGAATCCCATTCTCTTTTAGGAAGTCTAAGAACTCAGTACTTAAGTACTCTCCACCTCGATCCGATCGAAGTATCTTGATACTCTTTCCTGTTTGGTTTTCTACTTCATGTTTATACTCCTTGAATTTCTCGAAAGCTTCAGATTTATGTTTTATCAAATATACATGACCAAATCTTGAGAAATCATCAGTAAAAGTTATGAAGTATGAAAAACCGCCTCTTGCATGTGTAGACATTGGTCCACATACATCACTATGTATGAGGCCTAGGAGCTCAGTAGCTCTTTCTCCGTGTCCTGTAAACGGGGTTTTGGTCATTTTACCTTTGATACAAGAATGGCAAGTTGCATAAGATTTATACTCAAATGAATTTAAATATCCATCTTTATGAAGCTTGTTTAGTCTTGTTTCATTAATATGACCAAGTCTACAATGCCAAAGAAAAGCTTCATTTATCTCTGAAAATTTTCTTTTGTTTTTGTGTTGTACGTTGAAAACTGTGTGTTGATTAAGGACGTATATCCCGTTATTTAATGTACCACAACCAATCAACTCTTGATTCAGTCTAATGTTCATAACATTGTGTTGTACAGCAAAATGATACCCTTCATTGTCTAACAAGGAAACAGATATAATATTACAAAGCATACTCGGTACAAAATAACACGGGTTCAAAACCAATATACAACCCGAAGGCAAACCTAGGTGATACTCTCCTACTGAAACTGCATTTACATTGGAACCATTTCCAACTTGGAGAGTATGATCACCTGTCTTCAGAACTCTGCTATTTCTCAACGCCTGCACAGAATTGCAAATATGAGAACCCGAACCGGTATCCAATACCCAGGAAGCAGAATTAATAGAAAAACAGTTTTCAATTACGAACACACCTGAAGCTGAAGCATCATCATGCTTCTTCTTGAGTGCTAGGTACTCAATACAGTTCCTCTTCCAGTGTCCCGTCTTCTTGCAATGGAAACATTCACCTTTCTCTGATGCCCCAACCTTGGACTTGCCTTTTCCCTTCACCTTTTTGACTCTACCCTTAGGTTTGGTGGGTTTCTTCTTCATCTTTCCCTTGGCCATAGCTTTTGGGTAAGATGAGGAGGATTGCCCAACAGACATAACGGGAGTCTTCACTGTCTTCAGTGTGCTCTCTGCACTCCTTAACATATTAAGGAGTTCAGGAAGTTCCTTCTCCATGTTGTGCATGTTGAAGTTAATGATGAACTGAGCAAAGGTGGAGGGGAGAGACTGTAGAATAATATCTGTATACTGTTCATTGTCCATTGTCCACTCTAGGTTCTCAAGCTCTTCTATGAGAGCTATCATTTTCAGAACATGGTCTCCTACTGATGTGCCAGCGGTCATGCGCATCTGAAACAGTTTCTTAGACGCTTCGTATCGTAATACGTGGGATTGCTCTCCATACAACTCTTTTGTATGGAGGAATATGGCTTGTACGTCCATATTCTCGTGCTGCTTCTGATGTGTGTTATCCATCGATGCAAGCGCGAGGCATTTTGCCGTGGCACAGTCAGCGTCCCATGTCTTGTGGATTGCTATATCCGCAACAGAAGGTTTAGGACCTAGGGGGACAAGGCTGGGGCTGTAAGGACATATGATACTTTATCATAAGTCAAGGCTATGTTTAAATTCCTCAGCCAGTCTTTATAGTTGGTCCCATTCAGCTTGTTTTTATCTAATAGAAGCTTAAGTCCTGTCATGGGTATCTGCCATTAAGAGATAGAAAAGAATACACTTAGCGAATGCTCTTGCAAAGATCAGATTGGTTATTATCTTGTCTAATCGATGTCTCCCACTGTTTTTTATCAAATTTTCTTTAAAACCTTTTAAAAAGAAAACTAGCCGGGATTAATTACAATCTACAACTTCGCCAACCTCTCAGCCAGGCCAGTGCCGGTACTTGAGGGAGGTTCCCCGTGCTTTCGCACGGACCTAATTAAAGTAAACCTCGTCTTCCCAGAGGCGTAGCCCCGTTTAGCACCTTTCTAGACACCTACCGAGTCAGCTAATTGTAAAGTGCAAAATTCTCCCGGGAGCAACATTTGCTCGCAGTGGGATCGGGATCCTATTATCATATAGTAGGTATACAATCTCATTGTAATTTTCAACTCTTGAAATTCCCGATATAATTTTTACCCATAATACTTATGACCTTAACTAAAGTCAACATATCATAAGTACTAGTCAAGTTCTTCCCGTCATTTCGTGATTAATTAGACCCACTCATATGATCCTTAACTAAAGTCAACATAATCATATGAATGTCCTAATTATTCAGCATCATATGCAGTGTAGGAAGACATCACTCAGCTACCGTACACTGCGCCTTAACTAAAGTCAAAATACGCAGCACGAATACTAAGTACTCTACTTCCTAAAATGACGGAGGGTTGCGGATAGTTTTTAGAAAAACTTTTGACGCTTTGAACTTGATATCGTTGTAGAATCTAATGAGTTTAAAAGGAGTGGCTTAAGCTCCGCATTTTGAAACTTGCTTTTTTCTTACAAAAAGGCCGAGTGTGTTTAAAATCTGATTCTACAACATCTTTTTAGGTTCATTTATCTTTTACATTAATCTCATTAATGTAGTCCCATCATTTAAATCCTAAGCCATTACAGAAAGAAACGAAAATATACATTAAAAGATCACATCAGATAATAAAAGCAGCAGAAGCACATAAAGGATATCTAGGAGGTCCGTATTTTATATTTAGCCAGCAATAAAAATACGGATTCCACGGTCGCGATGAATAGCCAAGCCCACATCCCTAGACCCCTACGAGAGCGGCAAGCGACCCTACCAATTCTGGAGTTTAGGAGACCCGGTCTCGACCCCTCGAGATGGCCTCCCACTGAACCCAAGAACCCGGTCACTTGTGCCCTCCACCTTAGGTCTATCCTAATGCGGAAAAGTAAATAATATACAACACTGGTGACAACAACCTCACCCCGGAAATGTCCCAAATAAAAGAATATTACATACAAATTAATATTACATGAATTGAAAGAATACTCTCATCTCACATAAAAAAGAAAACCCCCGGCTATTCTTTGCGACAATCCTGCATATCAAATCTCATTCGACACAGAGAGATAAAAAGGAAAAATACAACAATTGGAATCTTTAACCGCCTTTAGACAACACAAATCCGGAATATCACATATACAAGATTTCATGCCTAAACAATGTAAAGCTCGCATTTGGGTCTCATTCAAGAAAACACCTTTTCAAAACAAACCGGATAATTCAACAAGATTTTCGTTATACCCGAGACCGAATTGCTAGATTTACACGCGACAAACAAATTTGTAGATTTCAATTATTGTAACACATACTATTAAACTAAGCGACGTTGGAATATCCGATCAAACATATTAAACAACCAGAAACTGCTCTGTAATCTCAACACCTGGGCAGATTCTAAATATACCAGTAATAACAGAGAACTAATATGGGCCAGCACAAGAAATTTCGACCAATGAGTCAACTATACCGCCGCGGAACCGCCGCATAAAGCCCCTTGGGCCGCGGTTCCGCGGCCGTACGGTCGACTTATTGGTTCGTTTTTCTGGTGGGCTCTTATAGTTCCCTGCTTAATTTTTTACATATTTTTAATTTGAAAAATACCAGGTTTTTAAAAAATTTCCAGAGAGCACTTTTCGGGTGTCGGTTTTCGTCCGTTCGATGTTTTCAACGTCGTTTAGGTCACTACAAAGCTCTAGCTTTTCTCTGATACCATGTAGGGTTTTCTTAACACCTCTATGAAGGTTTAGAAGCATCATGCATGCTATAACAATAAAATTTTTGAGGTGCTAAGCAAACTATACAAAGAACCGAACTAGAATATATGAAGTAACGATTAATAGTATCAAGATTAAGGGTTAAGTTATGCTAAGTGTTGAAACTACAACCTTTGTAGTTCACTTTGGGAGACTCCTAAGCTTTGGAAAGGTCCACTTGATCAACTCCTCGTCCACGACGATCCACCCGAAGCACTTTGCCCTAAGCTTGATGATTCCTACGATCTTTGGAAATCCTTGAAGCACAACACCCTACACAAGATGGCTAGGGTTGTGTAGGATGAGGAAGTGGTTGATGTTCTTATTTATTACCTTTTCTTTTCTTTTTCTAACTCTTTTTAACCATTAAAAGAGAGCTAGGGTTTGAGGAAGAAGAAGAAGTCTCACTCTTTTCTTTTTCTAAGATAATGATAATGTTAAAGATAAATGAGAGAGAGAGAGAGAGATCTTATCATAACTTTAACCATAGTAGAATAAAAATCTAGATATTTCATCTAAGGTTTAAAGGCAAAAGGAATGGAAACTATGGTTGAGTTAAAGAATTGTGTAGATGAGTGTGGAAGCAATGACTCATTAACCATTTCTTTTGCCTTTAATCTTTAATGAAAAATCTAAGCATTATCTTTTCTACAATATGATTCTTATATTGCCTTCCTCTTTGTATCATCAACCATGATACATTTCATGTATGTATGTATGCACATCATCATGTACATATACATGCATGTATCCAAAACAAGAAAAGGATTTAAATAAATAATATAAAAGCCAATATTAAATCAACACTTGATTTAATAAATCCATCATATCTCATATGACCCGACTAATATTAAATTCCCGATTAAAATATAGTATCATATACTAGTATTTAATCGAGGCTCCGCGCATATCTCATATGTGCACCACTTCGTTTCGCCAGAGCCGAGAAACTTCTATGTGGGACTCTAAGACTCGTCAATACGCCAGCAGTAGATGATGATCATATCAAACACCTACAAGCCGCAAGCGGTCAGCTAAACGTAACGGCCACCCGGGTATTGAGTGATCAGAATAAGAACAAGCGAACCTGTCAAAACTCCTGTCAATCCATCTGGCAACACTAACCGTACAGTCCGGTCTCTTCGTCAGATATGCTGCATATCGAGTCTAGGGATGGAATCGTCGATCCCAATAACTCAATAAGTCATGCCGGTATATGGTCTATAACAGATCGAGAAACTTACTGATAACACTTATCAGTAATATCTCAGCAGCCCTGGCCAGGGACTTCCCGTTATAGCCAATCGTGCACAGCACAGCATCAACCCCCAATACCGGGAGAGACGAAACCCCTCCTATCGCTCACTGCCTCCACATGCCTCGAGACTATACCCAAAGTCCACCTGTTTGGATGACTCAGTAGAGCCGCAGTAGGGTGGAGATCAAAGTACAGTGAGAGGACACATAAGACTCTATGACGATCTCGGGTCTACAGACTAACCTGTACCAGTGTCACCTGAGAACTGCTATCCGACGTATGATATAATACCATATAGGAGTTCTCGGTGAGTCCGTTCAGTGTACCCAGTCTCACTGAGCACCCGTATACTATCTTCGGTGTCAACACACCAGACGGATATGGGATCATCCATCGCCCATCATATGGAACAAGAATGGTATACGCTAGTCTAAGCTGGAATATCGATGCCCTGTCTCGATATACCTACGACTAGGAACATTTCAAGGATATGCTTATAAACTACAGATGTCCCACTAGTATGATCCGCATCATAATTCCAGTAGTTAAGCCAATATCCTTAGGGCTTCATCAATATGTACCAAATGAATATAAACATGATCAAGTGAACATATGATAAAGTAAAACCAGATAGCATACTATCATTTTGAGCAAGACTGTCTCCCGAATATATATATATATACATATCAGTACATACACTATCTCATAATGGCCTCTAGGGCATACATATATCCAACATGATTAAGGTGAGTAGATCTATATCTAAGGGGGAAGTCGGGTGGATGGCGTATAGCACCCCCGCAAGTGTTGATGGAAACCGATATAAAGAAAACCTAGATTAGAAAATTATGGATAGAGTTAAAAAGATAGTTAGAGATGATATGAATGATTGAATATATATATCGAGATATGAGATGAAAGTTATAGGGATCTGACTCTTAGAACTGATATGATAGAAATGATGTCTCGAATTGATAAATAAGGATATGAAAAGTGAATGTGGATCACGACTTATAGATAGGTAGTTATAAGAGAATAAGTAGGAGATTTAGAGTAGCATGACACGATGTGATATGATGACTTGATTGATATGTCGGTATACGGATGCGAGTCGACATAAGATATTGATACCTTTGCCGGTCCCTTGATATGAGATTTTTACGGATGTGACCTGGGATATAGGCACATAGATATATATAATGTTGTGAATCAAGAGTGATATGCCGTATGAGACGTTAGGTCCGTACCCTCATTGTCATATAGGTTGATAGGATCCCTAATGGTTTAAATGCCGCCGTACGATGATTTACCGCACGTGACGAGTTTTATGATGATTGATCCGTACCCTTGACTAGAGGATGCTGTACGATGGATTATACCGTACGTGATGTTGTGAGGCTGGATGCCGATGGACAGATTCACCGATTCGGATATATTGTAGATACGTATACCTGTTAGCATTTTGCGTACAATGTACCTTATGCCACGTTCATGTCATTCTCATTGCATTACATATACCTGTGCTAGTAAACCTACACCATTATCGATGATGCATATGTTACACTTGTTTGTTATATGTATGCCCTAAAGGCCATTACTGTACATACGATGTATATTGTAATGGATGCTTGGACATATATAGGGAGGACTTTCTTGCTCGACATGATACTATGCTATCTGGTTGTACTTTATCTTAACATGTACTCTGATTGTCTCTATATTACATGTTGATAAAGCCTTTAGGATATGTACTCGACTACTGGGACTATGATGAGATCATACTAGTGGGGCCACGGTAGTCGACGAGTACATCCTATAACTGTTCCTAGTCGAGGGTGTATCGAGACAGGGCATCGATACACCAGAGTAGACTAGCGTATACGTATCTTGATCCCATATCCATCGGTGTTTGACATCAAGGATGGTGTACGGGTGCTCAGTAGAGACTGGGTACACTGGACGGACTCGCCGAGAACTCCCAGATGGTATTATACCTCACGTCAGATGGCAGTTCTCCGGTGACACTGGTACAGAGTAGTCTGTTGACCCGAGATCGTCATAGAGTCTTGTGTGATTCCCACTGTGCTTTGATTTCCATCATACCACGTCCAAGAGGGCGTGCAAAAAGGTGGTTTTTGGGTACAGTCCCGAATCACATGGAGGCAATGAGCGATAGGAGGGGATTTGTCTCTCCCGGTATAGGGAGTTGATGTTGTGCTGTGTCCGATTGGCTATAACTGGAAATCCCTAGCCAGGGTTGCTGAGATTTACTAGTAAGTGTTAACAGTAGTTTCTCGAACTGTTATAGACCTCATATCGACACGACTTATCAAGCTACTGGGGTCTGACGTTTACCACCCCTAGGCGAGATATGCGACATATCAGACGACGAGACCGGACTGTACGGGAGTGTTACTGATTGGATTCACAGGAGAATGTACAGGATTGCTTGTTGATCTTCTGAGCGCTCAATACCTGGGTAGCTGTTACGTTTAGCTGACCGCTTGCAGCTTGTGGGTGTTTGATATGATCATCACCTACTGCCAGCGTATTGACGATTCTTTAGAGTCCTACACAGAGGTTTCTTGACTCAGGCAAAACGGAGTAGGAGCACATATGTGATATATGCGGGACCGAGGATAATGTGATATGTGATACCGTATTGGATTCTCGCGATATGAGATATCGGCCGGGTATATGTGATATAGCCGGGTCATCGTATTAGTCGGTTATATGCGATATAGCCGGATTGTCAGATCAAGTGTTGATTCGATAATTTAATGTATAATAATATATATGATATATTAAATTACATTAACTAATATTAGCTCACTAAAAGATTCTTTTTCTCACTCGGGTAATACATTGATATATATGCGATATATGTTAATTGTATTATTTTCTTTTGTTACAATAAATATTATATATGTGATATATAATATTGTAACATGATATGATAACTAATGCAACATGTTTAGTTGAGATTAAACAAGATTAGGGTTTGATTTGGGTTAATACTTTCTAGATGTTTCTAGAAGATTTTCTTTTATTTTTGCAAAGATATTTTCAAGTGACTCATTCTTAACCTAACCCAAACCCTAGCCTTGGTTAATTCTCTACAAAGTTTTAGTCAACCATGGTTGCATTATTGATCATCTATATCCTTTCATTATTCATCACAAAAGGATTCTAATGATATTCTTCTTCTTTCTTTCATGGAAAAAGCTTTCTAGCTTTTTTCCAAGTGATGAAAATGAGTGAGAATAAGAAAATAAAAGAGAGAAAAAATCCTACTTCATCATTCTTATCTATCCTTGCCCTTTAGATCAGAGTGTTCACTTCATTTAGTGAGTGTTAGCTTGTGTTAATGAAACTTCAAGGTAGATCATCTATGTTATCGAAGATCGGAAGCAAGACTGCATCTTTCTCTTCGTGAAGCCTCTCGAGAGTCCAGAACACGATGATCGCAGCGAAGGGACCTCAACACGGAGCTTAAGAAGTGAAGGACCGCATCTACAAAGGTTGTAATACCTCTCACTTAGTGTTAAAGAGTTTAACATGCTTGTTTTCGTCTAAACCCTAGTTTAAAGATCCGGCTTTGGGTTGTTCGGCACGGCTAATTTTTTAATCGGGCATGGTTGATGCCTCATAGAACCTTGTGAGCATGCCTAACAACCCTACAGTGGTATCAGAGCCAAGCTAGAGCTTTAGGCGAAGTCTAGGCGAAGTTTAAAGTCCGATCGTACCCGGAAACCCCGAAACGAACCCTTCTCTGGATAATTTTCAAAAATGTGATTTTTTGTGAATTAAAAATGCTCAGAAAATTAAGCAGGAAAAACTAAGAATTACTGTGAAGTATGGACTTGTAATTCGCTGATTTGACCGCGGAACCGCGGCCAAACCAAGGGTTTGGCGGCGGTTCCGCGGCCAAAATTTTGAATTAGTCCCTGGAAATTCATATATTTATTCTTAGATCCTTTCTTATCATTTTGTTCTGGGAATTTTTTAATTCCACTCAAGTGTTGGGTTTTCTTGGGTTGTATTGGGGACTCGTTGATTCGATCGGATAATTTAACTTCGTTTAGTTTTGTCCGGGTAATTTTTAGAATGTGTTAAAAAGTTCGAACGGATATCAATAACTCACTTTTTCCCCTGCCGGAAAATTTCCAAGCATTGGATTTTTTCGTAGTTTAGGAACGTTCTAAGTCGTGCAAGTAACGCGGTGGACCCTCTAGAAGACAACAAACCTTAACTCGATTATGTGACCGTCTTGAACTGCCTCTGAATCTTAGGGTTTGTGGCAGTACGACGTGCCACATGTGAGGCGTTGGCTTGACCCTTCTACGGCTGGACCATTGGTACTGTGGTATGTGATGGATGTTTTTAAACTAATTTCAAGTGTTGAGAACTATTTGGGAAAACTTGGACGTTTGATTATTCGATCGGAAAGTTTAACATTGTCTATTTATCTGGAATGTGATACAATATTTGGAATCCACATGTAGTTATGAGATAACTAATTTGAATGTTATAAATCTAGCAGTTTAGTCTCAAATGATCGGTTGCCACGGGATTTTGATGCGATCAAAAGTCCGTCGCAATCACGTAGCGTACGTGGATACTCACCGGGTAAACTTAATAGATAGCCACGCCCCATAGCCCCGACCAAGTGACTGTAGGAGAACCCCGTCGCCGAAAGCATCCGTTCCGGTGCTCGCGGCAGCGGTGTTCCGCCTTAGTGCACTTCGTCGACGGCATCTAGGGGTGCGGCGGTCTACTAAAGTTTGCGACGAGCATTCGATCAGGATGTCGGGAATCTTGTTGAATTGCCCGACTTGATATTGAAAAGAGTTTTCGATAATGAGACTAAAATGCGGGGTTTATAACTGTTAGGCATGCGATGTCTAAGGAATTCATTTGGTTAGGCATGCGATGTCTAAAGAGGTTGCGGATTCCAACTGTTGTAGTTTTACACTTTCTTTTCTGTGATCGTAAGCGTAGTATGTGATGTATCGCCGGCTTCGTTGCTATACATCAATGACAATCGGGATACGCATACTTGCTTACGTTGACGATATGAAATATTATGTGTTGCTGTGATATGTTATATTGGATCGTCGTGTTCTGAATAGCCGGGGGTTTTATGTGAGATGAGAGTTTTTTCTTTTTCATTCATGTAAAATTCCTTTGTATGTAATATTCTTTTATTGGGGCACTTCCGGGATGAGGATGATGTCACCATTGTATATTATTTACTTTTCCGCATTAGGTAGACCCAAGGCGGGGAGCATAAGTAACCGGGTTCTGGGATCCAGTGGGAGACCATCTCGAGGACTCGAGACCGGGTCTCCTAACCCTCGAATTGGCAGTGTTGCTTGTGTTAGTTGTATGTATGTATGCCCTAGAGGCCAGTATTGTACAGATGATGTATATTATATTGGATGCTTGGACATATATAGAGATGACTTTCTTTCTCGATATGATAGTATGCTATCCGGTTGTTCTTTATCTTAACATGTATACTTATCTCTTTATATTGTCTTATAGTTACATATTGGTAAAGCCCTTAGGATGTGTACTTGACTACCTGGACTATGATGCGGATCATACTAGTGGGGACATGGTAGTCCATAAGTACATCCTTCAAGGTCCCTAGTCGTGAGTGTATCGAGACGGGGCATCGATATACCAGTGTAGACTAGCGTATACGCTTCTCGACCCATGAGATGGGCGATGAATGATCCCATATCCATTGGTGTTTGACATCAGAGATGGTATACGGGTGCTCAGTGGAGACTGGGTACACTGGACGGACTCGCTGAGAACTCCCAGATGGTATTATACCTCACGTCAGATGGCAGTTCTCTGGTGACACTTGTGCAGGTTAGTCTGTAGACCCGAGATCGTCATAGAGTCTTGTGTGATTCCCACTGTGCTTTGATTTCCACCTTACCACGTCCATGAGGGCGTGCAAAACGGTGGTTTTTGGGTACAGTCCCGAGTCACATGGAGGCAATGAGCGATAGGAGGGGTTTCTTCTCTCTCGGTATTGGGGGTTAATGTTGCGCTTTGCTCGATTGGCTGTAACAGGGAAGTCCCTGGCCAGGGCTGTTTTAGAGATTTACTGGTAAGTGTTACCAGTAGTTTCTCGACCCGTTATGGGCCTCACATTGGCACGACTTATCGGTTATTAGGGTCTGACGTTTACCATCCCTAGGCTCGATATACAGCATATCTGACGAAGAGACCGGACTGTACGGTAGTGTTGCCGGTTGGCTCGACGGGAGTTATAGCAGGTTCGCTTGTTTTCTTCTGATCGCTCAATACCCGGGTGGCCGTTACGTTTAGCTGACCGCTTGCGACTTGGGGGTGCTTGATATGATCATCACCCACTGCCGGCGTATTGACGAGTCTTAGAGTCCCACAAAGGAGTTACCTAGTCCAGGCGAAACGTTGTGGTGCGCGTATGCGATATGCGCATAGACCCGGTTAAAATGCGCGTATAAGATACCGTATATTAATCGGGCGGCTTGCTTTTGGTTGGGTCGTATGTGATATGGCCGGATTGATAAATCAAGTGTTGATTTATCATTTAACCATTAGATTCTCACTAGAAATCCTTTCTTGTATTTTTGGATGTATGCATGCATGTATGCATTCCTTCTTGATTCATGCACATATGGATGTGCATGCACACATACATACATACATCATCCTTCATGGTTGTATATACATTGAAAATGATGGCAATATAAGACTCACACCTTGGTTAAATAATATGGTTTATTATTTCTATTTGTGTTAAAACAAAAGAGAAAAAGGAAAATGGTAATTCATGGATTAGTTTCTACACTCTTCTTTGACCTAACCATGCTCACCTACTTTTAACCATGGATTAACTTTCCCTTTGTGTTTTAACTCAAATTGAATAATATCTTTATCATTTAACCATGGTTTGAGATGAGAAGTGGAAAATATATATACATATATTTTCTATTTTTCCATAAGAGATTATCTTTTCTCTTGTTCTAAAAAGGCCATCATCTTCTTCCTCCTTCTTCTTTTGCTCTCTAGATTTCTCTAGTGAGCAAATTACTCACCAAGTTAGGATTTTGAAGTGAGAAAAGCCACCACAACATCATTCTACACAAGTCTTGCCCACTTATTTAGAGTGTTAGCTTCATTTCTTTCTCTTGATCAAGTGAAGTTGCAACCTTGGACAAAGGAGCTTCAGGTGGATCGTCGTGGACGTTAGAAGACCTCAAGCTAACCGTTTTCCAACCCTCAAGTGGCCAAGGAGTCTAGCATAGGAAGCTACAAAGGTTGTACTCTCAAAACCCTAGCCTTTGTTACTTGTGATGTGGTTTAATGTTATGAAATCCTAATTTTCTAGGTTTGATTCTTTGTATGTTCACTTAGCACTCTAAAAATTTAATCTTTGAGACATGTGATGCTTCCAAACCTTTCATAGGGTGCTAGGTAAACCTAACAATGGTATCAGAGCTGACCTAGAACATTAGGCGACACTTTTACGAAGTTAAAACTCCGATCGAACGAAAATACGGATTTTCGGGACACTCTCTGGACAATTTTTTGAAACTGTGATTTCTCAGTATTAAAAATCCTTAAAAAATTATGCAGGAAAATCTAAGCACAAATGTAAAAAACGATGCCATGAACAGTACTTTCCACCGAGGAACCACGGCAAGAGCCTGCTTAGGCCGCGGTTCCGCGGCCATACGGATGAATCATTGTGTCGTTTTTGTACAGTAATTATTTTGTCTGCTTGTATATTTTTTGGTGTATTTTTAATCTGAATTTAGTGCTGTATGTTCTGGAGATTGTTTTGGAGTCGGTGATTCGATCGGAATTTTGATTTCGTGTCTTTTCCGGGTAAATTAGAAAGTATTGAATTGTTCGAACGAGTATCATTTACTCACTTTTCATGGGGTTTAAATCTTTCGGAAATACGTGCAAGTTTTGTGGTGGACCCTCTAGAAGACAACAAACCTTAACTCGATTATGTGACCGTCTTGAACTGCCTTTTGAACCTTTGGATTTGGGGCAGTACGGCGTGCCACATGTGAGGCGTTGGCCTGACCCTTCTACGGCTGGACCGCTACTACTGTGTCACACTCCGGGTTTTTGAACTCCGCTCAAGTGTTGAGCTTTAGGGAATTTTGGATATTTGATCATTCGTTCGAAAACTTTAATACTGTCTATTTATCTGGAATGTGATGCAATGTGTGGAATTCATATAGCTAGACATGAAATACGAAGTATGTGATATTTTGCATTTACGATGTCTAAAGAGAATGTGGATTCCAGATATTGCAGTTTTACACTTTCTTTTCTCTGACCGTAAGTGTAGTATGTAGTGCTATTGCCGATTGTCGTTGCTATACATCGACGACGATCGGTGTATGCATACTTACTTACGTTGATGATATGAGATATTATGTGTTGCTGAGATATGATGTGCAGGATTATCGCAATTGAATAGCCGGGGGGTTTTATGTGAGATGGGAGTTTTATATTTTCATTCATGTATATTCAAATGTAATGTAATATTCTTTTATTTGGGGCACTTTCGGGTTGAGGTTGATGCCACCAGTGTTGTATATTATTTACTTTTCCGCATTAGGATGGACCCAAGGAGGGGAGCACAGGTGACCGGGTTCTGGGGTTCAGTGAGAGGCCATCTCGAGGAGTCGAGACCGGGTCTCCTAAACTCCAGAATTGGTAGGGTCGCTTGCCGCTCTCGTAGGGGTCCAGGGTGTGGGCTTGGCTATTCATCGCGACTGTGGAATTCGTATTTTCTATTGTTGGCTAAATACTAAATACGGGCGTCCTAGTATATCCCACATTATATGTATGTTTCTGCTGCGATATCTGTGATGTGATCATTTGATATGTTGTGATGGATACAGTATATAGTATATATGATATATTATATAGACGTTACTTATGTTTTACACCCGCACTAGCCCTGCCCTGCTCTGTCGTTAGTTACCTAACCTAACGGTGCACGAGGGGACATCGAGGCGAATGCGGATGGCATAAGTGTACGTCGTATTTATCTGTGATGTTTAGGTGACTTAAATGATGGGACTTCATTAATGTGATTAATGAAAGAAAAGAAACCTAAAAGATATAGAATCAAATTTTTTCAAAAAAAAGGGTAGCTACAGTTTTGCTTTGCATAGCGATATATATGATATATCCCACACCTTATTCGATGAGGAAAGAGCCGAGATCCCTTCACCAGGAGTGACCTCTTTAGCAAAACTGGCAGATGCTACAACACTCGGTTTGCTTTTGATTGCTTTTGGAGTTTTGCTTTGCATAGTGATATATATGATATATCCCGCACCTTATTCGATGAGGAAAGAGCCGAAATCCCTTCGCCGGGAGTGACCTCTTTAGCAAAACTAATAAAAGACTCAAAATCACTCTATTTCAAAATTCACTAGATTCTACAACGATATCAAGTTCATTACGCAATAGGTTTTCAGAAAAACCTGTCGTAGCCCTCCGTCATTTCAGATAAGAACTGTTTAGTATTCGTACTACGTTTGTTGGCCTTTGTCAAGGCGTAGTGTGCGGTAGCTAAATAGTGCTTATCTGTTTATGCATATGATGCAGATTGTTTTAGGGTAGTCGTACGACCTTGTTGGCCTTTGTCAAGGGTCGTGCGGCTGGGTTTGATTCAATCAAGAAATGACGGGTTGAACTTGACTAGCATCCTATGATTTGTTGGCCTTTGTCAAGGTCATAGGGGTTAGGGGCAAAATATTATCGGGAATTTCAAGTGTTGAAATTTGCAATGACATTGCATACCTTCTATGAGATAGTTGGATCCCGATACCCGCTGCGAGTAATTGTTACTCCTGGGAGAGTTTTACACAGGACAATTAGCCGATCAAGTAGGTGTCTAGAAAGGTGTCAATGGGGTTACGCCTCTGGGAAAACGAGGTTTACTTTAATTAGGTCTGTGCGAAAGCACGGGGAACCTCCCTCAAAGTACCGACACTGGCCTGGCTGAAAGATTGGCGAAATTGTAAGGTGTAATTAATCCCGGCTAGTCTTTCCTTTTAGGGTTTGAAGGAAGATTTGATAAAAAACAGTGGGAGCCATCCTGATTAGATAAAATAATAACCAATTTGATCCTGCAAGAGCATACTCTAAAGTGTTTTCTTCTCTCTCTCTCCAGGTAGCGACCATGTCATGCCTTAATCAAGATAATAATATGGATGTATTGACCGAACCCGCATGTTATACTGTGCTGGGGAACGTTGGTTCCGTTCTTTCTTATAAGAGTTATAGGACTGAACAGGACATAGGGGAATACATGGATTCCCATGTCACCCGAATGAAGAAAGTATATGATGATGCATTTTCTTCGGGTGTGTTCGTTATAGAGAACTGTTTCTCCATTTCCTCTACGTCCTGGGTATTGGATACCGGGTCAGGATCACATATATGTAATCAGTTACATGGGCATAAGAAAGGTAGCGAACTTGGAGAAGGTGATAAAGACATAAGAGTTGGAAATGGTGCAATTGTTGCAGCTAAAACCGTCAGGGAATATCACATTGTATTACCAACTGCTAATACATTGATTCTGAACGAATGCTATTACATGCCGAACCTGATATGCAACATTATATCGGTTTCTTTATTGAGTAAAGAGGGATATAATTTTGTATTACAGGATAATGTTATGAACATTTTCCGTAACCAAAAGTTGGTTGGATCAGGCACGTTGTGCAATGGCATTTATGTTCTAAATCAATCAACAGTTCTGAGCATAACAAACACACACAAGAGGAAGAGTTCAGAACTGAACGAATCCTTCTTGTGGCATTGTAGACTAGGTCACATCAATGCGACATGACTAGCTAAGTTGCATAAGGATGGATATTTGAATTCGTTTGAATTTTCATCTTATGACACTTGCCAGTCATGTCTCAAAGGCAAGATGACCAAAACTCCGTTTACGGGACACGGAGAAAGAGTTACGGAACTCTTGGGACTGGTGCATAGCGATGTATACGGTCCCATGTCTACACATGCCAGGGATGGTTGTGCGTACTTCATTACATTCACTGACGATCTCTCTAGGTTCGGGTATGTGTTCCTGATGAAACACAAATCAGAAGCTTTTGAGAAATTTAGAGAATATAAACAAGAAGTCGAGAACCAAACCGGAAAAAGTATTAAAATCCTACGATCTGATCGAGGAGGTGAATACTTGAGCATTGAATTCCTGGACTTCTTAAAAGAGAATGGGATTCTCTCTCAACTGACTCCTCCATATACACCACAGCACAACGGTGTATCAGAACGGAGGAACCGCACCCTATTAGATATGGTGCGCTCTATGATGAGCACAGCTGAGTTACCTATTTCCTTCTGGGGATATGCGCTGGAAACAGCAGCATACCTATTGAATCAAGTTCCATCTAAATCTGTACCTACCACACCATATGAGATATAGAGTGGGAAGAGACCATGTCTTAAACGAGTTAAGATATGGGGTTGTCCGGCCTATGTCAAGAGGCAAAATCCGGACAAACTCGAGGCACGGTCAATTCTATGCAAGTTTGTGGGATATCCTAAATATTCACATGGATATCTTTTCTACCATACTGAGGAACAAAAAGTGTTTGTTTCTCGACATGCCACCTTTTTAGAAAAGGAATTTCTTACAAAAGAAATTAGTGGCAACGAGGTAGAACTAGAAGAAATTCCGGCTACACAAACTCAAACTGAAGATTTAGTGGAACCAGAGGATTCGGTAGTTCCCAATGAACCCCAGCCACTCCGCCGATCTAGTAGGGTTCCTCGCCCACCTTAGAGATACTACGGTTTTCTCATGGATGGTGGGAGCGAGGATTGCATCATGGAGGATGATGACCCAACTAGCTTCAAACAGGCCATCACGAGTGGGGACTCAGTGAAATGTCTGGATGCAATGCGGTCCGAGATGGAATCCATGTACACCAACAAAGTATGGACTTTGGAAGATGCTCCTGAAGGGGTAAAACCCATTGGGAGAAAGTGGATCTTCAAGAAAAAAATTGGTGTAGATGGGAAAGTGGAGACTTTCAAAGCTAGACTTGTTGCAAAGGGTTTTCGTCAAAGACCAGGTGTGGACTATGACGAGACCTTTTCTCAAGTGGCTATGCTTAAATCCATCCGAATCATGCTTGCCATCGCTGCATATCATGACTACGAAATCTGGCAAATGGATGTTAAGACCGCCTTTCTAAACGGTGATTTAGAAGAGTGCGTGTACATGACTCAGCCAGAGAGCTTCGTAGATAGTGGGAGAAGCAGGAAGGTGTGCAAGCTGCTTAAATCCATTTATGGATTAAAGCAAGCATCACGAAGCTGGAACATCTGCTTTGACGTTGTTATCAAAGAGTTTGATTTCGTCAAAAACGTCGATGAACCTTGTATCTACAAGAAGGTGGCAGAGAGTAAGGTTGTCTTCCTCGTATTGTACGTAGACGACATACTCTTGATAGGAAATGACATTCCTATGCTGCAATCGGTCAAGCTCTTCTTATCACAAAGATTCTCAATGAAAGATCTAGGTGATGCCTCCTACATATTGGGAATCAGGATCTATAGAGATAGATCTAAAAGGATATTGGGATTGTCCCAGTCCAGGTACATTGACACCATACTAAAGTGGTTTAGTATGGAAGAATCCAAGCGTGGGAACTTACCCATGATCTTTAGAGTCACTCTCTCCAAAGAGATGTCTCCCAAGACTGATTTGGAGAGAGCTCGCATGCAAGGGATACCCTATGCTTCGGCTGTAGGCTCTATCATGTACGCGATGCTATGTGCCAGACCCGATGTAGCATACTCACTAAGTGTAGTGAGTAGGTATCAAGCTGATCCTGGAGAAAGTCACTGGACAGCTGTGAAGAGCATTCTCAAGTACTTACAAAGGACTAAGGAGATACTCTTGGTGTATGGTAACGGAGAACTCCAAGTGGAGTCCTTTACCGATTCAAGCTTCTAGAGTGATAAGGACGACTCTAAGTCGCAGTCGGGATTTGTCTTTACCCTTTACGGAGGGGCGGTTAGCTGGAAGAGTTCCAAGCAGGAAACCGTGGCAGACTCGACGATGGAGGCTGAATACATCGCTGCCAACGATGCTGCCAAAGAGGCTGTCTGGATCAAGAAGTTCATTACTGAACTTGGAGTGGTTCCATCCATTGAGCATCCAATACCTTTGTATTGTGATAACAATGGAGCGGTGGCTTTGGCCAAGGAACCCAGGTCCCATCAGCGATCCAGGCATATTCTGAGGCGGTATCACCTGATCCGGGAGATAGTTGATCGTCGGGAGATCGAGGTCAGGAGGGTTGACACGAAGAACAACACAGCGGACCCACTCATGAAGGCCATTCCCCAGATACAGTTTGAGAGACTCTTCGGGATGCTCGGTATGCGATACTACAACAGCTGGCCCTAGTGCAAGTGGGAGATTGTTAGTTGTATGTATGTCCTAGAGGCCAGTATTGTACAGATGATGTATATTATATTGGATGCTTGGACATATATAGAGATGACTTTCTTTCTCGATATGATAGTATGCTATCCGGTTGTTCTTTATCTTAACATGTATACTTATCTCTTTATATTGTCTTATAGTTACATGTTGGTAAAGCCCTTAGGATGTGTACTTGACTACCTGGACTATGATGCGGATCATACTAGTGGGGACATGGTAGTCCATAAGTACATCCTTCAAGGTCCCTAGTCATGGGTGTATCGAGACGGGGCATCGATATACCAGTGTAGACTAGCGTATACGCTTCTCGACCCATGAGATGGGCGATGAATGATCCCATATCTATTGGTGTTTGACATCAAAGATGGTATACGAGTACTCAGTGGAGACCGGGTACACTGGACGGACTCGCCGAGAACTCCCAGATGGTATTATACCTCACGTCAGATGGCAGTTCTCTGACACTTGTGCAGGTTAATCTGTAGACCCGAGATCGTCATAGAGTCTTGTGTGATTCCCTCTGTGCTTTGATTTCCACCTTGCCACGTCCATGAGGGCGTGCAAAACGGTGGTTTTTGGGTACAGTCCCGAGTCACATGGAGGCAATGAGCGATAGGAGGGGTTTCGTCTCTCCCGGTATTGGGGGTTGATGTTGCGCTGTGCTCGATTGGCTGTAACAGGGAAGTCCCTGGCTAGGGCTGTTTTAGAGATTTACTGGTAAGTGTTACCAGTAGTTTCTCGACCCGTTATGGGCCTCACATCGGCACGACTTATCGGTTATTGGGGTCTGACGTTTACCATCCCTAGGCTCGATATGAAGCATATCTGACGAAGAGACCGGACTGTACGGTAGTGTTGCCGGTTGGCTCGACGGGAGTTATAGCAGGTTCGCTTGTTTTCTTCTGATCGCTCAATACCCGAGTGGCCATTACGTTTAGCTGACCGCTTGCGGCTTGGGGGTGCTTGATATGATCATCACACACTGCCGGCGTACTGACGAGTCTTAGAGTCCCATAAAGGAGTTACCTAGTCCAGGCGAAACGTTGTGATGCGCGTATGCGATATGCGCATGGACCCGGTTAAAATGCGCGTATAAGATACCGTATATTAATCGGGCGGCTTGCTTTTGGTTGGGTCATATGTGATATTGCCGGATTGATAAATCAAGTGTTGATTTATCATTTAACCATTAGATTCTCACTAGAAATTCTTTCTTGTATTTTTGGATGTATGCATGCATGTATGCATTCCTTCTTGATTCATACACATATGGATGTGCATGCACACATACATACATACATCATCCTTCATGGTTGTTTATACATTGAAAATGATGGCAATATAAGACTCACACCTTGGTTAAATAATATGGTTTATTATTTCTATTTGTGTTAAAACAAAAAAGAAAAAGGAAAATTGTAATTCATGGATTAGTTTTTACACTCTTCTTTGACCTAACCATGCTCACCTACTTTTAACCATGGATTAACTTTCCCTTTGTGTTTTAACTCAAATTGAATAATATCTTTATCATTTAATCATGGTTTGAGATGAGAAGTGGAAAATATATATACATATATTTTCTATTTTTCCATGAGAGATTATCTTTTTTCTTGTTCTATAAAGGCCATCATCTTCTTCCTCCTTCTTCTTTTGCTCTCTAGATTTCTCTAGTGAGCAAATTACACACCAAGTTGGGATTTTGAAGTGAGAAAAGCCACCACAACATCATTCTACACAAGTCTTGCCCACTTGTTTTGAGTGTTAGCTTCATTTCTTTCTCTTGATCAAGTGAAGTTGCAAGTTTGGACAAAGAAGCTTCGGGTGGATCGTCGTGGACGTTAGAAGACCTCAAGCTAACCGTTTTCCAACCCTCAAGTGGCCAAGGAGTCTAGCATAGGGAGCTACAAAGGTTGTACTCTCAAAACCCTAGCCTTTGTTACTTGTGATTTGGTTTAATGTTATGAAACCCTAATTTTCGAGGTTTGATTCTTTGTATGTTCACTTAGCACTCTAAAAATTTAATCTTTGAGACATGTGATGCTTCCAAACCTTTCATAGGGTGCTAGGTAAACCTAACAGCTTGCCGCTCTCGTAGGGGTCTAGGGATGTGGGTTTGGCTATTCATCGTGACCTTGGAATCCGTATTTTATACAGGCTCGTATTAAAACACGGACGTCCTAGTATATCCAATATTTCATATATATTTCTTCTGCTGCAATGTTCTGTGAAGAGATCATATTACTGCCTGAGACGAATGTTTATATTATATATATGAGATATATGTTAAATTGCAGATTTCGTTTCAAATGAGATGCTTGTGAAGCATAATAAAATGGGACTTCATTAATGAGATTAATGAAATAAAAGAAACCTAAGATGTTGTAGAAACTTGTTTCAAAACTGGTAGCTCTAGTTCTTGCTTTGCATAGCGGTGTTCCTTGTAGAACATCCAGCACCTTATTCGATAAGGAAAGAGCCGAGATCCCTTCACCGGGAGTGACCTCTTTATTGAAACTAGCAGATGCTACAAACTCGGTTTGTCTTTTGATTTCTTCTATAGTTCTTGCTTTGCATAGTGATATTTGTGAAATATCCTGCATCTTATTCGATGAGGAAAGAGCCGACGATCCCTTCACCGGGAGTGACCTCTTTAGCAAAACTAGAAAAGCCTCAAAAACACTCCATTTAATATCACTTGATTCTACAACGATATCAAGTTCATTACGCAAAGGGTTTTCTTAAAAACCTGTCGTAGCCCTCCGTCATTTCAGATAAGTCCTACTTAGTATTCGTGCTACGTTTGTTGGCCTGCGTCAAGGCGTAGTGTGCGGTAGCTAACTAGTATTTATCTGTTTATGCATATGATGCAGATTGGATTAGGGTAGTCGTGCGACTTTGTTGGCCTGCGTCAAAGGTCGTGCGGGTGGGTTTAATTCAATCAAGAAATGACGAGTTGAACTTGACTAGCGCACTGTGGTTTGTTGGCCTGCGTCAAGGTCATGGGACGCAGGGGTAAAATATTATTGGGAATTTCAAGTGTTGAAATTTGCAATGAGATTGCATACCTTCTATGAGATAGTTGGATCCCGATACCCGCTGCGAGTAAGAGTTACTCCTGGGAGAGTTTTACACATTACAATTAGCCGATCAAGTAGGTGTCTAGAAAGGTGTTAACGGGGTTATGCCTCTAGGAAAACAAGGTTTACTTTAATTAGGTCCGTGCGAAAGCACGGGAAACCTCCCTCAAAGTACCGACACTGGCCTGGCTGAAAGATTGGCGAACTTGTATAGTGTAATTAATCCCGGCTAGTCTTTCCTTTTAGGGTTTGAAGGAAAATTTGACTAAAACAGTGGGAGACATCCTGATTAGATATATTAGATAACCAATCTAATCTTGCAAGAGCATACGCTGAGTGTTTTCTTCTCTCTCTCTCCAGGTAGCGACCATATCACGCCTTAATCAAGATAATAAAACGGATGAATTGACCGAACCCACTTGTTATACTGAGCTGGGGAACGTTGGTCCCGCTCCAACTTATAATTGTTATAAGACAGAGCAGGAAATTGGGGAATACCAGATTTTCCGTGCCGCCCAAACGAAGAAAGTGCATGCTGATGCATCTTCTTCCGGTGTGTTCATTACAGAGAAGATCATTTACATAGACCCACTTCTCATTCCATTTGTGGTAATTTGATGATTGAACTAGACTGATCTAGCGACACTAGCTTCTATCCAGAAAGGGGACAGTTGGAAAGAATATCTTTCTTGTCTCAGAAAATAGTTTAGGAAAGTGAAGAAATGCGTATCCTTTACGTCCTGGGTATGAGACACCGGATCAGGATCCCGCATATGTAATCTGTTACATGCGCTATAGAAAGGTAGAGAACTGAGAACGGGTGATAAGTTTCATGAGACAGAAAACGGTGCAAGTTTTGCAGCCAAGTCTGTTAGTCACTATCACCATGTATTACCAGAATACATTGATTCTGAACGAATGTTATTAGATACCAAACCTGATATACAACATCATATCAGTCTCTTTATTAGTAAAGGAAGGATATAATTTTGTATTGTTGGATAATGTTTTGAACATTTCCTATATCAAGAGTTGATCGGTTCAGGCACGTTATCTAAAAGCATTGACGTTCTAAATCAAACTACAGTTCTTAGTATACAGAACACACACGAGAGGAAGAGTTCAGAAATGAACGAATCCTTCTTGAGGCATTGTAGACTAGGTCATATCAATGCGACCTGACTAGCTAAGTTACATTTGGATGCATATTGAAATCTGTTTGAATTTACATCTTGTGAAACTTGCCGGTCATGTCACAAAAATAGGATGACCATAGCTCTGTTTATTGGAAACAGAGAAAGAGTTAGTGAACTCTTGGGATTGATACATGCTGATGTATGAAAGTCCCCTGTCTACACATGCCAAGACCGGTTCTTTGTACTTCATTACATTCTCTGATGATCTCTCAAGATTCAGACATATGTTCCTGTTGAAACACAAGTCCGAACCTTTTGAGATATTCACAGAATGTAAGTTAGAAGTAGAGAACCAAAATACGGGTATAAGTATTATGTCCTTTGATGAGATCAAGGAGGAGAATACTTGAGCACGGAATTCCTGGACTATTCTAAAGGAGAATGAGATTCTCTCTCAGCATTACTCCTCCGTATACACCACAGCATGTCGGTGTATCGGGGCGGAGCAATAGCACCCTATGTGATATGGTGTGCTCTATGATGAGTACTACTGAGTTTCCTATTTCCTTTTGGGAGTTATGCACTTGAGAAGCTGCATACCTATTGAATAGGGTTCAAATCAAATCAGTTGCCTACCACTTCATATGTGATATGGAATGGGAAGAGCACATATCTTAAGTATGTTAAGATTTAGGGTTGTCCGGCCTATGTCTGAAAAGAAAAATCCGGACAAGCTCGAGGTAAAGTCAGATCTGTGGAAGTTTGTTGGATATCCCAAGCATTCGCAAGGTAATATCTTCTACCAAACCGAGAAACAAAGTGTTTTATTTCTCAACATGCCACCTTTGTGAAAAGGAATTTCTTGTGGAAAAATTAGTGGTCATGAGGTAGAACTGGAAAGAGTTCCAGCTATACAAACTATAGCAGATGATTTGGTAGAACCGAAGGATTCAATAGTAACCAACGAACCTCAGCCTCTCCGCCGATCTAGTAGGGTTCCTCACCCACCTAAGAGATACTTCGGTTTCTCTATGATAGCGGGAGCGAGGATTGCATCATGAGATAATGACCCAACTAGTTTCGAGCTGGCCATCAGGAGTGGAACTCGGTAAGAATGGCTGGATGCTTAGTGATCTAAGATGGAATCCTTATACACCAATAAAGTATGGACTTTGGTTGCTTTATCTGAAGGGTTAAATCCCCATCAGGAGCAAGTATATCTTGAGAAGATTACTTGGTGTACATGGAAAAGTTGAGACTTTCAAAGCTATGCTTAAGTCCATCCCGATCCTACTTGCCACGGCTACATACCATGACTACAATATCTGGTGGTTGGGTGTCATGACTGCTTTTCTAAATGATGTTTTAGAAGATAGCGTCTATAAGTACACAGCCAGAGGGCTTCGTAGACAGTGGGAGCAGCGCAAACGTGTGCAAGATGTTTTATGTGATGAAGCAGGCATCGTGGAGTTGGAACGTCTGTTTTAATGTAGTAGTCAAAGAGTTTGACTTCATCAAAATGGTAGATGAATCTTGTATATACAAAAAAGGTAGTAAAGAGTATGGTGGTGATCATCGTAGAGTACGTGGATGACATACTCTTGATAGGGAAAGAGTTTCCTATGCTACGATCGGTCAATCTCCGCTTATCACAAGGATTCTCCATATAGGATCAAAGATGATACCTCCTAAATCCTGGGTTTTGGATCTATGAGATAGATCTAATTGGACGTTAGGAAACTCACTAATTGTAGTGAGATGGTATCAATCGATCTTGGGGAGAATCACTGGAAAGGTTCCAGGGTGATAAGGACGACTGAATGTCAGTCGCAGGCATTGTCTTTACCCTCAGTGGAGGGACGGTATGTTGGAAGAGTTCCAAACTAGATACCGTGACTTACTAGACGATTAAAGGCAAGATACATCGTTAGCAAGGATGCTACCAAAGAGGCAGTCTGGATATATAAGTTCATAAGATGAACTTCGTTCCTACCATTGTGTGACAATGGAGTTGTGGCTTTAGCCAAGGAACTACCGTCCCATCTGAAATCCAGATATAATTCTTAGGCAGTATCGCCTGATCATGGAGATGATTGATCTCCAGGGAGATCGAGCTTAGGAGAGTAGACACAGAGGACCAAAGCGCGGATCCACTCACAAAGGCCTTTTTCCCAGTAGAGACTTTTATGGGATGGTTAAATATGAGATACTTCAACTGCAGCTAATTGTTAGGTATGTGATACCACAACAGATGGCCCCAGTGCAAGTGGGAGATTGTTAGTTATATGTATGCCCTAGAGGCCATTACTGTACATACGATGTATATTGTAATGGATGCTTGGACATATATAGGGAGGACTTTCTTGCTCGACATGATAGTATGTTATCTGGTTGTACTTTATCTTAACATGTACTCTGATTGTCTCTATATTACATGTTGATAAAGCCCTTAGGATATGTACTCGACTACTGGGACTATGATGAGATCATACTAGTGGGGCCACGGTAGTCGACGAGTACATCCTATAACTGTTCCTAGTTGAGGGTGTATCGAGACAGGGCATCGATACACCAGAGTAGACTAGCGTATACGCATCTTGACCAATATGATGGGCGATGGATGATCCCATATCCATCGGTGTTTGAAATCAAGGATGGTGTACGGGTGCTCAGTAGAGACTGGGTACACTGGACGGACTCACCGAGAACTCCCAGATGGTATTATACCTCACGTCAGATGGCAGTTCTCCGGTGACACTGGTACAGAGTAGTCTGTTGACCCGAGATCGTCATAGAGTCTTGTGTGATTCCCACCGTGCTTTGATTTCCATCATACCACGTCCAAGAGGGCGTGCAAAAAGGTGGTTTTTGGGTACAGTCCCGAATCACATGAAGGCAATGAGCGATAGGAGGGGATTTGTCTCTCCCGGTATAGGGAGTTGATATTGTGCTGTGTCCGATTGGCTATAACTGGAAATCCCTAACCAGGGTTGCTGAGATTTACTGGTAAGTGTTAACAGTAGTTTCTCGAACTGTTATAGTCCTCATATCGACACGACTTATCAAGCTACTGGGGTCTGACGTTTACCACCCCTAGGCGAGATATGCGACATATCAGACGACGAGACCGGACTGTACGGGAGTGTTACTGATTGGATTCATAGGAGAATGTACAGGCTTGCTTGTTGATCTTCTGAGCGCTCAATACCTGGGTAGCTGTTACGTTTAGCTGACCGCTTGCAGCTTGTGGGTGTTTGATATGATCATCACCTACTGCCGGCGTATTGACGATTCTTTAGAGTCCTACACAGAGGTTTCTTGATTCAGGCAAAACGGAGTAGGAGCACATATGTGATATGTGCGGGACCGAGGATAATGCGATATGTGATACCGTATTGGATTCTCGCGATATGAGATATCGGCCGGGTATATGTGATATAGCCGGGTCATCGTATTAGTCGGTTATATGCGATATAGCCGGATTGTCAGATCAAGTGTTGATTCGATAATTTAATGTATAATAATATATATGATATATTAAATTACGTTAACTAATATTAGCTCACTAAAAGATTCTTTTTCTCACTCGGGTAATACATTGATATATATGCGATATATGTTAATTGTATTATTTTCTTTTGTTACAATAAATATTATATATGTGATATATAATATTGTAACATGATATGATAACTAATGCAACATGTTTAGTTGAGATTAAACAAGATTAGGGTTTGATTTGGGTTAATGCTTTCTAGATGTTTCTAGAAGATTTTCTTTTGTTTTTGCAAAGATATTTTCAAGTGACTCATTCTTAACCTAACCCAAACCCTAGCCTTGGTTAATTATCTACAAAGTTTTAGTCAACCATGGTTGCATTATTGATTAACTTTATCCTTTCATTATTCATCACAAAAGGATTCTGATGATATTCTTCTTCTTTCTTTCATGGAAAAAGCTTTCTAGCTTTTTTCCAAGTGATGAAAATGAGTGAGAATAAGAAAATAAAAGAGAGCAAAAATCCTACTTCATCATTCTCATCCATCCTTGCCTTTTAGATGAGAGTGTTCACTTCATTTAGTGAGTGTTAGTTTGTGTTAATGAAACTTCAAGGTAGATCATCTATGTTATCGAAGATCGAAAGCAAGACCGCATCTTTCTCTTCGTGAAACCTCTCGAGAGTCCGGAACACGATGATCGCAGCGAAGGGACCTCAACACGGAGCTTAAGAAGTGAAGGACCGGATCTACAAAGGTTGTAATCCCTCTCACTTAGTGTTAAAGAGTTTAACATGCTTGTTTTCGCCTAAACCCTAGTTTAAAGATCTGGCTTGGGGTTGTTCGGCACGGCTAATTTTTTAATCGGGCATGGTTGATGCCTCGTAGAACCTTATGAGCGTGCCTAGCAACCCTACAACACTTAAACAGATTGGCCGGCTCACACACTTCATCATCGATAATTGCTATGTCACTCATACAGTAGAATTGCTACATCATGCTATTATATTGCTATGCTCACATTATGATGATATGCCCATGATCACATCACTGTTCCATGTTGCATGATATACGGATATGCTTACATTTTGTTATATGTCTCATACATCATGCTTTACGATTATACGCATTGAGATATGCTGTTTTCATGATATTTCTGGATTTGAGAACCGTGGTTATTTCAAAAGAAAGTATGTATCATTTTAGAAACCCGGTTTCTCTTGATATGATATTTCAGTGCGTCCACCATGCGTTTTCTCGGTTCTGAGACGTGTGATATGTGAAACCTGATTCGAGAAGTTGGATGATCCGTTTGCGGGTTCATTGTGGACCCGGTATGGTACCCCGGGGCGAGAATAGAAGGTTGTGTAGTAGACGATGAGCCTGGCAGAGGGACTACTACCTACCGGTGATTAGTTGGACCTGGCGGCTATCCGGAGGATACCGACCGGAGTCGAGAGATAGATATGGGCCGATCCGTACTGCCAGAGCCCGAGGGCCGATCCCGCAGACGGAGCCCGTGAGCTGATCCGGACTGACGGAGCCCGAGATATGATGATTTGCGTGTCGATGTTGGACACTGGTTTCATGATGTTTCGAGTGTCGATGTTGGACACTCAGGTTCCATGATTTTGATGTGTCATGCTGGACACACGTTGATTGATATCCTCATATTTACATGCATATGTTTTCATGATATTTACATGCATGATGTTGTTGTGTCATTGGTTGACACGTGGATAAGATCCACATGCATACAGGCATTGATTATATGGTTGGATGATATCCACATGCATATAGGCATTGAGTATATTGTTGGCACATATGCAGATACGGTCAACCTAGATATCATAGTATTACCTTTATGATATAGTTGACCTAGGAATCGTTGTTTTATTCGATTTCTACCTGATGTTGTTTTCTATTCACGAGTTGGCAACTCACCCCCGTTGTGCCACCGTTCTTGCAGGTTGACCGCATGGATCGGTAGCGGCATCGCTGGCACACAGCTGCATTCGGGTGTTTTTCTTTGGTAGGTGGTATATGTTGGATCGTACCCCTCTTGTATTTATTATTCCTGTTGTATCTAGTTAACTCCATAAATCAGAAACTAGTATTTGTATAATTAGTAAGGCTTAGCAAGACTTGTAGTTGCGAGACTTGCGCGATGGGTTTATGTTCGCTTGGTGGGTTGATGTCTTGCTTTATTTATCTTTCTTTTGTGTTGATCTTCGCCATTGGGCATCATATACATATATTTATGTCTTGCGTGGTTTTGAATCCGCCGATTGGCGAAGAGCTAGCTCCCGCTTGGGGATGCCTTTTCTATTATCATGTATATGTTGTTTTGGATCAAAATATACAAAGGAGGTGCTGCCCAAATTTTTAAAAGACGAAACATGTTTTTCAACTAATATTATCCACTTGCATTTTCATGTTCCTTTATCTATGTATTTAATAAAACTTTTGATTTCATTATACCTTTATTTCAAAACTTCACCTCTTTTATTTTCTAAAAAGGGATTTAGATTTCTGGGCTTCGGCTTACTTAATTTATGTTGCGCCTTTAGACGTTGCGTGAGTTAATTGCCGGTCAAGAAATAAATTTCGGGTCGTGACAAAGTTGGTATCAGAGCGCTAGGTTTAACCTTGGTTCGAGTCTAGGTTTGACTATGTGGAGTCTGGGGCGTAATCTATTTCGAAACCTAGACTTGACCTTACGGAACTTAGACTTGAACAAGGGTATTAGACCCGAACTTTCGTTACATAGATTGACCCTGATTGATGGAGTATGTAGCTTGAGTAGAGTTACGTACCGTACGTATGTTCCGCGACATATTAACGATACGATACTCCACTTAAGAAACCTTAGGATGTACATATTTTCAGATCTGTGATTCTCTTCATCCCTATGATTATACATCCATTTGAGATCCTTGATTCTATTCATTTCCATGATCATACTCTCACTGATTCCGTTCCTCCTTATGATCATGTATCCATTCTGGATCCGTTGATTCCTTTCATTCCTTTGATCTGTTTTCGTCGATACTGAATTGAGGTTCCTGTCACCATGGTTTGAGCATAGACTGAGCTGCTGCTAGTGATGCGGTCAGGACGAGCTCGTCATGGACGAGGACTGACCATCATGTTTTCTGGTGACATGAGAATGTCTCGAGTTGTGTTTGTGTTGTGACCTCTCGTTTGAGGCGAGTGTTCAGTTTTGCACCGAATGATCGAGCCACTGTTAGAGGCTGCCTGTTGTGAGAGGACTGTTGATGTGCAGCCTACCTCAGAGTTTGTGATGTCGTCTACCATGCAGACAGATGACCCAGTTGTTGCTGAGATTGATGGGATGTCGCTTCCAGAGCTTACGAGCTGAGATCGCTGGAGCTTCCCGGTAGAGATGCGACAGATGATAGCTAGTCTATCCTGAGTTGAGAGACGAAAGTGATTCGTCGGATTTGATACGCCGACGCAGGCCCAGTTGAGCTAAAGATTTCCAGTATGGAGAATATTATTCAGATCTAGAGTAGATCGATCCAGAGAGGACGTTGTTCGTCGGATGATCCGATAGGAGATCAGTAAGTGGACCTGCTTCAGATAGAGGACCTCACCCAGATGCATTATGAGTCGATCGAGAACGGATGAATATAGAGTATTCCCCCAATGGTTGGGATAAGTTCCTGAGGACGTGTTTGGCTAGATATCTTCTACAGAGTGATGAAGATACCGAGTTTGTGATTTCGAGTCCGTGTGAGAGGTTCCAGATTGACTGTAGCCGAGAACAATTGCAGTACACAGATAGCATGGCGTGACGTCGAAGTGGACGATAATAAAGAAGAGTGGAACAAGAGGTTCATGCGAGATATTAACGAGCTGTTATTACTCCCCGTTGAGATTAGAGATCGGACGTGTATACAGAGGCGTTGGGATACGGCCAATTCTCGAGGAAAAGTTGTGCTGAGAACGCAGATGTCCGGAAAGCGAGAAAAGATTATGCAAGAGTACTAGCCTCCGTATAGTTCGGCATAGGCGAGATCGAAAGAGACCTTGAGCAGGTTCCTTCCATGATACTTTTGCGATAAGATTTGCACCGAAGATCAGTTATGTCACGTGTATTCAAAGGGCTAGAGGCAGACGCCAGTGACGTGCTGCTTTACGAGTGGTCATGCAAATTGGCTGAGAAATGACCAGAGGAGTGCCAGAGCAGAATCGTTTCTGTTAGCACACCTGACTGGGCCGACGAGCCGATGGATTGCGAGATCGGTAATCCAGAGAATGAGGACCCAGAGACAGAGGACGCCAGACCGTGAGCAGGAGGAAAGCGGGTGTTCTTACTCTGCCAGTTTTGTGCGCACTGACATTTTTCGACATTGTAGGTGTTAGTTATGTATATGCTCTAGAGGACATTATTGTACATATGATGTATATTATATTGGATGCTTGGATATATATAGAGATGACTTTCTTACTCGACATGATAGTATGCTATTTGGTTTCACTTTATCTTAACATGTTGACTTGTATTGGTTTACTGTCTTGCTCTCACATGTTGATAAAGCCCTTAGGATATGTACTTGACTACTAGGACTATGATGAGGTCATACTAGTGGGGCCAGGGTAGTCAATGAGTACATCCTATAACTGTTCCTAGTCAAGGGTGTATCGAGACAGGGCATCGATACACCAGTCTAGACTAGCGTATATGCATCTTGACCCATATGATGGGCGATGGATGATCCCATATCCATCGGTGTTTGACATCAAAGATGGTGTACGGGTGCTCAGTGGAGACTAGGAACACTGAACGGACTCGCCGAGAACTCCTAGATGGATATATGCCTATCGTCAGATAGTAGTTCTCCGGTGACACTGGTACAGGTTAGCCTGTAGACCCGAGATCGTCATAGAGTCTTGTGTGATTTCCACTGTGCTTTGATTTCCACCTTACCACATCCAAGAGGACGTGCAAAACGGTGGCTTTTTGGTATAGTCCCGAATCATATGGAGGCAATGAGCGATAGGAGGGGTTTCGTCTCTCCCGGTATAAGGAGTTGATGTTGTGCTGTGTTCGATTGGCTATAACTGGAAGTCCCTGGACAGGGATGATATAAAGTGTTACTGGTAAGTGTTATCAGTATTTTCTCGACCTGTTATGAGCCTCACATCGACACGACTTATCGGTTACTGGGGTCTGACGTTTACTACCCCTAGACTAGATATGCGACATATCAGACGAAGAGACCGGACTGTACGGTAGTGTTACTCATTGGAATCACAGGAGAATGTACAGGCTTGCTTATTGATCTTCTGATTGCTCAATACCTGGGTGGGTGTTACGTTTAGCTGACCGCTTGCAGCTTGTGGGTGTTTGATATGATCATCACCTACCACCGGCGTATTGACGGTTCTTTAGAGTCCAACACAGAGGTTTCCTGGCTCAGGCAAAATGGAGTAGGAGCACATATGTGATATGTGCGGGACCGAGAATAATACGATATGAGATACCTTATTCTATTCTCGCGATATTTGATATCATCCGGGTATATGTGATATAGCCGGGTCATCGGATCAAGTGTTGATTCGATGAATCGGTACATGTTATATTAGTTGGTCATATGCGATATAGCCGGATTGTCGGATCAAGTATTAATTCGATAATTTAATGTATAATTATATATGTGATATATTACATTACATTAACTAATATAAGCTCGCTTTATTGATTCTTTTTCTCACCGGATAATACATTGATATATATGTGATATATGTTAATTTTATTATTTTCTTTTGTTACAAAAATATATTATATATATGATATATAATATTGTAACAAGTTATGATTACAAATGCAACATGTTTTGTGGAGTTTAAACAAGTTAGGGTTTTGATTTGGGTTAGCTTTTTCATGAAGTTTCATGAAGCTTTCTTTTGTTTTTTGCTAAGATATTTTGTGTAGATATTTCTTAACCCAACCCAAAACCTTTTACCCTAATTTATTCTCTACAATGGTTAAACCTTTCATTCTTAATCAAGGGTTGCAATTGTAACCACAACAATAATTCATTATTCATCACAAAAACTTTCTTCTTCTTCTTCCTCCTTGAAAAAGCTTGGTAGCTTTTTACATGTGATGATTTTGTATGAGAAATTGAAAACAAAAGAAAGCATAATTCCTACTTCATCATCCTCATCTATTCTAGCCACTTAGATTAGGGTGTTCACTTCTCTAATACTTGATTAGAGAAGTGAGAGCTTGAGTTTGAGATTCTTCATGGTAGATCATCTTCGAAAAGGAAGACTTCAAGCAAGTATGGATCATTCGGCTTGTGGAGCCTCTCTAGAGTCCGGAAGTTCATGGATCACGGCGAAGGGATTACTACTCGGAGCTTATGAAGCGAAGGAACATACTACAAAGGTTGTAATCCCTCTCTCTTAGATGTAAAGTTGTTTACATGCAAGTTTAACCTAATTCTCTAGTTAAGATCTTGGTTAGGGTTTGTTTAGCACCCCAAAATTTTTTAAGTAGCATGATTGATGCTTGCCAAAACCTTCTCAAGGTGCTATACTAACCCTACAGTGGTATTAGAGCCAAGCTAAAGCATTAGGCGATGTGTAGACGAAGTTAAAAGTCCGATCGAACCCCGAAATATGATTTTGGACCCCCTCTCTGGAAATTTTTTAAAAATTTGGTTTTTTCCGTATTAAAAATACTCAGAAAAATAAGCAGGTGATTCTATGGATATCTGTGAAGTACGACTCTCTAAATCCATCAAGCCACCGCGGAACCGCGTCCATACCAAGATATTGGCGGCGGTTCCGCGGCAGAACATGAGGATTAAGGGATCGTACTTTAAGAGCTGATCCATAGGTATTAAATTATGCTTCTGGGGATTTTTAATATCACTCAAGTGTTGAGTTTTCTGGAGATCTTAAGAATTCGTTGATTCGATCAGAAATTTTAACATCGTTTAGTTTTCCGGGTAATTTAAAACGTGTTAAAAGGTTCGAACGGATATCAATAACTCACTTTTTCCCCTGTCGGAAAATTTTCAAATGTTGGATTTTTCCCGAGTTTAAAACTTTCAGAAAATCATGTAAGCGAATCTGTGGACCCTCTAGAAGAACGTAACCTTAACTCGATTATGTGACCGTCAAAACTGCCACTGAACCCTAGGGTTTGTAGTAGTTTAGCATTGCCACATGTGAGGCGTTGGTTTAACCCTTCTACGGCTGGTTCATTGGGGCTGTGACATGTTCTGGGATTTTTGAATTCCGCTCAAGTGTTGAGCTATTTGGGAAATCTTGGGTGTTTGATTATTCGATTGGAAAGTTTAACATTTTCTATTTATCTGGAATGTGATACAATATGTGGAATTCATATAGTTAGGCATGAAATTCGTAATATGTGATATTTCGGGTTTACGATGTCTAAGGAGATTATGGATTCCAAATGTTGTAGTTTTTCACTTTCTTTTCTGCGACCGTAAGTGTAGTATGTGGGGTATTGCCAGCTTCATTGCTATACATCAACGACAATCGGGATACGCATGCTTGCTTACGTTGATGATATGGGATATTATGTGTTGCTGTGATATGTTATATTGGATCGTCGTGTTCTGAATAGCCGGGGGTTTTATGTGAGATGAGGGTTTCTATTTTCATTCATGTAAAATCCATTGTATGTAATATTCTTTAATTGGGGCACTTCCAGCTTGAGGATGATGTCACCATTTTATATTATTTACTTTTCCGCATTAGGATAGACCCGAGGAGGGGAGCATAAGTAACCGGGTTCTAGGGTCCAGTGGGAAGCCATCTCGAGGAGTTTAGACCGGGTCTCTTAACCCTAGAACTGGCAGTGTTACTTGCCGCTCTCGTAGGGGTCTAGCGATGTGGGTTTGGCTATTCATCGCGACCGTGGAATCCGTGTTTTATACAGGCTCGATATAAAACACGGACGTCCTAGTATATTCAATATTTCATATGTTATCTTCTGCTGCAATGTTCTGTGATGAGATCATATTACTGTCTGAGACGAATACTTATACTATATATATGATGATATATAAATATTACTGCTTTCGTTTCTTCTGTGATGCTTAGGAAGCATAATTGATGGGATTTATTAATGAGATTAATAAAAGAAAAGAAACCTAAAAGATGTTGTAGAATCAAAACTTTATAAAAAAGGGTAGCTACAGTTTTACTTTGCATAGCGGTATATATGATATACCCTGCACCTTATTCGATGAGGAAAGAGCCGAGATCCCTTCACCAGGAGTGATCTCTTTAGCAAAACTGGCAGATGCTACAAACTTACGGTTTAGTTTTTGATTGCTTCTATAGTTCTTGCTTTGCATAGTAGTATATATGATATACCCTGCACCTTATTCGATGAGGAAAGAGCCGAGATCCCTTCACCGGGAGTGACCTCTTTAACGAAACTAGAAAAGCCTAAAAAATACTCCTTTTCAAAATCACTTGTTTCTACAATGATATTAAGTTCATTACGCAATAGGTTTTCTGAAAAACCTGACGTAACCCTCCGTCATTTCAGATAAATCCTACTTAGTATCCGTGCTGCGTTTGTTGACCTTGTCAAGGCACAGTGTACGGTAGCTAATTAATGTTTATCTGCTAGAACATGAGATGTGATTGGATTAGGGTATTCGTACGGCCTTGTTGACCTTGTCAAGGGTCATGCGGGTGGGTTTAATTCAATCGGGAAATGACGGGTTGAACTTGACTTGCGATTTATGGTTTGTTGACCTTGTCAAGGTCATAGATCGCTAGGGGCAGAATATTATCGGGAATTTCAAGTGTTGAAATTTGCAATGAGATTGCATACCTCCTATGAGATAGTTGGATCCCGATACCCACTGCGAGTAAAAGTTACTTCTGGGAGAATTTTACACAGGACAATTAGCCGATCAAGTAGGTGTCTAGAAAGGTGTTAACGGGGTTATGCCTCTGGGAAAACGAGGTTTATTTTAATTTGGTCCGTATGAAAGCACGGGGAACCTCCCTCAAAGTACCAACACTGGCCTGGCTGAAAGATTGGCGAACTTGTAAGGTGTGATTAATCCCGGCTAGTCTTACCTTTTAGGGTTTGAAGAAAGATTTGATAAAAACAGTGGGAGACATCCTGATTAGATAAGATAATAACCAATCTAATCTTGCAAGCGCATACGCTAAAGTGTTTTCTTCTTTCTCTCTCCAGGTAGCGACCATGTCAGGCCTTAATCAAGATAATAATATGGACGTATTGACCGAACCCGCTTATTATACTGAGCAGGGAAATGTTGGTCCCGTTCTTTCTTATAAGTGTTATAAGACTGAGCAGGAAATAGGAAAATATCTGGATTCTCACGCAAACCAAACGAAGAACAAGCATGTTGATGCATCTTCTTCGGATGTGTTAGTTATCGAGAATTGTTTCTCAGTTCACTCTACGTCCTGGGTATTAGATACCGGATCGGGATCCTATATATGTAATATGTTACATGAGCTACGAAAAGGTAAGGAACTGGGAGAGGGTGATCATTCTGTAAGAGTAGGGAATGGTGCAAATGTTGCAGCCAAGGCAGTTGGCGAATATCACCTCGTATTACCAAATGGTAATACATTGGTTCTGATTGAATGCTATTACATTCCGACCCTGATATGCAATATTATATCAGTTTCTTTATTGAGTAAAGAAGGATATAATTTTGTAGTACAGGATAATGTTATGAATATATTCCTAAATCAAAAGTTGATTGGATCAGGATCGTTAAATAATGGCATGTATGTTCTAAATCAAACTACAGTACTTAATATACAAAACACACATAAGAGGAAGAGTTCAGAACGAATCCTTCTTGTGGAATTGTAGACTAGGTCATATCAATGCGACACGGCTAGCCAAGTTACATAAGGATGGATATTTGAATCCGTTCGAATTTTCATCTTATGATACTTGACAGTCATGTCTCAAAGGCAAGATGACCAAAACTCCGTTTAGTAGACACGGAGAAAGAGTTACAGAACTCTTGAGATTGATACATAGTGATGTATGTGGTCCCATGTTTACACATGCCAGGAACGGTTCTTCCTACTACATTACATTCACTGACGATCTCTCAAGATACGGACATGTATTCCTGATGAAACACAAGTCTGAAGATTTTGAGAAATTCAGCGAATATAAGCACGAAGTAGAGAACCAAACGGGCAAAAGTATTAAGATCATTCGATCTGATCGAGGAGGAGAATACTTGAGGAATGAGTTCCTGGACTATCTAAAAGAGAATGGGATTCTCTCTCAGCTTACTCCTCCTTATACACCACAGCACAACGGTGTTTCGGGGCGGAGGAATCGCACCCTATTAGATATGGTGCGCTCTATGATGAGCACAGCTGAGTTGCCTATTTACTTCTGGGGTTATGCGCTTGAGACAGCAACATACCTATTGAATCAAGTTCCATCTAAATTCGTACCTACCACACCATATGAGATATGGAGTGGGAAGAGACGATATCTTTAACGAGTTAAGATATGCGGTTTTCCGGTTTATGTCAAAAGGCAAAATCTGGACAAACTCGAGGCACGATCAGTTCTCTGCAAGTTTGTGGGATATCCAAAGAATTCTTATGGGTACTTTTTCTACCACAGTGAGGAGCAAAAGGTGTTTGTTGCTCAACATGCCACCTTTTTAGAAAAGGAATTTCTTGCAAAAGAAATTAGTGGCAAAGAGGTAGAGCTGGAAGAAGTTCCAGCACCACAAACTATAACTGAAGATTTAGTGGAACCAGATGATTCAGCAATTCCCGACGAACCTCAACCTCTCGGCCGATCTATTAGGGTTTCTCATCCACCTGAGAAATACTACAGTTTTCTCGTTGATGGTGGAAGCGAGGATTGCATCATGGAAGATGATGACCCGACTAGCTTCGAGCAGGCCATCACGAGTGGTGACTCTGTGAAGTGGCTGGATGCAATGCGATCTGAGATGGAATCCATGTACACCAACAAAGTATGGACTTTGGAAGTTGCTCCTGAAGGGATGAAACCCATTGGGAGCAAATGGATCTTTAAGAAGAAATTTGGTGTAGATGGAAAAGTTGAGAATTTCAAAGCTAGACTTGTTGCAAAGGGTTTTCGTCAACGACTAGGTGTGGATTATGACGAAACCTTTTCTCCAGTGGCTATGCTTAAGTCCATCCGGATCCTACTTGCCATTGCTGCATACCACGACTCCGTAATCTGGCAGATGGATGTTAAGACCGCCTTTCTAAATGGTGATTTAGAAGAGTGCCTGTACATGACTCAGCCAGAGGGCTTCGTAGACAATAGGAGCAGCGGAAATGTGTGCAAGCTGCTTAAATCCATCTACGGGTTAAATAAAGTATCGCGGAGTTGGAACATCTGTTTTGATGTTGTAGTCACAGAGTTTGACTTCATCAAAAACGTAGATGAACCTTGTATTTACAAGAAGGTTGCAGAGAGTAAGGTCATCCTCCTCGTATTGTACGTGGATGACATACTCTTGATAGGAAATGATGTTCCTATGCTGTACTCAGTCAAGCTCTTCTTATCACAAAAATTCTCAATGAAAGATCTAGGTGATGCCTCTTGCATACTGGGAATTAAGATCTATAGAGATAGATCTAAACGGATACTTGGATTGTCCCAATTCAGGTACATTGACACCATACTAAAGAGGTTTAGTATGGAAGAATCCAAGCGTAGGAACCAACCCACGATCTCTGGACTCACTCTCTCCAAAGAGATGTCTCCCAAGACTGATTTGGAGAGAGCTCGCATACAAGGGATACCCTATGCTTCGGCAGTAGGCTCTATCATGTACGCGATGCTATGTACCAGACCCGATGTAGCATACTCACTAAGTGTAGTGAGTTGGTATCAAGAAGATCCTGGAGAGAGTCACTGGACAGCTGTGAAGAACATTCTCAAGTACTTGCGAAGGACTAAGGAAATGTTCTTGGTGTATGGTAACGGTGAACTCCAGGTGGAGTCCTTTACCGATTCGAGCTTCCAGAGTGATAAGGACAACTCTAAGTCGCACTCAGGATTTGTCTTTACCCTCAATGGAGGGGCTGTGTGTTGGAAGAGTTCCAAACAGGAAACCGTTGCAGACTCGACGATGGAGGCTGAATACATCGCTGCCAACGATGCTGCCAAAGAGGCTGTCTGGATGAAGAAGTTCATCACTGAACTTGGTGTGGTTCCGTCCATTGAGCATCCAATACCTTTGTATTGTGATAAAAATGGAGCTGTGGCTTTGGCCAAGGAACCCAGGTCCCATCAGAAGTCCAGACATATTCTGAGGCGGTATCACCTGATCCGGGAGATAGTTGATCGCCGGAAGATCGAGGTTAGGAAAGTTGATACGAAGGACAACATTGCGGATCCACTCACGAAGGCCATACCCCAGATTCAATTTGAGAGACTATTCGGGACGTTGGGTATGAGATACTACAACAGCTGGCCTTAGCGCAAGTGGGAGATTGTTAGTTATGTATATGCCCTAGAGGCCATTATTGTACATATGATGTATATTATAGTGGATGCTTGGATATATATAGAGAGGACTTTCTTGCTCAACATAATAGTATACTATTTGGTTTCACTTTATCTTAACATGTTGACTTGTATTGGTTTACTGTCTTGCTCTCACATGTTGATAAAGCCCGTAGGATATGTACTTGACTACTAGGACTATGATGAGATCATACTAGTGGGGCCAGGGTAGTCAATGAGTACATCCTATAACTGTTCCTAGTCGAGGGTGTATCGAGACAGGGCATCGATACACAAGTCTAGACTAGCGTATACGCATCTTGACCCATATGATGGGCGATGGATGATCCTATATCCATCGGTGTTTGACATCAAAGATGGTGTATGGGTGCTCAGTGGAGATTGGGTACACTGAACGGACTCGCCGAGAACTCCTAGATGGATATATACCTATCGTCAGATAGCAGTTCTCCGGTGACACTGGTACAGGTTAGCCTGTAGACCCGAGATCGTCATAGAGTCTTGTGTGATTCCCACTGTGCTTTGATTTCCACCTTACCACGTCCAAGAGGGAGTGCAAAACGGTGGCTTTTGGGTACAGTCCCGAATTATATGGAGGCAATGAGCGATAGGAGGGGTTTCGTCTCTCCCGGTATAGGGAGTTGATATTGTGTTGTATTCGATTGGCTATAACTGGAAGTCCCTGGCCAGGGCTGATATAGAGTGTTACTGGTAAGTGTTATCAGTAGTTTCTTGACCTGTTATGAGCCTCACATCAACACGACTTATCGGTTACTGAGGTCTGACGTTTACCACCCCTAGACTAGATATGCGACATATCAGACGAAGAGACCGGACTGTACGGTAGTGTTACTCATTGGATTCACAGGAGAATGTACAGGCTTGCTTATTGATCTTCTGATCGTTCAATACCTGGGTGGGTGTTACGTTTAGCTGACCGCTTGCAGCTTATGGGTGTTTGATATTATCATCACCTACTGCCGGCGTATTAATGATTCTTTAGAGTCCAACACAGAGGTTTCCTGGTTCAGGAAAAATGGAGTAGGAGCACATATGTGATATGTGTGGGACCGAGAATAATACGATATGAGATACCGTATTCTATTCTCGCGATATTTGATATCGGCCGGGTATATGTGATATAGCCGGGTCATCGGATCAAGTGTTGATTCGATGAATCGGTACATGTTATATTAGTCGGTTATATGCGATATAGCCGGATTGTCGGATCAAGTGTTGATTCGATAATTTAATTTATAATTATATATGTGATATATTGCATTACATTAACTAATATAAGCTCTCTTTATTGATTCATTTTCTCACCGGATAATACATTGATATATATGCGATATATGTTAATTGTATTATTTTCTTTTGTTACAAAAATATATTATATATAATATTGTAACAAGTTATGATTACAAATGCAACATGTTTTGTGGAGTTTAAACAAGTTAGGGTTTTGATTTGGGTTAGCTTTTTCATGAAGCTTTCTTTTGTTTTTTGCTAAGATATTTTGTGTAGATATTTCTTAACCCAACCCAAAACCCTTTACCCTAGTTTATTCTCTACAATGGTTAAGCCTTTCATTCTTAACCAAGGGTTGCAATTGTAACCACAACAATAATTCATTATTCATCACAAAAGCTTTCTTCTTCTTCTTCCCCCTTGAAAAAGCTTGGTAGCTTTTTACATGTGATGATTTTATGTGAGAAATTGAAAACAAAAGAGAGCATAATTCCTACTTCATCATCCTCATCTATTCTAGCCACTTAGATTAGGGTTTTCACTTCTCTAATACTTGATTAGAGAAGTGAGAGCTTGAGTTTGAGATTCTTCATGGTAGATCATCTTCGAAAAGGAAGACTTTAATCAAGCATGGATCATTCGGCTTGTGGAGCCTCTCTAGAGTCCGGAAGTTCATGGATCACGGCGAAGGGACTACTACTCGGAGCTTATGAAGCGAAGGAACGGACTACAAAGGTTGTAATCCCTTTCTCTTAGATGTAAAGTTGTTTACATGCAAGTTTAACCTAATTCTCTAGCTAAGATCTTGGTTAGGGTTTCTTTAACACCCCAAAAATCTTAAAGTAGCATGATTGATGCTTGCTAAAACCTTCTCAAGGTGCTATACTAACCCTACAGTAGGTGGTGTACCTCAATGTCATTTGTTGCGATTTGCGTTTGTGATCCGAGTGTCACGCTTATATCGCTTGGGTTTGAGTTTTGATGATTGAGTTTCATGATATTATTTTCGTGCACCATGGCTGCACCTACTGGGTATTTACATTTTGTGCGTAGTTATTGCACTTAAGATATACTTTATGCACCGTTGTGTTGGTTTATGATTTGTGCATATTTATTGCACTTATGATTGGTTTTGTGCCTTGGCTGCATGTGTTTATGATTTCGTGGATTTCATACAGTTGATTTGATTTTGTGCATGTGATACGCACTCAAGTTGATTTTTGCACTCGGTATAGCACACATATGCTTGCAGTGGATTGATACGTGTTTTGTGCACGCAGTTGCACACGTTTATGATTTTATACACCTTAGTACACTCGGTGTTGCTTTTATACGCTTTTTGAGTTATTGATGAGTTTCCGTGCATTTGTGCACCGGATTTGATATTTCGTGCACTAGATGCACAAGATTTGATATTTCGTGCACTGGATGCACCGGATTTGATATTTCGTGCTCTGGATGCACAGGATTTGATATTTCGTGCACTCGATGCACTGGATCGGTATTTCGTGCACTGGATGCACTGGATTTGTATTTCGTTCATTTGCTACTCCGGATTTGTATTTTGAGCATTTTTGTTACCAGATTTGTGTTTTTGTGCGCGTTTGCACTTGACGTTCGTATTCATGCATACTACTTCACTAGGTGCTTTTTACGGACCTGACATGCTTGGGTTGGATTTTTGCGCATTTTAGGCACTTGGTATTGGATTTTTGTGCGCATTGGACGCACTTGACTTATATTTTATTCATGCATGTCGGATGCACATGATTTAGATTTCACCTGTGCATGACGGATGCACTTGATTTGGATTTTCGCGCATATTGGGCGCATGATATGAGATGTGATTTTGTGTACTCCGGATGCACTCGATTGAGATTTTCGTGCACTATAGATGCACTAGATGTTGTCATGCATACCAGTTTCATTTGACAGATGCTTTCGTGCACACCCGTTGCACTTAATTTTGCTTTAGTGCATATCGTAGCACTCGTATTTGGCTTTGATTTCCGTGCGCACCAGACGCACGTGATTGTTGGACACGCCTTTTGAGGCTGATTTTGCTATTGAGCACTTTGTTTTCATGATGGGCACTATAATATGTAGTAGCCGAACAAGACTGATCTGAGGACAGTACCAAAGTACTTTGTATGCATTAAAAGGTTTAACAAGAGGTTTTCAAAAAGGAGCTATAGTCTCGCTATTTCCTATGTGTCCGTGAGTGACACGAACGTTTACAAGGAAAACCTTTTGGGATATTTCAAAAAGGGCGGAACATATATTTTAGCAAAACATATATGAATGTATATTTATTAATTTACAAATGAGCGTCTGTCACTTATGCCGTGAGTTACGCATCACACGGCGATTCAGAAAAGATTTTGCATGTGTTTTATTCAGTTTTTGAAAGTTTTTCCAAGGATGCGTACAATACACGTATTATAGTATTTGACTAGTGCATATTGGATTTCAGTAGTGGATTTTGAGATCTGTATCTGTATTGTAACTCCGATGATATGCGTGCAAATCTGATGATTTGCGTGACTCTTGACGGAGTTCGATTTTGAGTTTCGTACTTGTTTTCAGGCGCACGCGATGCGCTGTAGTATTTCTATATCTTCCGTGATTTCGGAGCCCCGTTGATTGAGTTGAGTATTGAAATGTTTTAGTATGGGGGTTTAAATTTAAATTCGGGGACCGAATTTATTTAAGGGGGAAGATTGTAATATTTCAGAAAATATAAAAATATTATTTTTGGAATTTAACATTAAAATAATATATTTCGCGAAAACTTGCGACTTTGGGGTTTCCATAAAGTGGTATAAATATATACCAATAATTGTGAAATAATTAAAGATTTAAAATGATTTATTCATTTAAATATATATTTATTGGATTTGGTATTTTTATAATTAATTATATGCAAGTTTAAAATTAAACCCGATTAGTGCACTACTAATCGCGATTAAGCCAAATCCGCGTTTTTACATTTTCATCATGGCTAGTGCACCATGATATGTTGCATTTTGTTACAGATTGTTTCCTTTGTGTTTGTTCATTGCTTTTGGTTCTATTTTTGGTGAGAAAAGAAAGTGAAGAGAGTGTATTATTGAAGAGAGAGGGGGGGACACAATGATGAGAGGGTGAGCATGCCATGAGAGAGAAAGAAGGTAAGAATATGAGAGAGTGAGGGTAGGAGAGAGAAGGGGGCTGCCATTCTTTTATTTTTCCTCCATGGTTTCCTCATCTTCTTCATGCTACTCCCTCCACCTCCATCTCCAAGTTTCACCTCAATTTCCTTCTCAAAACCCTATAAACCTTTCATTAAAATTGATCCTCACCTCATCTTCATCACTTTAGACCAATCAAAGTTGGATTTTGAAGACTTTGGGAAGCTAGGGTTTTTCTTGAGTTGCCCAAATGAGGTATATCTTCTTTCATTTAGCTTAGTTTTAGTTTCTTGCACTCTAGTTTAATTTAGAATGTGTTTTGGTTAGGGTATGTGAAGCGTGGAAAATTCTAGAGAGGGTTTGGGTGACTTGTGGACTTGTGATCTGTAGTGAGGGTGTACAAGACCCTAGAGATCGAATTCTGGACCTAGAACAGAGAATACGAACTTAGAATTTTGCCCACGTCGGTTTTGTGACGTTTTGTGGCCTACAGGGAATCTGGAGCAACCTGGGGTAATTCTGAGAAAAACAAACAATACCATTGACCTAGGATGAATACTAGAAGACCACCCTGAGGAGACGAACCCCATCCGAGCATGTTTGGCCGAGCAGGCCGGTTTTAGGGGCAGTGTGGCCGGCCAGTTTTGGGTATTTGGTGCCTAGGTTCGGTTTGTAGCTAATTTACTTCATATACAACCCTACTGCATTGCTAGTTTAATCCCATTCTGGGAGCACATTCGGGTGTTTTTGGTTATGTTTTCCGATATTGGGATTATTGGTTTTGATGTTTGAATTTGTATTTAGTTGTTGGGCATTTGTACGTCAACAACAAGGGTAGTTTGATTGTTTGTGCATGCGTATGCTATGGGTTTTAACCTATAGGAAATTCGTGTGCCGTATTGGTTTTCCAGACTTGATGTTTATGGTATTGCGATATGTGTTGATATTGTAGGTACCTTCGCGTGGATTACGAGACGACGGAGCATGGCGTCATCGACTTCGGCAAGCAAGGATTAAGGTGAGTAGATCTATATTTACGGGGGAAGTCGGATGGATGGCGTATAGCACCCCCGCAAATTTTTGATGGAAACCGATATATATAATATGGTAAAGGAAACCTAGATTAGAAAACTATGGATAGGGTTAAAAAGATAGTTAGAGATGATATGAATGATTGAATATATATCGAGATATGAGATGAAAGTTATAGGGATATGACTCTTAGAACTGATATGATAGAAATGATGTCTCGAATTAATAAATAAGGATATGAAAAGTGAATATGAATCACGACTTATAAATAGGTAGTTATAAGAGAATAAGTAGGAGATTTAGAGTAGCATGACACGATGCGATATGATGACTTGATTGATATGTCGTTATACGGATGCGAGTCGACATGAGATGATTGATATCTTTGCCGGTCCCCTGATATGAGATTGTTACGGATGTGACCTGGGATATAGGCATATAGATATATATAATGTTGTGAATCATGAGTGATATGCCGTACGAGACGTTAGGTCCATACCCTCATTGTCATATAGGTTGATAGGATCCCTAATGGTTTAAATGCTGCCGTACGATGATTTACTGTACGTGATGAGTTTTATGATGATTGATCTGTAGCCTTGACTTGAGGATTCCATACGATGGATTATACCGTACGTGATGTTATGAGGCTGGATGCTGATGGATAGATTCACCGACTCGGATATATTGTAGATACGTATACCTGTTAGCATTTCGCGTACGATGTCCCTTATGCCACATTCATGCCATTCTCATTGCCTTACATATACCTATGCTAGTACACCTACACCATTATCGATGATGCGTATGTTACACTTACACAGATTGGCCGGCTCATACACTTCATCATCGATAATTGCTATGTCACTCACACAGTGGAATTGATACATCATGCTATTATATTGCTATGCTCACATTATGATGATATGCCCATAATCACATCACTGTTCCATGTTGCATGATATACGGATATGCTTACATTTTGTTATATGTCGCATACATCAAGCTTTACGATTATACGCATTGAGATATGTTATTTTCATGAGATTTCTGGATTTGAGAACCGTGGTTATTTCAAAAGAAAGTATGTATCGTTTTAAAAACCTGGTTTCTCTTGATATGATATTTCAGTGCGTCCACCATGCGTTTTCTTGGTTTTGAGACATGTGATATGTGAAACCCGATTCGAGGAGTTGGATGATCCGTTTGTGGGTTCATGTTGGACCCGGTATGGTGCCCCAGGGCGAGAATGGAAGGTTTTGCAGTAGACGATGAGCCTGGCAGAGGGACTACTACCTACCGGTGATTGATTGGACCTGGCGGTTATCCGAAGGATACCGACCGGAGTCGAGAGATGGATATAGGCCGATCTGTACTGCCGGAGCCCGAGGGCCGATCCCATAGACGGAGCCCGTGGGCCGATCCGGACTGACGGAACCCGAGATATGAGAATTTACGTGTCGATGTCGGACACGGGTTTCATGATGTTTCAAGTCGATGTTGGATACTCAGGTTCCATGATTTTGATGTGTCATGCTGGACACATGTTGATTGATATCCTCATATTTACATGCATATGTTTTCATGATATTTACATGCATGATGTTGTTGTGTCATTGGTTGACACGTGGATGAGATCAACATGCATACAGGCATTGATTATATGGTTGGATGATATCCACATGCATATAGGCATTGAGTATATTGTTGGCACATATACAGATACGGTCACCCTAGATATCATAGTATTACCTTTATGATATAGTTGACCTTGGAATCGTTGTTTTATTCGATTTCTACCTGATGATGTTTTCTACTTACGAGTTGGCAACTCACCCCCGTTGTGCCACAGTTCTTGCAGGTTGTCTGCATGGATCGGTAGCAGCATCGCTGGCACACAGCTGCATTCGGGTGTTTTTCTTTGGTAGGTGGTACATGTTGGATCGTACCCCTCTTGTATTTATTATTCCTGTTGTATCTAGTTAATTCCATCAATCAGAAACTAGTATTTGTATAATTAGTAAGGCTTAGCAAGACTTTTAGTTGCGAGACTTGAGCGATGGGTTTATGTTCGCTTAGTGGGCTGATGTCTTGCTTTATTTATCTTTCTTTTGTGTTGATCTTCGCCGTTGGGCGTCATATACATATATTTATGTCTTGCGTGGTTGTGAATCCTCCGATTGGAGAAGAGCTAGCTCCCGTTTGGGGATGCCTTTTATATTATCATGTATATGTGGTTTTGGATCAAAATATACAAAGAAGGTGCTGCCCAAATTTTCAAAAGACGAAACATGTTTTTCAACTAATATAATCTACTTGCATTTTCATGTTCCTTTTATTTAATAAAACTTTTGATTTCATCATACCTTTATTTCAAAACTTCACCTCTTTTATTTTCTAAAAAAGGGTTTAGATTTCTGGTCTTCGGCTTACTTAATTTACGTTGCGCCTTTAGACGTTGCGTGAGTTAAGTGCCGGTCATGAACTAAATTTCTGGTCATGGAAAACTCACTTGGTTTTGTTTTTTGATTGCTTCTCTAGTTCTTGATTTACATAGCGGTATTCATGAATATCCAGCATCTCATTCGATGAGGAAAGATCCGAGATCCCTTCACCGGGAGTGACCTCTTTAGCGAAACTAGCAAAAGCCTCAAAAACACTCCTTTTCAAAATAACTAGATTCTTCAACGATATCAAGTTCGTTACGCTCATGGTTTTCTTAAAAATCTGCGTAGCCCTCCGTCATTTCAGATAAGTAATATTTAGTATTCGTGCTACATTTGTTGGCCTTCGTCAAGGTATAGTGTGCGGTAGCTGATTAGTGCTTATCTACCAGCATGTGATGCTATTGGATTAGGATAGTCGTGCGACTTTGTTGGCCTTCGTCAAGGGTCGTGAGGGTGTGTTTAATTCAATCAAGAAATGAACGGGTTGAACTTGACTAGCAGCCTATGGTTTGTTGGCCTTCGTCAAGGTCATAAGAAGCTAGGGGTAAAAACATTATCGTGAATTTCAAGTGTTGAAATTTGCAATGAGATTGCATACCTTCTATATGATAGTTGGATCCCGATACCCATTGCGAGTAAGAGTTACTCCTGGGAGAATTTTGCACTTTACAATTAGATAATCAAGTAGGTGTCTAGAAGGTGTCAATGGGGTTATGCCTCTAGGGAAACGAGATTTATTTTAATTAGGTCCGTGCGAAAGCACGGGGAACCTCTCTCAGAGTACCGATACCTGCCTGGCTGAATGATTGGCAAACCTGTAGGGTGTAATTAATCCCGGCTAATCTTACCTTTTAGGGTTTGAAGGAAGATTTGATAAAAATATTGGGAGCCATCCTGATTAGATAAAATAACCAATCTAATCTTGCAAAAAGCGCATGCAAAGTGATTATCCTTCTCTCTCTCCTGGTAGCGACCAATGACATGCCTTAATCAAGATAATAATATGGATGTATTGACCGAACCTACTTATTATATTGGGCTGGGTTCCGCTCTACCTTATGATTGTCATAAGTCTGATCAAGGAATATGGGAATATATGGATTCCCACGCCACCCAAACGAAGAATAAGCATGCTGATGCATTGTCTTCGGGTGTGTTTGTAACCAAGAACTGTTTCTCAGTTACCTCTACGTCCTGGGTATTGGATACCGGATCGGGATCCCACACATGTAATTTGTTACATGGGCTATAGACAGGTGGAGAACTGGGAAAATGTGATATGTCTCTAGTAGTAAGGAATGGTGCAATTGTTGCAGCCAAATCAGTTGGCAAATATCATCTGGTGTTACCAACAGGGAATACATTGATTCTTAGCGACTGTTATTTTGTACCAAAAATATTATGAATATTTTCCTATATCATGTGTTGATTGGGTAAGGTACGTTGTATAACAGTATACATGTTCTGAATCAAAACACAGTTCTAACTTACAGAACACACATAAGGGGAACAGTTCAGAAATGAACGAAGTCTTCTTGTGGCAATATAGACTGGGTCATAACGATGAAACAAGACTAGCTGAAGTTTCATAAGGATGCATATTTGAATCCGTTCGAATTTACATCTTATGAAACTTGCCAGTCATGTCTCAAAGGCTAGGTGACCAAATCTCCGTTTATTGGAAACGGAGAAAGAGCTACTGAACTCTTGGACATATACATAGTGATGTATGCAAACCTATGTCTATATATACCAGGGATAGTTCCGCGTAATTTATTACATTCACCGATGTTATCTCAAGATACGGACATGTGTTCTTTTTGAAACACAAATCTGATCTTTTGAGAATTTCAAGGAATATAAGTATGAAGATAAGAACCAGATGGGTAAAGGTATTCAAATCCATCGATATGATCGGGGAGAAGATTACTGGAGCACGGAATTCCGAGACTATTTAAAAGAGAATGATATTCTCTCTTAGCTTACTCCTTCATATACACCACAGCACAAAGGTATATCGGGGTGGAAGAATCGCACCCTATGAGATATAGTGCGCTCTATGATGAGTACTGCTAAGTTGCCTATTTCCTTTCAGGGACATGCAATTGAGAATATGCATACCTATTGAATAGAGTTCCGATCAAATCCGTTGCCTACCACTACATATGAGATATGGAATGAGAAGAGACCATCACTTAAACGAGTTAAGATATGGGGTTGTACGGCCTATGTTGAAAAGCAAAATGCAGACAAGCTCGAGACAAGGTCAGTTCTGTGCAAGTTTGTAGGATATCCCAACCATTCGCGAGGGTATATCTTCTACCACACCGAGGAACTAAAGATGTTTTGTTTCTGAACATGCCACCTTTTTTTTAGAAAAGGAATTTCTTATGGAAGAAATTAGTGGCGATAAGGTAGAACTGGAAGTAGTTCCAGCAAACACAAACTATAACTGACGATTTGTTGGAACCGGAGGATTCAATAGTCCCCGATGAACCGCAGCCACTTCGTAGATCTAGTTGGGTTCCTCATCCACCTGAGAGATACTAAGGTTTTCTCGTAGACGGTAGGTAGCGAGGATTGCATCATGTAGATGATGACCCAACTAGTTTCGAGCAGGCCATCACAATTAGAGACTATGTGAATGGCTGGATGCTATGCGATCTGAGATGGAATCCATGTACACCAACAAAGTATTGACTTTGGATGTTGCTCCTGAAGGGGTAAAACCCATCGGTAGCAAGAGGATCTTTAAGAAAGATAATATGGTGTAGATGGAAAAGTTGAGACTTTCAAAACTATGCTTAAGTCCGTCAGAATCCTACTTGCCATTGCTGCATACCATGACTACGAAATCTGGCAGACCGCACGTCAAACCGCTTTTCTAAATGTTGATTTAGAAGAGAGCATGTATATGACACTACCAGAGGGCTTCGTATACAGTGGGAGCAACGGAAGCATGTGCAAGCTGCTCAAATCCATCTACGGGTTAAAGCAGGCATCACGAAGATGGAACATCTGTTTTAATGAAACTGTCAAAGAGTTTGACTTCATCAAAAAGATAGATGAACCATGTATAAATAAGAAGGTTATAGAGAGTATGGTTGTATTCCTCATATTGTACGCGGATGATATACTCTTGATAGGAAACGGTGTTCTTATGCTACACTCGGTCAAGCACCTCTTATCACACAGGTTCTCCATGAAAGATCTAACTGATGTCTCTTACATCCTGGGGATATAGATCTACAGAGATAGATCTAAATGGATTCGGGATTGTCCTAATCCAGGTACATTGACACCATGCTAAAGGGGTTTAGTATGGATGATTCTAAGTGTGGTAATGTACCCGCTTGTTCAAGAATCACTCTCTCCAAAGAGATGTCTCTCGAGACTGATTTGGAGAGGGCTCGCATATAAGAGATACCCTATGCTTTGGCAGACGGGTCAATCATGCATGCGATGTTATGTACCAGACCAGATGTTGCTTACTCACTAGGTGTAGTGAATAAGTATCGAAAAGGTCTTTGGGAAAACCACTGGACAGCTGAAGAACATTCTTAAGTGCTTGAGAAGGACTAAAAAGATGTTCTTAGTGTATGGTAACGGTGAACTCCAGATGGAGTCCTTTACTGATTTGAGCTTCCAGAGTGATAAGGACGACTGAAAGTCAGTCTCGGGTTTTGTCTTCACCCTCAGTGGAGAGACGGTATGTTGGAAGGGTTCCAAGCTATATATCGTAGCAGACTCGTTGATAGAGGCTAATTACATCGCTACCAACGATACTGCCAAAGAGGTTGTCTGGATGAATAGAGTTCATGAGATGAACTAGGTTCCTACCATTGGGCATCCAATACCTGTGTATTGAGATGACAATGGAGCTGTGGCTTTGGTCTAGGAACCCTGGTCCCGTCAGCGATCCAGTCATATTCTTAGACAGTATCACCTGATCAGGGAGATAGTTGATCTCCGGGAGAACGAGGCCAGGAAAGTAGACACAGAGGATATGTAACGTTTCAAAAATCGTTTTGCGAATTTTCCCGTTTTAGGGCAAAATTGTCGGTATTTTCCGTTTTAACCCGATTTCGATCAAACGTTCGTATAAGCTTGCCGGCACCTTTTTTTAGCTAAAATAAAGCTTGTGCGCGAACTTTAGGGGTATTTGGGAGGTTTTGGTTCAGATATAATTTTTCCCAAATAAAATATTATTTTAAGCGGTATTTGGTGCACGTAAATCGGGAAATTTCTTTTCTTAAGAATAAATTTATTTTTTGTCACTAGAATATTTTGGAAACTTCTTTTTAAATATCTAGATATTTTTTTGAGTGCAAAAGGTTTTATTTTAAAAAGAAAAGAAAATGTGTAAAGGTGGCAAAGTGCATTTATTAGCATTTATTACTCTTTTTCCTAGCAATTTCTTCACAAAAAATTCACAAAACTACCCCCTTACCTCCTTGGCCGACCACACTCTTTCCTTGCTGCCCTCTCTCTTTTCTCACTCCATTTTCATCATTTCTTGCACAAATAAATCATGAAAAATCCAAATAAAATCACAAAAATTCAAATATAATCATTTTCCTTCATTTCCTTCACTAATCCTTCATGGTCTTCAATAAAGCTTGGTTTTTGATGCTAAGATGTTGGATTAAGTTTCATTTTGTGTTCTTGGGGAGGTATAATTCTTACCTTAATCCTTATAGATTTGTTTTAATCTTAATCTAGCTATTTTAGTTAGCTAATTATGTGTTTAGTTTAGTTTTTAAATTATGATTAATTCATTTATATTTGGTTTAAGAAATTCATGTTAGGGTTAAATTTTGTTTAAGTGTTTAGTATTCATTTGTGTTTTGGAGAAGATTAACCTAGTAGAAGATGTTAATTTTTGCTTTGAACACTTTGTTTAATTATGCAATTAGCTTACTAGGTTTTTGCTAAAACATAATTAGCGAGTGTTAAAAATTTAGAAATGGTTTAGATAGCTTAGTTAAGCTATTATTAGGTGTTTTTAATCGCTAGATATGCATTAGCTTGAAACTAGTGCGAAATATTGCGATAGGCTGCTTACTAGGTTTCGGGGTTTTTCCGACGTGAGTTCGATTGGTCGTTGCGAGATTATATCTATTGTATTCCTCGTAATTCTTGTGTTGTGTTGCGCGATCGGGACGATCGGGTTCCAGATTTGGTGTTTTTTAGTTTAGCGACCCCAATTAGGGTTTTTGGCCGGTATCGTGCGCGATAGATGCGCTAAGCGCGCAGTGTAATTTTCAGGGCGTTATTCTTGCGTTTCGATGTCTTTTCGTCGATGTAGAATATTTGCTTATGTGATGTGTTTGTGAAATTTTAGGTTCGCAAGCGGGGACTTCGGACGCTACGACAAGGGAAAACAGGTGGTAGGCTTCACTTAGCCAGGAGCGTTGGTGAGTAGATTTAACATCTACAGGGGAATCGCCCGCATGGCGTTATGCGTCTGGGCTAGAGATGTTATTTCTGTCGCATATTCTATGTCATATTTAGAATTGTGCATTTACCCTATTACTTAGATATTGTTGTGCTTGGACTAGTATCCTTAGGACACTGCACATATTATTGACGATTCATGTTGCACGAGCACTGATTGTATGCTACACACACCGTCAATAATTGCCATGTCATGCACAACCCACATATAGAAATGCTATTGTTGGTTAGGAATATTGAGACAATGATTCATATTTCTTATCGCATATGACATTTAGCATACCTGTATATCCACATGCTTACACATATGTCTTCACATACTTACATGTTAGATACCTGTATACCTATAGAGTATCGTACCATTAGTGATAGGTACATACACACTTTATGTCATAGCTACAGGTATACCTTGCACACATTTTTCACTTATACCCAGGGGGTATACTACATCATTACTCATAAGTAGATACATATATCTTGCTATACCTTTATGTTTTCAAATACATCTGGTTATAGCTACATGTTTACCTTTACCTGATATTATTTAGAATTGGAGAAAATAGAAACCGCATGATTTTTATATTAACTTGTTGCAGTTAATTAGTGTTTTTTCCTTATATGCTTACATTTCAGTTTTATGTTGCATATATTATATTCATGGATTTTCGCATTGTAATATGGATTTTTCATGATGTTTTCTGGATTTGGGGACCGTGGGAGTTCATGAAATTATGCATTATTTGAAAAACCCGGTTTCCCTTGATATGATATTTCAGCATCCACCATGAGATTTATCGGTTCTGATTATATACTCCATACGAGGAGTGGTGTCGTATGAGGGTACATGGTGGGGCCCGGTACGGTTCCCCTCGGCAAGATGATCGACGGTCCATACCGATTGAGCCTGGAAGGTGGGCAAGTACCTACCGGTGACATTACCAATGACTCGGCGGTTATCATGTGGATACCGATGGGAGTCATGTACGTATAAATACGTCGAGAGGCGAGGGTCAGAGCTAGGCACTCGAGCTTTCGGGATAGCGTATGATACGTACCTATCAGGGTGCCAGTCGTGGTGACAACACCTGATAGACCTGCATTTCTGTGTCGATGCTTGACACATTGGTTTCATGATATTTCTTTTTTACTCCTTTGTATATATAACAGGGGTTTAGGCCGCTGTTATATATGCCCTTACACCAATATTAGTGGAATGGGACGCTAATATATGTGTATTGACATTAAATTATATACATCATCATATTTATTCATGCAAATATATTTAGGATGTTAGATTTTTACTTGATAATTTGATTTGGGATATAGGTGATTCATTTGATATTGGATACAGGATATTTATAAGATTGCTGATTTGTACATTCAGGATATATGAGATTTATTCGATATTGTACATTCAGGATTTGTGAGATTTATATGATACGAGAGCCAATTTGGGGGCTGATTTGAGGAATTGGGATTTAGATTTGTCTTGATGGATTGTGATCCTACCACGATGTCAGGATTCCGTAGAAATGACATATTTCATTCCATACTTCACATTTATTGTTTATGCACTGCTTCATGTATTAGTAGTACCTATTAGAGTACCTTTCATGACTGTTGCATTTACATACCTTTATTTATATGCATTGCTTCATGTATTAGTTGTACCTGCTAGTGTACCTTTCGTGATTATTGCATTCATATGACTTTTTTATTGCTATTAATTGCACATGTTAGATTCACGCTGTACGTGGATACTCGCGATTACCTGCATATGTTATTTACTATTCACGAGTTGGAAACTCACCTCCGTTGTGCCACAGTGTTTGCAGGTGTTCCTCAGGATAGTCAGAGGCAGGCTATTATCACATATCTTATTATCTTTTGCTACGGATACCGCATCAGCTCACAGTGTGCAGTTTGCTTAGGTGGGTTTTGTGGTTATTCGTTGTATTGTATATTCGTTGTATTCTTGTACTCTCCATCTACTATTATGTTGTTGACTTAGAGACTTGGTGAGGACGATATTGTATAAATTGTGGATTTGCTGTCTTTTATACAGCTTTCTCTCTATCGTCTTTTATTTCTTCGCTACGGCGTCGTATATTGTTGTGGTGGTTGTTTTCCGTCTTTGGGCGTGTATTTGCTCCCGTTTGGGGATGCTTTACTTTATATTTATGTTGTACCCATTTTTGGGGCTAGCTTTTACAAAGGAGGTGCTGCCAAAATTTTAAAGGAAATAAAGTTGGACTTTTAAAGAATTTGGGTTGTGATTTCAAAGACTTTTAAACAATATTTCTTATCTTTTCTTGTCTTTTACTGGTTTAGATTTCTGGGTTTTGGCTTTCTTTTACTGCGTTACGCCTGTAGACGTTGCGTAGTATTAGGGCCGTCACGTGCCAATTTCGGGTCGTGACAGGATAACACAGAGGATCCACTCACTGAGGCCATCCCTCATATACAATTCGAGAGAATTTTGGGATGTTGGGTATGTGATACTACAACAACTGGCCTTAGTGCAAGTGAGAGATTGTTAGGAATATGTATGCCCTAGAGGCTATTATTGTACATGTGATGTATATTATAGTGGATGCTTGGACGTATATATAGAGGACTTTTTTGCTCGACATGATAGTATACTATCTGGTTACTCTTTATCTTAACATGTTAACGGGTATTCTTTACTTTCTTGCTCTCACATGTTGATAAAGCCCTTAGGATATGTATTTGACTACCGGGACTATGATGAGATCATACTAGTAGGGCCAGGGTGGTCCAAAAGTACATCCTTTAATCAGTTCCTAGTCGAGGGAATATCAAGACAGGGGTATCGATATTCCAGAGTAGACTAGTGTGTACGTTTCTTGTCCCTTAAAGGGCGATGGTTGATCCCACAACCATTGGTGTGTGACATCAAAGATTGTATACAGGTTCTCATTGGAGAATGGGTACACCGAACAGGACTCGTCGAGGACTTCTATGTACTAGTATACCTATCGTCAGATAGCAGTCCTCTAGTGACACTGGTACAGCTTAGTCTGTAGACCCGAGATCGTCATAGAGTCTTGTGCGGCTCCCACTGTGCTTTGATTTCCTCCCTACCACGCTCAAAGGAGACGTGCAAACAGGTGGATTTTGGGTACAGTCCCGATTCGCAGGGAGGCAATGAGCGATACGAGGTGTTTTGTCTCTTCTGGTATTGGGGGTTGATGTTGCGCTATGATCGATTGGCTATAACTAGAAGTCCCTGGCCAAGACTGCTTCCGAGATTTACTGATAAGTGTTATCAGTAGTTTCTCGAACCGTTATAGGCCAGACATCGGCATGACTTATCACGTTACTGCGGACTGACGTTTACCACCCCTAGACATGATATGCGACATATCAGACGTAGAGACCGAACTGTACGGTAGTGTTGCTGATAGGCTTCATGGAGACTATGGACAAACTTACTTGTTGATTTTCATATCGCTCAATACCCGGGTAGCCGTTACGTCCAGTTAGTACCGCAGACGGCTTGTAGATGACTGATGTGATCATCACCTACTGCTGGCGTATTGACAAGTCTTTAGAGTCCCATACAGAAGTTCCCTGGTTCAAGCGAAACGAAGTAGGACACATATGTGATGTGTGTGTGCATGATTAAATACGTGTATGTGATACCGTATTGTAATCTGGAAGTTATCTGTTATCAGTTCGGTTATATGTGATATAACCAGATTATCAAATCAAGTGTTGATTTGATAATGTGATATACAGATAAATGATATTAGTCGGTCATATGTGATATAACCGGATTATTAAATCAAGTGTTAATTTAATAATGTAATATATATTATATGTGATATAATTAAATCTTAACTAATATCATTAGCTCACTAATTATTCTTCATAATATATATATATATATATATATATATATATATATATATATAATTAAGCATGGCTTAATTTTCTATTTTTGAGAAAAATAGAAATAAGGTGTAAATTGAGAGCATGGTTGCAAGCATGCGAGTTATATTTGTTTATTCATCTTGACTCACTATTCAAGCATGATTGCAATTTTATATTGCAAAATTCCATGCTTGAATGAGTGGGGGTCAAGAGTTGCCATTCATTCTTTGCTCATTCTCAAAACTTAGCCATTTTCATGAGTTGCTCCCACGGTTGCTCTCTATCTTCTTCTTCTTCCTCAATTGTTATAGTTCAAGCTTCAACCCTCACATGTGATGTGAACCATGAAGCTTGAACATAAACTTGTGAGCTTTTTTCATCCTCTACTTCACCATCCTACACTTGACTAGCGATCGAGTGTAGCGTGTTTACTACGATAAAGAGTTTAGTGTAGAGGTAGCTTGAGGTGGAGGAACTTCGTATGGATCATCTTCGGCACGAAGGTCATCGGAGGAAGCTCATCCAAAGCCTCAAGTGGAGCCTAGTGGAGTCGCGGGACTACTACATAGAGCATGTGAAGTGAAGGACTCGAACTACAAAGGTTGTACGCTATTTTCTTCTCTTTAGTTCATCACATCACAAAGGCAAACCATAATAATCTAGTAAAGACCTTGTTAGTCTAACTTAGCATCTAATAAAATTAAAATTTGGCATGCTTGATGCTACAAGAATCTCATGGTGGTGCTAAGGTTGACTTTCATTAAACTCCTAAGATATTTTCGAAGATGATGAAAGAGGATCATTTTCTTCTCCCTTGAGCCCTGGGTTTTCTCTTGAGCCTTGTATCTTCCCAAAGTGGGATTTTTAGGGATGGGTCTCCTTCTTCCTCCTTTTTATTGGCTGGATCTTGGAGAAAGGAGGATGAGATTTAAAAATCTCCCCTTTTGGAGATTTGATGGAAGATCCGCGTTCCCCTTCAAGGGTTTTGTGGTGAAAAACTATTTATTTTTGGGAAAAGAAGAGTTGAACTCTTAATTTAATTCAGAAAAGAGAAGGAGGTTTAGAATCTTGAGGAAGGAGAAGGATGCACAAAAAACCCTAGCTTTTGAGGGAATGAATTCTTCTTTTTTTTATTTCATCATGTTGCCTTATATAGGCTTACAAATTTATACATAGCCACTTGGTCTTTACAAAATAGCATTTTTTCCATCCCATGCCCCATGTGCTTATTTCATTTACACATGAGACACGGGCTTTACAAAAATTTGGCTTTATGCCCAATTTTCTTACATTTATTCATAAAAATTACATCAAAATTATTTATTACATAATTTTTATTTTGGCATGGGGGAGGCTGGCCGCGGGGCTCAACTTGGGCATGGGTCCACTTGACCTGGGGTTGGGCCCGCTGTTTACCCCAATCAGAGCAAAGCTCTGTTCAAATTCTGAGGCGGAAGATGAGGCAACGCTTCATCTTCCCCCAATCAGAGCAAAGCTCTACCTTGAAAATCTAAATTTTAATAAATGAAGCAACGCTTCAGATTCTTTGCGCTGCGCGCAACACGCCACGTGTCAGGCGCAGATGCATCAGCGCAGCGCCCAAAGCAGTGCACCCAATCAGAGCAAACCTCTATTTTAAGAAAAATTAAAGGATGCAACGCTTCGGTTGCGGAAGCACTGCGTTGCGCGACACGTGTCAGCGCGAATGCGCTAACGCAGTTGCGCTGCGTGACACGTGTCACGCGCTGGGGAATTTGCGCCAAACAAAATTAAGATTTTTAAAGAAATCTTTCTGTTCTTGTTAAAACAAGAAGATTTTCTTCTGTAAAACAAAAGCCCTTGGATCAAAGATCCAACGGTGGGGAAAATTTCCCAAATCACCCAGAGAAAGATCTCTTTAACAAATTTAACTAATTTATGGGCACTAAAAAAAGGACCCTAGACCTCAATTCAAAGGCATCAATATTTTGTGAGAAATTAAACAGAGAGAGCTCTGAAGAATTGGTGACAAATCCTCAAGAACAAAAAAAGGTAAAAAGCCTTTAGAAAAAGAGAAAATTTTCTTATGAACAGATCATGGATCTAAAAACAAGATCAATGTTCTTCAATAAAAAACAAATAAAAACAGTGCTTTGCACTTTTTATGAATCTTTGGTTCTTTGAGATAAGAAAAACAAGAGAAACTTGTTTTCTTTGATCTAAATTAGATCAACAAAGCAAACAGTGCTTTGCACTTCTTTTATGAACCATTGGTTCTTGAATCTAAAAGATTCTTAAATCATAGTGCTTTGCACTTGCAAACTGCGCTGTTGTGCTCTTGGGAGAGCGCCACGTGTCAGCGTCTGAACCATTTGGGCTATGCGCTTTTGAAATAGAGCTTTGCTCTCCGAAATTGGCGCAACTCACCAGAGCGCGCCACGTGTTAGCAGCGCAAGCGCAGCGTACTAGCTCAGCGCACTACGCTTGCATGACACGTGTCGTCACCACAAGCGCTTGCGCTCTTTGATTGGCGCAAAGCGCCTGAAATGCAATGCATTATTTAAAAAATGGGCCAAGCCCAAGTCAAAAAGACCAAACAGGCCAAGTTAAATTGCAAAGCAATAAAGGGCAGAGCCCAAGTAAAATTGATGTTGCGCATCATTTATAAATGGGCAGAGCCCAAAACAAATTGATGCCCTGCATCCTTTATGGGTAGAACCCAAATAAAAATAAAATGCAATGCAAAAGAAAATAAAATGTTGAACATTTTCAACTGGACTTAGCCCAATCATGGCCGTAAGTCCTCAAATTAAATTGACTGAATCAATTTACAACCGGTTCGAGGGTACATCTCCGAACTCCTCTGACCCTATCGTTGTAATTCCTCAACGACGTCAGAGAGGTGACGGGTCCCAACGACCACTCATTAATATCGGACTGAAACGTCCCTAAACTAATGTCGGACCGAAACGTCCCTAAACTAATATCGGACCGAAACGTCCCTAAACTAATATCGGACCACCACGTCCCTAAACTGGCAATGGACCCCCATGTCCCTAAACTGGAACACGGACCATTACGTCCCTAAACTGGAACAATAGAGCCTCCAAATGCTCTTTCGCCGGATCTAAACGGTCCCGTTTAAGTGGATCTTAGCCCCAAACACGGCTAACGTATCCTTAAACATTCAAATGGACTATAAAACTCCAAATCAACTTTGGTTCAAGGGTACATCTCTGAACTCCTCTGACCCCTATCGTTGTAATCCTTCAACGACGTCAGAGAGGTGACGAGTCCTGACGGCCATATAATAAATGGATCAGCACGTTAAGTCGATCTTAGTCTCAAACAGGACTAACGTATCCTTAACGAACATTTAAGTTGATCTTAGCCTCAATATGGCTAACGTATCCTTAAACTAAAAACACCAAACCCAAATCTAAGTAAATACGGATTTTGACTAATCGACGTCCTACGGGCGACGGCATTACTCAGTCTCCGTATACAATCCACGGGCAACCACGAACAAAACAAACACCCACGACACGAAGTGAAATTCTGGAGAAGGAGAAAGTTGTTACCGCGATGCGGTAGCGTAATTAACTGTAGGGGCTTGTGCCTGCAGGGAAGAGCGTCCCCACAATCAAAAACCCCTCAAGCGAGGGGGAATCTGACGAAGTCTGCTACATCGGCCACATCCGTCTAAACCTTCGATACACGGTGCCATAAATCAACTTGGCATCTTCGGAGAGGTAGACGGATAAAACCATATAGCATCTTCCCCGAATCTCAGGCCAGACGTCCTCACGTCGTCTCCGCCGCCATTCGGAGGGGAACAGATTCCGGCACGCCCGGTGGGGCCTTTTCCTCTTTCCACTCCACACTTCGTGTGTCGTCTTCGCGAACCAATCGTGGTTTGTTAACGGTTGCCTTTGGATTTCAAGTTTACTAAGATCTGGTCTCTTGCTTGGTGCAGAAGAGAAATCAGGCATCGATGGCCTCAACTTGTTCGAAGTGCTCCAACTGCAGCTGCAGCTCGCGTCCGGCCTCAACTGGAGGCATAACCTACGGGCCCCAAGCGGCCTCTCTGTTCACCATGCCCGTGGAGCAGATTACTCAAGCCACCACGGGGCTGTTTTTCGGAACTATGCTTCCACCAACAAGCTTCAGCACCCCTGTGCTCGTACAAGAAGCTCCTAAGAAGTCGGTCTTCGATCGACTCTCAGTTACTCAGGCCTTCTCAACGGGTCGCCCAACACCGGTGCCTCGGTCTTCTCCAGATTGGACCAAAACTCTCGCGGACCCGCAATGAAGCGTGCAGTCTCAGAAAAGGTTATTCCAAAAGGAGTACCCAAACCTGCTCTTGAAGTCGTCAAGGAGGCTTCTCCTGCTAAGAGATCGGTCTTTACAAGATTGACCGTCCCAACTCCCACTCCTACTCTTGCTGCTCAAAAGACATCAGTCTTCAATAGGCTGACACCGGCAACCGCCCCACACCCGAACAGGGGGCAAGAAGAAGTTGTTTCTGTCTCTGAGCCAATACCGACGACTCGTCACGCCCGACGACGCCACTGGCACCGGGTAAAGAAGACTGGGGGCAACTCCGCTTCTGGGATAACTCCACCGGCTCCAACGGCGGGAGTCAATGCTGCCGTTCCAACCAGATCCTCCGGCCGAAGATCCCCCGATCGTCCTTGAAGACGATAGGGGAGAAACGTCGAATCCTCCACTAGCTCTGTCGACAGCTAAGGACGAGACAATCTCCAAAGCTGACTTGGACGAGTACATAGCCCAGCAAATACGGGTTCATCATGTGACTGAAGCAGCCGGCCAGGTCGTAAAAACAGGACGGCCGTATTCGAGTTGGTACGACCAGATCAAGTACCCGCCGGGCTACACAAATCACAAGTTCCATATCTATAAGGGGACGGGCAATCCTCACCAGCATGTTGCCCAGTTCAGGGCACTCTGCGGTAACACCGGTGGTGATGACAAGCTGTTGCTTCGCCAGTTTGTTGGAAGTTTATCAGATACGGCGTTCGAGTGGTACTCTGAGCTCCCGAACAACTCTATCAAGACCTTTGCGGAGATGGAGCTGTTGTTTACTCAGCGTTTTGCAAGTGCCAGTGAACGCACCCCGATGACGGCATTGATTAACGCCAGGGTAAATCCAGGCGAGACATGGGTTCAATATGCTATACGGTGGCGGAACCTATGGTCGAAGTGCGAGTAGCGCATTGAAGAAGCTCCCGCGGTGGGTATGTTTGTGGGAACCCTTGATCCGCAAGCAACCATCTCGCAATTTATGATGTTTTTCAAGCCGACTACCTTTCATGCCTTGATTGACAAGCTAGCGCAAATGGATCAGATGGGCCATAAACCCCCTCTTCCAAAGCCGGACTCCCGAAATGACAAAGGGAAGGGAAAAGCGATCGTGGTCGCTAATTCTCAACAACAATCGAGCAACTCGAAGCCGGTCATTCGTCAAAATAATATGCGCCCGTATGTAGCCCTTGAGGAGAGACTAAGACGTTCTTACTCTTTTTCCTGAGATAAAACGAGAAGATTATTCGAGCTGGCGTTGCACAACCGACTCATAAATCTGCCGGATCCAAAACGTCCGTCGCAACCAAATGATGTCAATGAGCCCAACTACTGTCCTTATCATCGAGTACTGGGTCACCCGATCGAAGATTGCTACGTCTTCAAAAATTGGCTTGAAGACCAATACCGACAAGGCAAGTTCGCGTTATCTGACAAATGGAAGGTGAATCCCCCGCAGCCCCACACCTCTAAGGGGATGAATACGCCGGGAGCAACATGCTCTGTCGATGAAGAAGCTCCTTCGGAGGTTGTATTATCAGCCAAAACAAAGAGGATGCTAAACGATCTTCAAACATGCCCAGCGATTAAATGGAAGAACCCGTTGGAACCTCAAATCATTGAAGGAATGTTGAAGCCGCGTCCAACGTAAATGATCAATGGAGGTGGCCCAAGCATTCACAACCAGCCGTCGAAATCTTCAAAGAAGAAGAAAAAGAAATCAAAGAAGCCCGTGAAGCTTGGCGACAAGCGCACGGACTTGCAAAAACAAATTGACGTGCTGGAGGAATACAACCAGAAGGCACGGACTCCCATTACATTCCAAGAATTCCTCAATCACGTCTTTCAAGAGGAAGATGAGGGAGAAAGTTCATCTGATGAATCTGAAGAATACGTGGTGAGCTGTCATGTGATTTTCCATTCGTTCATAGACGATGAGGAGACTCCTTGTGCTGAAACGCTGGGGGCAGATCCTGAACCAAAAATTCTGAGGCCATCGGATGAAGTAATTGACGCATTCCTCAAAGAAGCTCTCTTAAAAAGTAAAGCTGATCGGGAACGCGAGGCGGTCATATTTGAAAGGGCCAAGCGCCAGCGACTTGATGAAAGAGCTGAGGTGCTCCCGCTGGAGCAAAATACACCCATTACCGACAAAAGCAAATTCAAGATGAGGAAAAGGTTTGCTAAAGCCATATCGGTGGGCATGAAGCTACCATCTTCCGAAGGAAACATTACTGGTGAAATGGAAATGCACCCCTCCTATTGCTTATATCATCAGAAGGTTTCGCACCCTACTGAAGAGTGCAAAGCTTTCGATAGATGGTGGCAAGGATATGTTGCTCATCGACAACATTTTAAGCGGGAGAAACGTAAAACTCGTCGGGAGCGGAAAAATATGACAGAAGGGTTTAAGAGAACTACCGGCGATTGTCGCATGGTTAACGCCAGGGGATCACAGGTGCCTACATTCGGGAGCGATTCTGATGAAGAGCTGGAGCTTGCCCCTCTCTTTAAAGAGTCCACCTCGGGAAAAGAAGAAGAGCCGAAGGTCTACGAAAATATCCGGCTGCGTAACCGCACGCTGCCTGAAAAGAATCTCAGACCCTCAAGTAAAAAAGATAAGGGAAAAGAGAAGATCCCTGAAGATATCGTCTTAGATGACCAAGTTGTGGAGGAGCTAAGTGCCAAGGACCCGCCGAAGAGAAGTAAGGTGGATTATAACGTCTTAGCGCATCTGAGGAAGCTACCCTTATAGCTCAGCATTCTTGACGCCCTTTTGCTGTCAAAGGAGGCGAGAGATTCGTTAATCAAGGCACTACAGGATCCGGAGCAATTCCAAGCTTTCCTGGCCGAAGAAAAGATGAAGAATGAATTAGAGGAAGTGCACACAGCCGATGTCGCTTTTGGTGATGAAGACCTTCTCCTTGGGACGTGCGAACACAATCGCCCCCTCTATGTCTCAGGATACTGTCACGATATAAAAATAGGCAAAATCCTGATCGACAATGGATCCTCCGTTAACCTTCTCAATGTGTGGGTGTTAAAAGAAATCTGCATGAGCATCCAGCACCTTGCTCGGGACAAGATCACTATCTCCGGGTTCGACTCCCAGTCATCAAGAACTCTTGGGTCTGTGATACTGACGCTACGCTTCGGGCTACTCGTCACGGACATTAAGTTCTACGTCATAGACGCCAAGACATGCTACAACGCTCTGCTCGGCCGACCGTAGTTACACGAGTACAACATCATCCCTTCTACACAACATCAGTGTATGAAGTATTCTAAGGATGGTCTCGAGTATACCGTGGCGGGAGAACTGAACCCGTTCTCTGTGAATGAGGTCCGCAAATATGAAGATGCCAAATACTTCTTACCGGATTTCGAAGACACGGAGAGGTGTCACAAGCCGGAGAACAAAGCTAATGCCACCATCCCTGTCTTCGGCAGTAATACCGAGGAGGAAGAGGAGATAGTTTATTCGGGTCCGCCCCAATGCAACAAGCCGAGACCATCTGCTCCTACGTTGATCTTTGGTAGCAACTCGAAAGATGAGGTCCATGCTATATTCTCTGCTCGGCCTTCAATAAGAATGTCCGCTAACGAAGAACAAAGCCTACAAGTCACCATGGTGCCGCTTAAACACCGTAAAGAACTGGATGCACTTGATATTTACAATGTAGAAGAGCTGCAAACGTTCTATATCCCTCCCAGGCGAGAAAGCAAAAAAGCAATTCTATTCTACCGCTCTGAAGAAACCAGAGTAGAGAAAGAAATCTGGCATGGCGCAGATCCTATGCTTGACAGGCTTCAGTCCATCCGTCTCCCCAGATATTATACAGAAGGCTTGAAAAGGTTGCTGAAACGCTAGGGGATATCCTTCAAGACAGACCGTTCGAAAAGCCAAGTTATATGACAAAGTCTGGAACGTTCCTGGGATTCAACGCAAACTGCCTAATGGAAGAATGGAGACAAAAGGGCTTGGATACATCCGGTCCAAGAAACAAGAGCTACTAAACGGTTGCTACGTCGTATATGACTTCGATGAAGAAGCGAAAGCTCAGTGGGAGAACGCTAATCCTGAACCAGTGAAAGTTCCAGATGCAAAAGTGCCCAGTCCGTCGTTCGAAGAACAAATGGATAAGCTTATAAGGGAAGCTGGTCAAAAAGTCCGAGACGACCATAACCGCGAAATGGCCATCTACGAGAAAGCCAAAACGCAACGCCTCCTTCAACAGGCTATGAAAGATGAAAATGCCGCTCCCTGTCAACCTGTTATACAAAAGGCTCGACGCAGAGGCAGAAACAAGTCGAAAGGGGAAAAAGGCGCTCAAAAGAAACAAAGCGGGACTAAGAAGCTACGCAAGCGGAAATCGAGCAGTTCCGATCTATCCATCATAAGAAAAATGGGTCGGGCGTACTCTTTTCCTCGGGACAAGACGAAGAAAATACTTGACCTCGCTCTAAAACATCAGATGCTTACACTGCCGGAGTCTAAACACCCCGAGCAAGCAAGCGAAGTCTCACACCCAGACTATTGCCCTTATCACCAGGTGATAGGGCACCCTCTCGAAGACTGCTTCACCTTCAAGAATTGGGTCGAAGATTAGTATCAGCTTGGCAAGTTCGCTCTGTCTGACAACTGGAGGGTGGCACCGCCACAGAAGCACGAACCCAAGGCCACGAAAGAAGAACCAGTTCCACATTGGGATTGGAAGCGAATTCGTACTTGTCACATGATAACAATATCAAAAGAAGAGCCCGAGAACATGGATGACCTTCCTTGGTGCTTTGAAAAAAGCAACGACGAGGTAATCTCAGAATTCCCACCAGCGCCAAAAGAGCTGGAAGATGGAATCTATACCACTGCAGATAACCTTAAGAAAATTGAGTTGGGAACGGTGAACGATCCGCGACCGACATTCATTAGTGAGCTGCTGTCTGAAGAGAAGGTGGCTTCATTAAAAGTCCTGCTTATGCAGCACAAAGATTGCTTCACATGGAACTATTCCGAAATGCCGGGATTAGATCCAGAAATTGCTGTGCACAAATTGGCGATATCCCCGGACGTCAAGCCAGTCAAGCAGGCACCAAGAAGAATGCGGCTCGAGCTTGAGATGAGTATCAATGCCGAGGTCAAGAAGCTGATCGACTCTGGCTTTATCCAGGAGGTTCAATATCCTGAATGGATCGCCAACATCGTCCCGGTGATGAAGAAAAATGGGACAGTGCGCATATGCGTAGACTTCCGGGATCTCAATAAAGCCTGCTCGAAGGACGATTTCCCAGTGCCAGTCACCGAACTGATGATAGACAATACGTCCACTCATGAGGTTTTCTCCTTCATGGACGGCTCATCAGGGTATAACCAGATAAAGATGCATCCCGAAGACCAGAAGCACACCGCCTTCAGGACTCCTTTGGGTATATTCTGTTATAAAGTGATGCCCTTCGGTTTAAAGAACGCCGGTGCTATTTATCAAAGGGCCATGACGCAGATCTTTGATGACCTTATACACGAAATCGTCGAATGCTATATCGACGATCTCGTGGTTAAAAGCAAATCATACGAAGAACATCTTGAGCATCTGAAGACCGTATTTCAATGCCTTCGGCAATACAACTTGAAGATGAACCCTCTCAAGTGTGCATTCGGAGTTTCTTCAGGCAAATTCCTGGGATTCATCGTCCGACACCGAGGTATTGAGATAGATCCGTCCAAGATCAAGACGATCATGGAAATGCCTCCGCCAAGGACTCTTAAGCAGCTGCGATCTCTCCAAGGGAATCTCGCGTATATACGGCGATTTATAGCCAACCTTTCGGGCAAGTGTCGTCCTTACAGTCACTGATGAAGAAGGGAACCCCGTTCGTTTGGGATCAAAAATGCCAGGGCGCGCTGGACGAGATTAAACAGTACCTGCAGAACCCGCCAGTGTTGGCTGCTCCGGTTAAAGGAAAGCCTCTCATTCTTTACACAACCGCCCTCGAAGGTTCCTTAGGCGCATTATGGGCACAAGAGAATGATCAAGGGAAAGAGAGAGCTCTTTATTACTTAAGTCGAGTTCTACTGGGGGCAGAAAGCAACTACTCCCCTATTGAAAAACATTGCCTGGCGTTGATCTTCGCGATAACAAAGCTCAGGTACTATGCGTTGGCGCATGAGGTCCGTCTCATCTCAAAGGTGGACCCCTTTAAATATTTGATGTCGAAGGCCATATTGATAGGTCGACTCGCTAAATGGGCCCTGCTCTTGATGGAGTTCTCGATAACATATCAACCTCTCAAGGCAGTGAAAGGCCAGGCCATCGCCGACTTCCTCGCTGAGCATCCGATACCCACCGATTCTCCTTTGAATTGCGATCTTCCAGACGAACATGCGTTTGATACGATCGACGGTGGTGATACCCGATGGGAACTTTATTTTGACGGAGCATCCTCCATGAAGAAGCGCAAACAAAGTACCCCTATAATCAAATCGGGGGTAGGCCTCATCTTTGTAACTCCACAAGGAGGGATAATGCGCTTTGCTTTCTCCCTAACAGAGCCGAGGACAAATAACGAAGCCGAATACGAAGCTTTGATAGCAGGCCTCGAGATCACCATTGACATGGGAATTGAAAACCTCCTCATATACGGAGATTCTCAACTGGTTGTTAGTCAAGTAAACGGCGACTACCAAACGTGCAAACCGGAGTTGGTGAAGTACGATGAAAAGGTGCAACAACTGTTGACCCAAATTCCCTCCTATACTTTAGAAAGCATACCGCGCACGGAAAACAGCAAAGCAGATGCGTTGGCCAAACTTGCTAAAGAACTGGCTGACGAGAACCTCGATGACGTTAGAATCATGGTACAAAGCCGTCAGGTGCTTGCCCCAGCAGAAATATCTCCGGAACCATCCGAAGAGAAGGGGGCGGATGAACAGACGACCTTACAAATAAAAGACCGGGAAAAGGCTGGGGATTGGAGAGAAGTCTTTACAGACTACTTCAAATACCACCGAACGCCTGAAGAAGCGTCCACAAGACATCAGCTCATGAAACGAGCTCTGTCTTTCGCCTTCGTCAATGATACTCTATACAAGAGGTCTTTCGATTCTCTGTGGCTGAGATGCTTGGGACCTGACGAAGCGAAAAAAGTCGTCCAGGAAGTTCATGACGGAATCTGCGATTCTCACCAAGCAGGCCCAAAGATGAAGTTGAAGATCAAACGGATGGGCTACTACTGGCCCACGATGATTCAAGACTGCCTTGAGTATGCGAAGCAGTGCCACTCATGTCAAATTCACGGGGATTTCATCCATCAGCATCCAAATCCGCTACACCCGACGGTGGCTAGCTGGCTGTTCGAAATGTGGGGAACTGACATAGTCGGCCCCATCGAACCAGTATCGTCCAAGGGACATCGTTTCATCCTGGCGACGACTGACTACTTCTCTAAATGGGCAGAAGCAGTACCGTTAAGAGAAGTGAAGACGGAGAATATCCTCCATTTCTTCAGGACGCACGTCATATATCAGTTTGGAACTCCGCGACGGATCATCTTCGATAACGGGCCAGCCTACAGAAGCCACAAGATCAGTCGCTTCACGCAGCAGCATAATATAGACTGGAGATATTCTTCGGTTTATAATCCACGAGCTAATGGTCTAGCCGAGGCCTTCAACAAGACCCTGACAAAGATCATGAAAAAGACGGTGTCCCGAAATAAGAAAGACTGGCACGAGAGACTGCAAGAGGCTCTTTGGGCGTATCGGACTACGTTCAAGACGGCCACCAACGCAACGCCATATGTGTTGGTATTCGGTACAGAAGCAGTACTCCCCCTCGAGATAGAATTACCCTCGCTACGAGTGGCAGTCTACTACGAGCTGACGAACGAAGAAAATGCTCACCTTCGGCTTGAGGAGCTTGATGCCCTTGAAGAAACACGGCTCATAGCGCAACAAAATCTGGAAGCTTATAAAGCAAAGATGACGCGCTCATATGAAAGATTGACCCGACCGAGGACATTTCGCCAAGGCAAACTCGTGCTAGTGGTCAAAAGGCCTATGATCCCCAATCGCACGAAGCGGAGAAAGTTTGAGCCAAACTATGAAGGCCCATACATCATAGATAAGATCTACCAGGGTGGGGCCTATCTACTCATAGATATGCACGGTGAAAGGCCTCTCAGGCCAATAAATGGTCGCTTCCTAAAAAGATACTACGCTTAATGAGCCACAGCCTAAGTCAATGATAGATGACGACGACTATGTCCGCTCGCTATCTTCCTAAGTTCAAGCTTCATAAGCAGTAGCCTGCCTTCTCAATAGTGGACCGAAACGTCCTTAAACTACTACCGCAGCATCCTTAGGCTGACCAGATGAATAAAAAAAAAGAGAGAAAAAAGAGAAAAATAAAATAAAAAAATAAAAAAAAATGATGATAAAAACGGTATGTCCATAAGCAAAAAGGGCACTGATGAAAACCTGAAAGGGCTCCGTGAGTAAAAACAGCAGGGCTACCGGCGAGTGTTTGTGAAAACCCGAAAGGGCGCGACCTCGTAAAAAAAAAGATAGAAGAAAATAAAAAGAATTAAAAAAAAAGGTATGTCCATAAGCAAAATGGGCACGGATGAAAACCTGAAAGGGCTCCGTGAGAAAAAATAGCAGGACTACCGGCGAGTGTTTGTGAAAACCCGAAAGGGCGCAACCTCGTTAAAAGACACTTACAGGGTCCTCTCGACCTTGTAAGGAGAAACCGCCCGCGTGAGATCCTTACGACTCACAAGGGAGCAACACACTTAGGGATCCTCACGATTCCTAAGGAGAAAATACACTTACGAGATCCTCACGACTCGTAAGGAGAACTCTCTTATGGGATCCTCACGGCTCATAAGATTTGAAAGTCTTAAGTTACAGAGACCTAAACCTGTGCTTAAGCAACCCATACAACTTCCGATATTGCCCTACAAGTGGCTCAATACTGGCCCTTGTATACAATCCACGGGCGCAAATAAACATTTCCCTAACCAAGTCCCATCCGTGACTGGGGATATGTTCGCATGGTGAACAACCCTTGTAAATCCTCTCGATTTATGAGGAGAAAACCCTCCTGTAGGATCCTTACGACTTACAGAGGAACAAACACTTAGGAATCCTCACGATTCCTAAGGAGAAAATACACCTACAAGATCCTCACGACTTGTAGGGAAAAATACCTTTGTGAGACCCTTACGGTTCATGAAGTCAAAAGCCTTAGCCGACAGGACCCTAACCCTGGTCGCTAAGCCACCTTTGTTCGACATCGACAGAAGCAGATGATGATTCCCTCCTGGCAATATCCCAGTTGTAGCGGTGCTGATGCCGAAATCGGTGTCTAATTTCAGGTTTACGGCGAAAAGCCAGTAGGCCGCACATGCATGCAAAATAGCCGAAATGATGGGGAAACTTGCAATAAAAAGCAGCAAGTAAAAATGTATGCATGCGAAATAGCAGAAATGATTGGGCAACTTGCAATAAAAAGCAGCGAGTAAAAATAAGATAAACAGCCGAAATGATTAGGCACCGCGAAAAATAGCCGAAATGATGGGGCAATCGCGACCTTCGCGATATAAAAGTTGAAATGATAGAGCATCGCGGAAATAAAAAAAATGATGATAAAACTTTGGCCCTACAGTTAAGATCACATCGATCCCTGTATACAATCCAAGGGCGCAAACGAAAAGGGAACCATACTTTCCCAACAGGCTCCGCCAGAAAACGAAGCCAGATCTCGACGACTTATCCCAACTCCGAAGAAACCAGTGTCTTCGGTAAGTACCTCAACTCAGGGAAACAAACAATCTTTGACAAGAGCCTCCTGATTCGCGTCGACTCACAGAGCAACCAGTGCCTCCGTGGGAAATTCTCGACTCGTTTCAACACCAGGGAAACAAATAATCCTTGGCGCTAGGGAAACAAATAATCCTTAGCAAATACCTCAACCCAGGGAAACAAACAATCCTTGACAAGAGCCTCCTGATTCGCGTCAACTCGCCGAGCAACCAGTGCTTCCGTGGGAAATTCTCGACTCATTTCAACACCAGGGAAACAAATAATCCTTGGCGCTAGGGAAACAAACAATCCTTAGCAAGAACCTCAACTCAGGGAAACAAACAATCCTTGACGAGAGCCTCCTGATCCGCGTCGACTCGCAGAGCAACCAGTGCCTCCGTGGGAAATTCTCGACTCGTTTCAACCCCAAGGAAACAAATAATCCTTGATGCTAGGGAAACAAATAATCCTTAGCAAATACCTCAACTCAAGGAAACGAACAATCTTTGACGAGAGCCTCCTGATCCGCGTCGACTCGCAAAGCAACCAGTGCCTCCGTGGGAAATTCTCGACTCGTTTCAATACCAGGGAAACAAATAATCCTTGGCGCTAGGGAAACAAATAATCCTTAGCAAATACCTCAACTCAGGGAAACAAACAATCCTTGACGAGAGCCTCCTGATCCGCGTCGACTCGCAGAGCAACCAGTGCCTCCGTGGGAAATTCTCGACTCGTTTCAACCCCAAGGAAACAAATAATCCTTGGCGCTAGGGGAACAAATAATCCTTAGCAAATACCTCAACTCAAGGAAACAAATAATCCTTGACGAGAGCCTCCTGATCCGCGTCGACTCGCAGAGCAACCAGTGCCTCCGTGGGAAATTCTCGACTCGTTTCAACACCAGGGAAACAAATAATCCTTGGCGCTAGGAAAACAAATAATCTTTAGCAAATACCTCAACTCAGGGAAACAAACAATCCTTGACGAGAGCCTCCTGATTCACATCGACTCGCAGAGCAACCAGTGTCTCCGTGGGAAATTCTTGATTCGTTTCAACACCAGGGAAACAAATAATCTCTGGCAAATACCTCAACTCAGGGAAACAAACATCCTCGATGAGAGCCTCCTGATTCGCGTCGGCTCGCAAAGAAACCAGTGTCTCCGCGGGAAAATTCCCGATTCGTCTCAACTTGCAAGATGAAGCCTCAGGCAGCAGGGATTAAAAAACTTGCTTCCTGAACAATGGGACCCTGCAAGTCGGTCTAAAACGGTCTCTTGCATACTATTCACAGGTCTCACTCTCCAAAGTCGAGTTTCGATAAGGAGGGAAACAACTGTTTACGGGTCCTCTCGACTCGTAAGAGGGAAAAAATTCTCTTATAGGATCCTTACGACTTATAAGAGAAAACACACTTAGGAATCCTCACGATTCCTAAGGAGAAAACCCACCTACGAGATCCTCTCGATTCGTAGGGAGAAAAGTCTCTATGAGACCCGCACGGCTCATAGAGTTGAAAAGTCTTAGGCAGCAGATCTGAACCTGCGGCCTAAGCCATCGCTATCTCTCGGAGAAGTTAAGTTATCTGCCAATTATGTTTATCAAGACAGCATGCTGATAGTAAGAGAAAAAAGAAAGCAACAGAAAGAGCATCTGATTTACATTTGATCAAGCGTTCGAGATACATTCAGTCATGCATAAGCAAAAGACTCAGAACAAAAGATAAGACAGGCTAGGAAAAACAAAAATCTCCATTGATATTGCCAGAAGTTCTTACAATCATAAAAGCAATAAACGAAAAACATTATTACAAGGGAATAACCTCGAACCCAGGACATGGATTGAGGAACTCGAAAGCGACCCTATCTATGACTTTCCAAGCCTCGCGGACCATCCTAGTGTGCTTTCTTTCGCGAGCACAAGCGTCAGGGTCCCCCCTGATGTCTTCCACCCTCCGATAAACAGCGAGTATGGCAGACTGTTGAAAGACCTCGTGCAAGAGATCGATAAGACTGTCTCGCCGTCTCTTTGAGATAAAGTTCAACAGGTACACCAAGTGCACCTTATCCTCAGCGGCATCCAGCGCCCTAAGCGGCACACCGGAACAGAACAGGGGAAGCGCTTCCCAGATGGCTCCCATGATAAGCTTAAGAAGGGAGGAACGCCGGGGGAGCAGGGGACCGTTGTATGCGTCGAAATGGCTCATGATTTCAGCACACTCCGCGTTTGTGAACTCTCGATTTTGAGAGCGGCCAAGTCTGCGGATATCCCCGTAAGAGATGATCTCGTTAAGAGCATACATATGGGCGTCCATTGTTCCTGTGAAAGAAGATCAGCAAATTAGCAGACTGACTGATTAGGCGAATTCTTGTTAAAAAATGAGCACAGAAAGTTAAACTCCTCGAGAGCAATGCTCTGCGAATAGGGGTGACGCCTATCAAATTCCATAATAATGGAAATTTGAAGAAGTCCCCCAAGAACTCTGAGATCATTATTATTAAAAGATGATATAATCCTTTAAATACAAAACTCCATTTTTAATTTTCATCATCCATACTCAAACTCTTAAGAGTTCATTTCATTTGCAGATCAAAGAGATCTATGTTTTAACAAAGATGCAAGGTTCTGTTCATGGGTCAAGAAACCCCGAAACAGATTCTTGAGAGCAAGGCTCTATTGGTGAAACCTCAGAAGGGTTTTCTTTAGATCAAAGATCTATAAGAGCAAAGCTCTATTAATTAAAATTGATTTAATTCAAGATTGATTCTTACCTAAATAGTTCATTTTAAAGAAAATCTAAGAGTTCTTAAAAACAAGAGCAGGGCTCTGAGATTCTGAAAATAAAATTTTTGGAGACGATGATCATCTGTGAAGGACCAAAGGTCCTATTTATAGGCATCAAGTGCCCTTTCAGCTTCCAAAGTTGCCGCAACGGTTGGAATTCCGCCACCGTTGCACTCACGTTTGGCGCCACGTAAGCGCAACAGTGGGGGGGCATTTGTTTACCCCAATCAGAGCAAAGCTCTGTTCAAAATCTGAGGCGGGAGATGAGGCAACGCTTCATCTTCCCCCAATCAGAGCAAAGCTCTACCTTGAAAATCTAAATTTTAATAAATGAAGCAACGCTTCAGATTCTTTGCGCTGCGCGCAACACGCCACGTGTCAGGTGCAGATGCATCAGTGCAGCACCCAAAGCAGCACACCCAATCAGAGCAAAGCTCTATTTTAAACAAAATTAAAGGAAGCAACGCTTCGGTTGCACAAGCACTGCGCGACACGTGTCAGCGCGGATGCGCTACCGCAGTTGCGCTGCGCTTTGCGCTGCGCGACACATGTCAGCACGGATGCGCTACCGCAGTTGCGCTGCGCGACACGTGTCACGCGCTGGGGTATTTGCGCCAAACAAAATTAAGATTTTTAAAGAAATCTTTCTGTTCTTGTTAAAACAAGAACATTTTCTTCTGTAAAACAGAAGCCCTTGGATTAAAGATCCAACGGTGGGGAAAATTCCCCAAATCACTCAGAGAAAGATCTCTTTAACAAATTTAACTAATTTATGGGCACTATAAAAAGGACCATAGACCTCAATTCAAAGGCATCAACATTTTGTGAGAAATTAAACAGAGAGAGCTCTGAAGAATTGGAGAGAAATTCTCAAGAACAAAAAAAGGTAAAAAGCCTTTAGAAAAAGAGAAAATTCTCTTATGAACAGATCATGGATCTAAAAACAAGATCAATGATCTTCAATAAAAAAACAAATAAAAACAGTGCTTTGCACATTTTATGAACCTTTGGTTCTTTGAGATAAGAAAAACAAGAGAAACTTGTTTTCTTTTATCTAAATTAGATCAAAAAAGCTAACAGTGTTCTGCACTTCTTTTATGAACCAATGGTTCATGAATCTAAAAGATTCTTAAATCATAGTGCCTTGCACTTGCAAACTGCGCTGTTGCGCTCTTGGGAGAGCGCCACGTGTCAGCGTCTGAACCATTTGCGCTATGCGCTTTTGAAATAGAGTTTTGCTCTCTGAAATTGGCGCAACTCACCAGAGCGCGCCACGTGTCAGCAGCGCAAGCGCAGCGCACTAGCGCAGCGCACTGCGCTTGCATGACACGTGTCGTCACCACAAGCGCTTGCGCTCTTTGATTGGCGCAAAGCGCCTGCGTCTGAAATGCAATGCATTATTTTAAAAATGGGCCAAGCTCAAGTCAAAAAGACCTAACAGGCCAAGTTAAATTGCAAAGTAATAAAGGGCAGAGCCCAAGTAAAATTGATGTTGCGCATCATTTATAAATGGGCAGAGCCCAAAACAAATTGATGCCCTGCATCCTTTATGGGTAGAACCCAAATAAAAATAAAATGCAATGCAAAAGCAAATAAAATGTTGAACATTTTCAACTGGACTTAGCCCAATCATGGTCGTAAGTCCTCAAATTAAATTGACTGAATCAATTTACAACCTGTTCGAGGGTACATCTCCGAACTCCTCTGACCCCTATCGTTGTAATTCCTCAACGACGTCAGAGAGGTGACGGGTCCCAACGACCACTCATTAATATTGGACCGAAACGTCCCTAAAGTAATATCGGACCGAAACGTCCCTAAACTAATGTCGGACCGAAACGTCCCTAAACTAATATCGGACCGAAACGCCCCTAAACTAATATCGGACCACCACGTCCCTAAACTGGCAATGGACCCCCATGTCCCTAAACTGGAACACAGACCACTACGTCCCTAAAGTGGAACAATAGAGCCTCCAAATGCTCTTTCGCCGGATCTAAACGGTCCCGTTTAAGTTGATCTTATCCCCAAACACGGCTAACGTATCCTTAAACATTCAAATGGACTATAAAACTCCAAATCAAATTTGGTTCAAGGGTACATCTCTGAACTCCTCTGACCCCTATCGTTGTAATCCTTCAACGACGTCAGAGAGGTGACGAGTCCTGACGGCCATATAATAAATGGATCAGCATGTTAAGTCGATCTTAGTCTCAAACAGGACTAACGTATCCTTAACGAACGTTTAAGTTGATCATAGCCTCAATACGGCTAACGTATCCTTAAACTAAAAACACCAAACCCAAATCTAAGTAAATACGGATTTGGACTAATCGACGTCCTATGGGCGACGGCATTACTCAGTCTCCATATACAATCCACGGGCAACCACGAACAAAACAAACACCAACGACACAAAGTGAAATTCTGGAGAAGGAGAAAGTTGTTACCGCGATGCGGTAGCGTAATTAACTGCAGGGGCTTGCGCCTGCAGGGAAGAGCATCCCCACAATCAAAAACCCCTCAAGCGAGGGGGAATCTGACGAAGTCTGCTACATCGGCCGCATCCGTCTAAACCTCCGATACACGGTGCCATAAATCAACTTGGCATTTTCGGAGAGGTAGACGGATAAAACCATATAGCATCTGTCCCGAATCTCAGGCCAGACGTCCTCACGTCGTCTCCACCGCCATTCGGAGGGGAACACCCGCTTACTTAAAGTTGGCTTTGACTTTGACTTGGTCAACGGGGTGTAATTTTTTACCCCAACGACAGCAACACATAACATCACATGTCATCAACGTAAGTAAATATGCGTATCCTAAATTCTGTTGACATATAGCAACGAGATTCGGGATACCCCACATATTACACTTATGGTCGCAGAAAAGAAATGAAAAACTACAATATTTAGAATCCGCATATTCTTTAGACATCATAAACCCGGAATATCTTATATTCCGGATTTCATGCCTAACCTATAAACCTTGCATTTTAGTCTCAAATCGAAAACACTTTTCAATAACTTAGTCAGGTAATTCAACAAGATTCCTGACTACTCGATCGAATACTCGTCGGGAACTTTAGTAGATGGCCGCACCCCCGATGCCGTCGACGAAGTGCACTTAGGCGGAACACCATAGCCGCGAGCACCCAAGTGGATGATATTGGCAACGGTGTTCTTCAACAGTCACTTGGTCGGGGCTATGGGGCATGGCTATCTAGCAAAGTTATCCGGCGAGTATTCGCGTACTATACGCGATTACGCCGGAGTTTCGATCCGAATGGAAACTTCATGGCAATCGATCATTAGAGTCTAACATGCTAGATTTACAAACACTAACTAGTTTTCACAAAACTAATTAAATGTGGATTCCAAATATTGTATCACATATCAAACTTAAACCCGAAACGACGTTAAAATTGGGACTACAAAACACTCTGATTAGCCCCAATAGAAAAGTTAACATCACATGCAAACTGGACTAAAGAAACAGTACCTCAAACTCCAAAACCAAGCTAACAGAACACCAAACAAATTCGAGCCCAAACAGAGACAATGGGGCCGGCCAGGCCGGTTTTTATGAGGATCTCGCCGGGTCAATTTTGGAATTTTGGCCTTGAATTTCTCTGGTGTTCTAGTTACATCACATGTAACATTCTGCACTTATTTAAAAAAATTTCAGAGATCATCTCAAAATCGACAGAAAGTTGATGTTTTGGGTTTCGGTTTCGGAGTTTTTTCATTTTCGTAATCTAGCTAACATCATCTAATCTTCTAGCCTTGGCTCTGATACCATGAAAGTGTTTATTACCACCACTACTTGTTTTACTAGCATCAAGCATGCCATTTTAAAAAAATTTAGGGGGCTAATTAACACTAACCTAGAATCTAAACTAGATGATTAGGGTTTTAGCTTGATATAAAGAAAACTATAATAAGAGAAATAGGCTACAACCTTTGTAGATCGTGTCCTTCTCTTCTCAAGATCCGTGTAGTAGTCCACGCAACTCCACTTGAAGTTGAATCGAACTTCCTTTGCGATCTTCGTGCCGAAGATTATCTACCCGAAGCTCCACTAATCCAAGCTACCTCTTCACTAAACTCCTTAGTGAAGGAAACACACTACACTTAATTGCTAATCAAGTGTAGGATGGTGAAGTAGGAGTTTTGTTTGCTCATTAAGGTTCTCACAAGCTCAAGGTTTCACAACTCATGTGAGGAATTGAGTTTGGAGGAGGTGATGAAGAAAATGAAGATAACTAGAGAGTAAGAGCTTGTCACGCCCCGCTTCTCGGTGTACGGTGAGGGGACGCGACGGGTCATGCGACGTATTTACTCTGAAGTAAACACGCTAAGCGTATCTAAGCAATATAAAGTAAAGTACACAAGAGACAGGAATGTAAATGAACAACAACTTTATTTATTAAACATTCTTTTACAGGTACAACTGAAATGTAAATACATGAGTAGAAAGCGATGCCTAAACAATGGCATAACTGAAATGAAAATATGTACAAGTAAAGTCTAATGCTCCAGGTCTTCAGTGTACTGCTCCAAATGCTCCTGGCAGGTCTAAAGCTCTAGTGCGTCCGATCCACCTGACAACATTCCAAAGAAGAAAAGAAATAGGAATGTCGTCAGCGAACAATCGCTCGGTAATTCGCAAAAAAGGAGAGAAGTAGAATAGACATAAAATTGAGTATATCTAGTAATGTTTGATTATAATGTTAACGTAGTTGTTTGTAGCTTGGTACAGAAGATGCCAGTGTATACGAGAGGAGTCCAACTTACACCATGGATTTTGGTAACCCGTAGTACAAGTCTCCGTCGAAAATACCACGGAACAACGGCATGGATGTAATTACGTCTTAAGTGACCACCTCGTGCCACCTTTAACATATTCCGTACTACTATACCCATTTATAAACCACGTGATATCTTAATGTATTGATTGTATTAATTGTACGACTTGTATTGTAGTGTCTTGTAATAAATGGAAGACTTGCCGAAACCATGATATCAGTAAATGGAATGGATGTAAATGGATAGTCATGTAAACGGAGTATATCCATGGTTCGGTTCGGTCAAAATAGATTGATATAACGAATTAATGGATTCATGTTGTATTGGAGTTTATACTTGAATCACATTCAAGTAGGATTGATTTCAGGTTTGACCATGACTCGAAGTGAGTCAGACTTTTAAACAGAATTGAAGTCCTGATTGTTTTGATGTTATCGGTAACTGCTGCATATGGACGGCAGGATTTGTGTCTTTTTCAAAGACAATTTGTAGGGTTCCCTAGGGCGGCAGCAAGATTTCGAGAGGCATCGTCCATGTCGTTTTCAAATTTTTGTCGTTCTACATGAATCTTTAAGTAGAGAATCAAACGAAACATAGTGTAAACAACTTTACAATTAAGTGAACTAGGAATACAACCTTTGTAGACCGGTCCTTCACTTCTAAAGCTCCGTGTAGTAGTCCCTTCGCTCCATGTAGTGAACTCCCGGACTCTTAAAAGGGTTCATTTGAAGAAATGAACGAGCTTGCTCAATGTCTTCGAGGCCGAAGATGATCTACGTCGAGCAGACTCAAGCTCATTCTACCTCTTCACTAATGGTGAAATTAGTGAAGCAAACACCCTAAACTAAATGGCTAATAGCAGAGAATGATGAAGTAGGAAATGGGCTCACTTTAGATTTGTTTTTCTCACAATATTTTCTCACCTTGAGAAAATCTAGCAAGCTTTTTCAATGAGGAAGAAGATGAAGAATGAAGATGAGAGAATGAACTCATGAGGTGAGAATAGCAACCATGGGTGAGTTAGTGTCATACACTAACCCATGTAGAGAATAAACCATGGCTAAACATTAATGGTTAGGTTAATAAATATCTACAACTAAAACAAAATTAATGGACTTGGTCAATGGTTCCACAAGCTTCTACAAGCTTCAACCATGTGACTAATTACCAACTAATTTTGATTAACTTTAAATAAATAAAACCATATATTATCATAAGCTTGGTGTGAGCCTCATACACCCATGTTGCATGTGGCATCAAGCATGACACATATAATAATGTATATTAATATATATCACATATATACTAAAGCACAAAGTGAGAAAAAGAAATGTTTAAGTGAGCTAATATTGGTTATGTAAATTAATATATCAAATATATAATTATACATTAAATTATCAAATCAACACTTGATTTAATAATTCGGCTATATCACATACAACCGACTAATATTAAATGTAACAACTTATCGAATCAACACTTGATCCGATAACCCGGCTATATCTCATATAACCGACCGATATCACATATCGCGAGAATAGAATGTGGTATCATATACGCGCATTAATCTCGGTCCCGCACATATCACATATATGCTCCTACTTCATTTCGCATGAACCAGGAAACCTCTGTGTAAGACTCTAAGGACTCATCAATACGCCGGCAGTAGGTGATGATCATATCAAACACCCACAAGCCGCAAGCGTTCTGCTAAACGTAACGGCCACCCGGGTATTAAGCAATCAGAAGATCAACAAGCAATCCTGCTCATACTCCTGCGAATCCAATCAGTAACACTACCATACAGTCCGGTCTCTTCGTCTGATATGTCGCATATCTCGCCTGGGGGTGGTAAACGTCAGACCCCAATAGCTTGATAAGTCATGCCGATGTGAGGCTCCTAACGGGTCGAGAAACTACTGATAACACTTACCAGTAAATCTCAGAAACAGCCCTGGATAAGGACTTCCTGTTATAGCCAATCGAGCACAACGCAACATCAACCCCCAATACCGGGAGAGACGAAATCCCCTTCTATCGCTCATTGCCTCCATGTGACTCGGGACTGTACCCAAAAACTACCGTTTTGCACGTTCTCTTAAACGTGGTAAGGTGTAAATCAATGCGCAGTGGGAATCACACAAGACTCTATGACGATCTCGGGTCGACAGACTAACCTGTACCAGTGTCACCAGAGAACTGCCATCTGACGTGAGGTATAATACCATCTAGGAGTTCTCAGCGAGACCGTCGAGTATACCCAGTCTCCACTGAGCACCCGTATACCATCTCTGATGTCAAACACCAATGGATATGGGATCATCCATCGCCCATCTACATGGGTCGAGAAGCTATACGCTAGTCTACTTTGGTATGTCAATGCCCCGTCTCGATACACCCACGACTAGGGATATTAAAGGATGTACTCACGGACTACCTTTGTCCCACTAGTATGATTCGCATCATAATCCAGGTGGTCAAGTAAACATCCTAAGGGCTTTATCAATATGTAACAGAGAGAAAATCAATGTACATGTTAAGATAAAGAGTAACCAGATAGCATACTATCATGTCAAGCAAGAAAGTCCTCCCTATGTATGTCCAAGCATCCACTATAATATACATCATATGTACAATAATGGCCTCTAGGGCATACACATAACTAACAATCTCCCACTTGCACTAGGGCCATATGTTGTAGTATCAAATACCCAACAACCAGCAGTAGTTGTAGTATCTCATACTCAACCATCCCATAAAAGTCTCTCTTGGGAAAAGGCCTTTGTGAGTGGATCCGCCGTGTCTACTCTCCTAACTTCGATCAACCTGGAGATCAACTATCTCCATGATCAGGTGATACTGCTTTAGAATATGTCTGGGCCACTGATGGGACGAGGGTTCCTAGGCATAAGCCAAAACTCCATTATCACACAATGGTAGAAACGAAGTTCATCTCATGAACTAATATACACCCAGACTCCTCTTTGATAGCATCTTTGGTAGCGATGTATCCAGCCTTTATTTTCTAGTTTGCTACGGTATCTAGTTTAGAACTCTTCCAACATACCGTCTCTCCACTGAGGGTAAAGATAATGCCTGTGACTGACATTCAGTCGACCTTACCACCCTAGAAGTTATCCAGTGATTCTCCCCAGGATCTAATGATACCATCTCACTAGACCTAGTGAGAATCCTAGCATTCACTTAGATCTATCTCATAGATCCAAAACCCAGGATTTAGGATGTATTACCTTGATCCTTTATGTATAGTCCTTGTGATAAGAGGAGATTGACCGAGTGTAGCATAGGAAACACCTTCCCTATCAAGAGTATGTCATCTACGTGCAATACGAGGAAGACCACCTTACTCTCTACTACCTTTTTGTATATACAAGGTTCATCTACCATTTTGATGAAGTCAAATGCTTTGACTACCACATCAAAATAGATGTTCCAACTTCGCGATGCCCTCTTTAAACCTGTAAAGTAACTTGCACACGTTTCCGCTGCTCCCACTGTCTATGAAGCCCTTTGGCTGTGTACTTATAGACGCTCTCTTATAAATCACTATTTAGAAAAGCAGTCATGACACCCAACCGTCAGATATCGTAGTCATGGTATGTAGCAATGGCAAGTATAATCCGGATGGACATAAGCATAGCCACTGGAGAAAAAGTTTCAGCATTATCCACACCTGGTCGATGACGAAAACCTTTTACAACAAGTCTAGCTTTGAAAGTCTCAACTTTTCTATCTACACCAAGTAACCTTCTCAAGATATACTTGCTCCTGATGGGGTTTTAACCCTTCAGATATAGCAACCAAAGTCCATACTTCGTTGGTGTATATAGATTCCATCTCAGATCGCTTAGCATCCAGCCATTCTTACAGAGTCCCCACTCTTAATGGCCTGCTCGAAACTTAGTTGGGTCATCATCTCATGATGCAATCCTCGATCCCACTGTCATTGAGAAAACCGAAGTATCTTTCAGGCGGATGAGGAACCCTACCAGATCGGCGGAGAGGCTGAGGTTCATCGGGAGCTATTGAATCCTCCGGTTCTACCAAATCATCAGCTGTAGTTTGTATAGCTGGAAATTATTCCAGTTCTACCTCATGACCACAAATTTCTTTAAAAAATAAATTCATTTTTCTAAAAAGATGGCATGCTGAGAAATAAAACACCTTTTATTCCTCGGTGCGGTAGAAGATATTCCCTTGCGAATGATTGGGATATCCAATAAACTTCCACAGAACTGACCTTGCCTCGAGCTTGTCCGGATTTTGCTTTTGACATAGGCCGGACAACCCCAAATCTTAACTTACTTAAGAGATGGGCTCTTCCCATACCATATCGCATATGGAGTGATAGGCACCCGATTTGGTTGGAACTCAATTCAATAGGTATGCAGCTTCCTCAAGCGCATAACCCCAAAAGGAAATAGGTACATCAGTAGTACTCATCATAGAGCACACCATATCTAATAGGGTGCGAATTCTCTGCCCCGATACACCGACGTGATGTGGTGTATACGGAGGAGTAATGCTGAGAGAGAATCTCATTCTCCTTTAGAATAGTCCAGGATCTCCATGCTCAAGTATTCTCCTCACTGATCACATCAAAGGCCATGATACTTATACCCGTTTTGGTTCTCTACTTCTGACTTATATTCTATGAATTTCTCAAAAGCTTCAGACTTGTGTTTCATCAGGAACATATGTCCGAATCTTGAGAGATCATCAGAGAATGTAATGAAGTACAAAGAACCAGTCCTGGCATGTGTAGACAGGGGACCTACATACATCATCATGTATTAATCCTAAGAGTTCACTAACTCTTTCTCTGTTTCCAGGAAACGGAGCTATGATCATCTTATCTTTATGACATGACTGGCAAGCTTCACAAGATGTAAATTCAAACTGATTTAAATATGCATCTAAATGTAACTTAGCTAGTTGTGTCGCATTGATATGACTTAGTCTACAATGCCTTAAGAAGGATTCGTTCATTTCTGAACTCTTTCTCTTGTGTGTGTTTTGTACGTTAAGAACTGTAGTTTGATTTAGAACGTATATGCTATTAGATAACGTGTCTGAACCGATCAACTCTTGATATAGAAAATGTTCAAAACATTATCCAACAATACAAAATTATATCCTTCTTTATTAAATAAAGAGACTGATATGATGTTGTATATCAGGTTTGGTATTTAATAACATTTGTTCAGAATCAATGTATTTGGTAATACAGGGTGATAACCGCCAACCAATTTAGCTGCAAAATTGCACCGTTTCCAACTCTTGAAACATATCACCCACTCTCAGTTCTCTACCTATCTGTAGCCTATGCAACAGATTACATATGTGGGATCCTGATCTGGTATCTCAAACCCAGGACGTAAAAGATACTGAGAAATAGTTCTCTGTAACGAACACGCCCGAAAAAGATACATCATCATGCACTTTCTTCGTTTGGGCGGCACGGGAATCCTGGTAATCCCCTATCTCCTACTCGGTCTTATAATAACTATAAGGTAGAGCGGGACCAACATTCCCCAGCTTAGTATAACAAGCGGATTCGGTCAATACATCCATATTATTATCTTGATTAAGGCATGACATGGTCGCTACTTGGAGAGAGAGAGAAGAAAACACTCAGCGTATACTCTTGCAAGATTAGATTGTTTATTAATTTATCTAATCAGGATGCCTCCCACCTTTTTTATCAAATCTTCCTTCAAACCCTAAAAGGAAAGACTAGCCGGGATTAATTATACCCTATAAGTTCGCTAATCTTTCGGCCATGCTAGTGTCGGTATTTTGAGAGAGGTTCCCCGTGCTTTCGCACGGACCTAATTAAAATGAACCTCGTTTTCCCATGGGCATAACCCCATTAACATCTTTCTAGACACCTACTTGATCGGCTAATTGTAATGTGTAAAACTCTCTCAGGAGTAACTTTTACTCGCAGTGGGTATCGGGATCCAACTATCTCATAGAAGGTATGCAATCTCATTGCAAATTTCAACACTTGAAATTTCCGATAATATTTTACCCCTAGCGTCCTATGACCTTGACGCAGGTCAACAAATCATAGTCTGCTAGTCAAGTTCAACCCGTGCATTTCATGATTGAATTAAACCCACCCGCACAACCCTTGACGCAGGTCAACAAGGTTGCACGACTACCCTAACTCAATCGCATCATATGCTTTTGCAGATAAGCATAAATAGCTACCGCACACTACGCCTTAACGCAGGTCAACAAACGTAGCACGAATACTATGAAGTACTTATCTGAAATAACGGAGGGCTACGACAGGTTTTTAAGAAATCCTTTTTCGTAATGAACTTGATATCGTTGTAGAATCAAATGATTTAAATGGAGTGTTTTTTAGGCTTTTGCTAGTTTCGCTAAAGAGGTCACTCCCGGTGAAGGGATCTCGGCTCTTTCCCCGTCGAATGAGGTGCATGATATTCACAATACCACTATGCAAAGCAAGAACTAGAAAAGAAATCAAAAGAAAAAACCGAGGGTTGCAGCATCTGCCAGTTATTGCTAAAGAGGTCACTCCCGATGAAGGGATCTCGGCTCTTTCCTTATCGAATAAGATGCAGGATATTCTACAAGGAATACCGCTATGCAAAGCAACAACTAGAGCTATCTGTTTTTGAAAATTCGATTCCACAACATCTTTAGGTTTATTTTCTTTCATTAATCTCATTAATGAAGTCCCATCATTTAAGTTACCTAACCATCACAGATAAATACAACGTACGCTTATGCCGTCTGCATTTGCCTCGATGTCCCATCATGCACCGTTAGGTTAGGTAACTAACGGCAGAGCGGGGCAGGGCTAGCCCGGGTATAAAACATAAGCAACGTCTATATAATATATCACATATACTATATAAAATATCTATCTCATCATATAAAGCGATCACATCACATAATATCGTAGCAGAAATCAACATATGCAATATTGGATATACTAGGATTTCCGGGTTTTATATTAAGCCGGTATAAAACACGAATTCCACGGTTGTGATGAATAGCCAAACCCACATCCTAAGACATCTACGAGAGCGGCAAGCAACCCTACCAATTCTAGAGTTAGGAGACCTGGACTCGACTCCTCGAGATGGCCTCCCACTGGACTTTAGAACCTGCTCACTTGTGCTCCCCTCCTTGGCTCTATCCTAATGCGGAAAAGTAAATAATATACAATGGTGACATCATCCTCAAACCGGAAGTGCCCCAATAAAAGAATAGTACATACAAGCTTTTACATGAATGAAAATGAAAAACTCTCATCTCACATAAAACCCCCGGCAATTCAAAACACGACGATAAAATATAACATATCAAAGCAACACATAACATCACATGTCATCAACATAAGTAAATATGCGCATCCCAATCGTCGTTGACGTATAGCAACGAAACCGGCGATACTCCACATATTACACTTACGGTCGCAGAAAAGAAAGTGAAAAACTACAACAATTGGAATCCTCACTGCCTTTAGACATCATAAACCCGGAATATCACATATTCTGGATTTCATGCCTAACAATGCAAATCTTACATTTAGGTCTCAAAAATGAAAACGCTTTTCAAATGAAGTCGGATAATTCAACAAGATTCCCGATTTCACCCGAGACCGAAATGTTAAACTTGCACGCAACTAAATAGATTCTAATTATTGTAGCACAATCTCAGATAATTAAACGATGTTAAACTTTCCGATCGAATAAACAAACACCCAAATTTTCCCAACAAGCTCAACACTTGAGCGGAGTCTAAAAAAGCACACAGAACATGCCACAGCACCCATTAACCAGCCGTAGAAGGGTCAACAATGCCTCACCTGTAGCACCGCTGAACTACCACAAACCCTAGGGTTTGATGGCGGTTCTGAAGGTCACAGAATCGAGTTAGGGTTTCGTTCTTCTAGAGGGTCCACAGAATAACATGCATGATTTTCTGAATATTTTAAACTAAGAAATATCCAACACTTGGAAAATTTCCAGCGAGGGAAAATATGGGTTATTGATATCCGTTCAAACTTTTTAACATCGTCTAAATAACCCGAAAACATGTTAGAATTATGACTACGAAACACTCCGAGTTTCCTTTGCAGAAAGTTAACATCACCTGAAAATTTAGCAAAAACAAACAACACCCGAAATACCAAAACCCAGAGACTGGAACACAATAAAAATTTGAAGCCAAAACACCCAAATTGGGCCGAGCTCGCCAGTTTTTACCTACATGTGGCCGGCCCAAATTCTGCCAAATTGTCTCGAATTTCTTCTGTGTTCATGTCATATCACATACAAAATTCTGCAGTTGTTTAAAAAAAATTTGACATCTTAAAAAAATCGACAGAAACTGGATTTAGTGTTTCAAGTTTCGGAGCAGTTTCGGTTTCGTAATCTAATAAATATCGTTTAAATCTCTAGCATAGCTCTGATACCAATGTAGGGTTCCTTAGGGAGGCAGAATGGTTTCGGGAGGTATCATCCATACCGTTTTCAAATTTTTGCCGTTCTAAAGAACACTAACCATGAATCTTTAACTAGAGAATCAAAAGAAACATAGTGTAAACAACTTTACAACTAAGTGAACTAGGAATACAACTTTTGTAGACCGGTCCTTCACTTCTAAAGCTCCGTGTAGTAGTCCCTTTGCTCCATGTAGTGAACTCCCAGAGTCTTGAAAGGGTTCACTTGAAGAAATGAACGAGCTTGCTCAATGTCTTCGAGGCCGAAGATGATCTACGTCAAGGAGACTCAAGCTCATGCTACCTCTTCACTAATGGTGAAATTAGTGAAGCAAACACCCTAAACTAAATGGCTAATAGTAGAGGATGATGAAGTAGGAAATGGGCTCACTTTAGCTTTGTTTTTCTCACAATATTTTCTCACCTTGAGAAAACCTAGTGTCACGCCCCGCTTCCCAAAATACGGAATACGAGAGGTAGATAAGGCCAGCCATGCTCCTACGGTCAAGGAAAAGTCCTGCCGTAGTCACACTTCGGCTTCTAGTTTATCATGGTAAACAGTAAATTATGCGCAGGTAATGAGAAATGCAGTAACTGAAAGGAAAAATGTAAAGACTGACCTGAAGTGGAACAAATGAATATAACTCGGGAAGTCAGGTCAAGAAATCTGTGATGCACTGGTCCAGGCTAAATCGTCTTCTCACACTGAGCATGCATACTCAGGTCGTCAGAGCGACACAATAGCAATATAATATATATAATTAAGTGACAGTTCTAACAGTGATAGTAGGTATGTGAAGCAGTAAATAAATGACATCATGAATATACATGTGCAGTAATCAACGCAGCGGAACGGTAAAGCAGTATAACGATATGTCACGTATGTCAACACAGTATAAAAGTAATATAAATGCCAGTATCCCTATCAGTCACTAAGTCTCACTGTACAGGTCGCTAAGCCTATCTTCAGTCCAAGTGTGAGAGTCAACCACTCGTGAGTGTCCTCCACCCAAGGGTAGAACCCAAGGGCAAGGGACCACGGGCCCAACATGTAACAAGAATATCACGGTGTATATATCACGTACCCTGTAAATCTCCATATAACTCCCTAAATATATAAGCCGGCATGGGACTCCCGAGATTCTGTTGAACTCACACTTAAACTACCCCACACCCCGTGGTCTACATCAAACGCTAACCATCACCCTAAATACTAATCGATCCGTGACAAGTCTGCGCAAGAACTGGAGGCAGGACCTCCATCAAGCACGTCCCGACTAATACCTAAGATAGATGGCAGTGTCGGATGCCTTATCTGTGACACCCGTGCAAGCGCTCCCATAAGTGTCCCATACCACTTATAGTCACACGTACACGCATCCCACAGACGTCGACAATGCAATAGAACAATGAGGTCACTGATTGTGTACAAGTACGTATCACATTCACTTAATCACGGATACACGAACACTGACGTACTTGCCACAATCATCACTAAAATCTAACACTGGGTGAATGCACGATATTACAAGGTTATCACTACAATGATATGGGTATGATGTGATGCATGAACAGTATAAGAAGCACAAATAAGGTGTCATAAAACAATAGTCTATCACTTGCACGATTTATCATGAAACGTACATTTATAATTTAGCGAAACGATAAACAGGTAGTAATTAGTATGTTCAGTTATCCATCCATAGAATTTTGTTTCAAGCCAATCGGGTTCCAGGATTGCTAATTATAACCATTTCATTTTAAGCGCTCGCGGCTGGAAATCCGGTTTCAGAATCAGAAGTCCGTTTCGTAACGCATTTTAATCCCAGTTGGGATCAGATTTTAGCGACACTACAGTTGGATGAATTCTAGGGTTTTCAGTAAAGTTTTCAACGCAACAAACGGATCTTCAATCGCGTCTTTATGTTAGGAGTTATACTCTGTTTAATATTAACATGTCAATTCTAAATCTGCTGGGACTGTTATGTGTCCCGATGTTCTAAATTACAGTTTAAATAACAAACGGTAACGAAACAGAATGAGACCAATCGTGTTGTCTAGCTAACAGAGTTACCTACAATAAGCAGCGGATTTCCGCAACCTACGAGTTAAGGAAATCCTGTGGTATTCAATACGGAACAGCAAGCAATGACTGGAGTCGCTCTGGACTGCAGTCCAGAGTCGCACTCCGATCCGAATATCATCACAGTTTAAATACAGAAATGTCTGGAAACTAGCATAGGGTTAAAGTTCGTCGAGTTGGCTTCGATTTGAGCCCTCGAACGCACCATTCTAATATGTGTATGATTTATGGTGAATTTAACGATTTTCAGATACAACAGGATTACGGTTTTACGATTAAACTTGGGGGTAGTTGTTTTAGTTATAATCGATTACAACATCCAACAAAATTCACACACTATGTTCACAGCCCTACGGGCCAACCTACACCATTGAGTTCCGTCGAATTAGATAGTGTTTTCCTAAGGGAACAAACATCGAACAGTTACGGCACATAATAGTTTTAAACTTGTAACATTATAATTCGTATATTTAACGATTGTAATTTAGATAAATAGCATGTAAGCAAGTAGAATACTTGCGTGGAAGAAGTCTCGGGGTCGCAGGGCAGCAACATCGTCACGAACGCGCGATATACGCCACGTACCGGATTCCCGCGAGCCTAGTTCGAAACACGAATTTCACGTCGGAGTTTTCCCGGAGTCGTTTTGCGTGCACTGGAAGCTTAGGGGGTGCTCTCTGGTTCGCCTGAGAAGTGTTGGGGTTGCCGACGGCCGACGGCGTCGCTCCGACAGCGTGCGCAGTGTAGTTTACAGTGAGGGGTAAAATATTGAAATTGGGTTTGGTGAGAGAGAGAGGGGCAGTGTAGAGAGAGAGGGTATAGAGAGAGAGAAAGAGATTAAAGAGAATTGAGAGAGAGAGATGCAGGGAGTGAGGGAAGTAAAAGAGAGAGGGAGAAGCAGTGAGGGGAAGAGAGAGAGAGAGAGAGAGAGAGAGATAATGAGAGAGAGAGGAAAGTGAAAGAGAGTGGGAGAGTAAACAGAGAGGGGGGGAGAGTGATGCAGTAAGAGTGAGAGGCAAGTGAGAGAGATAGGGTGTTGGAGTAAACAGAGAAAGAGAGATCTGGGAGAGTGAGAATGAGAGGGTTAGAGGGTGAAGAGAACAGAGTGAGGGAGAGAAAGAGATGCTCAAGGAGAGAGAGTTGCAGAAAAACTGTGAGATAGAGAGCAAGAGAGAGAAACAGAGAGGGAGAGAGGGATGCAGGGTGGCCGGCGAAGGTTCTGGGTGCAGTGAGATCGGCCGGGGGCGGCTCAGGGTGTGCACAGGGGTCTCGTGGAGGATGAGGGAGGGAGTGGGGAGCTCGGGTTTAATGGTGGTCGACGTGGAGGTCGGAGCTCCGGTTAGGGGAGCGGAGTGCCGGGGGCTGATGGTGGGTTCGAAAGAGAGGGAGGAAGAAGGATGACCAGGGAGAGAGAAGGAAAACGAGATGAGGGAAAGGTGCGTGGGTGGGTACGAGAGAGAGGTGGAGGGCGTGCGTCGTGGAAACGTTCGCGAGCGGGGCGCGTGGAGCGGCAACGTGGGCGCAGGCACGGGATGCGGCGGAGGAAACGCGCGCGGGAGAAATGGAGAAAGTTACCGTTGGAGAAGGAAGCACTGTAGGGAGCGGGTCGGGTTCAAGGCGCGGGCGCGGGTAAGGAAGAAATTTAGTGGGCCGGGCCGGCGCAAATAATAATAAGATTTGAATTTAAATTAATGAAGTGGGCTGTGGGATATGGGCTGGACTCGGGCCAGAATAAAAAGATTTGAAGATTAAATAGAAAAAGAAATGAGGCCGGGCTGGGGAGAAGCTTAAATAGATTGTTTAATACTCTATTTGTTTTCATGGGCTGAGGATTGAAACGGCCGGGAGAAATTTGTTTAATGGTTTCATTTTAATGGGAGAATTACTATGGGCCGTGGGTTTTAAGAATAATAAGGGAATTAAGTTTAAAGGAAAGGGCTGGGTTTTAATAATAAAATACAAAGGAAAAATAGATTTGGGCTGAAAAATATAGATTTTGGGTTTAAATTAAATAACTGGCTAATGGGAAAAATTGAAAGAGCTGAGGCACTGGGCCGCTGGAAAAACTGAGGAAGTAAATTGAAATGGGAACGGCTTTTAAACTGCGGGCTGAGGAAAATATAGAATGGAAAATAGATGGGCTCGAGAAAATTTTGTTAGGTTTTAGGATAGGTAAAATTATAAATGCAATAAGTAAATTTATAAATATAATTATAAAATAAATGAATAAAATTATAAAGCAACAAAAATACAGATTGGGTATAAAAAGGGCTGGGTATTACATCATACCACCCTTACAAAAATTTCGTCCTCGAAATTAAATGAAGTAATAAGTTATAGAACATAAGCGAAAGCCATCATAGTTGCAAACTAATATATAAGGATTTACAAAAAAAAATATCTGCGGACGAAGAAACTTGAAAATATATATATATGTAAATAAGAACAACATACTGAAGGGTAGGTCTAATAGATATAAGGCAGGAACAACTATAAGGATAAATACATGTATACGAGAATTTAGGTAACAATAGCAAATAATAGTACTCGAGGCTTAATCGATAGATTCGAACCCAAATATGTATACATATAAGCATATCAAAAATAGTAAGGTGGAAATAATAAGTATAAGACACAATCATTCATAATATTAACCATAGGCACAACACCCTAAATATAGTAACGACAATGAGATAGTGAAAGCTTAGACGTTAGATTAAAACATTTTAAGGTAATTTGTCGATCGATTAGTTTAAATCACTTAGAAAACTCACATAACGGAAAAAGAAAACATGGAACAATATACACGCAGTGTAAGTTTGCGCTACTGAAAACGAGATTAATAATAACATACTTAAAATATATGAAATAGAGTAATCAATAAAACGTACTCTTTGATAGATTGAAGTACTGAAACTAAATTTTGAATAACAGTGTCCCTAATATAATTAGGGTAATATGAAGAACACAAATAGGTATAGGGTTAGATAGGGTAATGAATATAAGAAGGTGTGGCTCAATCAGAAGGTTGAAGTGTGGCGGCTCTAGGCTGAAGATCAAGAAGATTGGGATCGGGTCAGCACAGAAATTAAGGGTGAGCAGTAGAGGACTATAAGGAGAAAATGTATGGGGAGAATACTGGTCGGTACATCATGGGAATCAAGAATTTGACAAGTTAACGAACTCGGTATTTCATAAGAAAGGTCCTCCTCCCAGAAGGATCTCAAACAGGGTACAGACGAAGGGTGAATGGTGACTCATTCTTAGGATCAGAGTGCGGTACTTTCCAATTGGAATGTGGATGAAAAACCATACAACGAGTAGGGGTGGACAGTCAGGGATCTCAGCAGAAAGATAAATGGATATGGCAATAAACAAGTATCAAGTAAACCAATAATCAAAAGGTTTACGAATTCAGAAGATTTATTTCATTCAAGAAAATTTGAAACAAGACATCCCCAAAGACGAAAAGTGGCCCTAAACTATACACCTCATATTTGGCCAGAAAGACAACATAAAAAAAGAATTCCGTCAATCACGGTTGTGGAGATTCAGTAGGTTGCGGTAGGCTCGCGCACTCAGGTAGGGGCGTCCATTTCCATAGCGCCTCGCAGGTATCTCTATTAGAAGTCCTTCCACCACAGGATCTTGATCTTCTGGTTCTTCTTCCTCAGATAGGGCTTCTTCATCGAGATCTGATCCCACGTGATCTTCTCCTTCTGGGTTCTCTTCCATGGGATCTTCCTCCACTGGATTTTCTTCTATCGGTTCTTCCTCGGGGTCTTCCTCCATCAGATTCTCTTCAGGATCTACTTCTTCTTCGTCAGAATCAGCTATCATGCCAAACTCTGGGGCGGCTGCTCCTTCGTCCTCTGAATCATTGTTTTCGAAGTTGACCTGTGGACCATTGACCTCATCATCGGAACTCGTCAGTGTGTGATCTAAGGAAACGCATGACTGTGCATCCTCGTCTAGATGCGGCGCTGCTCCAGGGTGGGCCATGGCCTGAAAAGAGAAGTCATGATTAGACAGTGGATTATATCAAGGAAAGCTCAGGGTACGAAATATTGGAAAATGTGCGGTTGCAGGAACTGAAAGATCAGAATGAAAATACTGTGATAATGAATAGAATTTGACATAGAGAAAGCAAGAGGATGATACATATATTATGATTCAAATTTTATTGCATTCAACTAAAAGTTCAACGGATACAAGATCGCAAACTGGAAGAAATATTCATAAAAGATAACAACATTACTATTGAAATTAGAAAATCATAAAATTCTTCTTCGATTGCCAGAACGCTGCATCATCGTTACGCGAGTTGAATCCTGCGTTAGATCCGCCTTATGGTCGAAGTTCAAACTACGCGATGATCCTCACTTGGTAGAAGTGGGGAGTGTGGACGAGTTTCCTTCTTGTAGTTCTTTCCTTTCTGGGCAACCGTTGATGAGATGTTTGTCGGACCCGCATATCAGACATTTCCCTTGGGCACGGCGACAATCCTTCTGAAGATGTCCTGGCCCCTTACAATTTCCACAGCATAGGTTCTTCTGATGCTTCTGTTGACGCTTCATCTTCTTCTCTTTTCCTCGTCTAATAGGGATCCCTTTATGATAGGAGACACCCGGTGGGGTCTGACTCACTTGTCTTCTCAGCCCTTCAGCTAATAAGTCGTTTGTTCGCTCCTGGGCTTCCTTTAAACCTTGCAGTACACTAAGGATCTCAACAGTCTGATTCTGAGGAGTAGGTATAGACGAAGAGTCGTTAAAAGACATGATCCTGAGACAACAATATTGAGAATGATATAAGTCACAAACTAAACGAATCAGAATATAATATGGATAGGACAAAGATTCAAGAATATCAGAGATGATGAATTTATTACAAGTGGGGAATCAACTGTATGACTTTAAGTCACTTGAATGGAGTACGGTAGTGCAATTGCAACCACTTATCCTTGTCAAGTCACCCGAAACCATAGCGAATGGATAGCCGAACACACGATGTGAATATGGATCAAGAATGACAAGTTTACAATCTAGACCGAAGGATGTCTTAGATTGCCAAACTGTACACGGAAAACTGCAATCCCAATTGATGCAAAACCTGGCTCTGATACCAACTAAACCATGTCACGCCCCGCTTCCCAAAATACGGAATACGAGAGGTAGACAAGGCCAGCCATGCTCCTACGGTCAAGGAAAAGTCCTGCCGTAGTCACACTTCGGCTTCTAGTTTATCATGGTAAACAGTAAATTATGCGCAGGTAATGAGAAATGCAGTAACTGAAAGGAAAAATGTAAAGACTGACCTGAAATGGAACAAATGAATATAACTCGGGAAGTCAGGTCAAGAAATCTGTGATGCACTGGTCCAGGCTAAATCGTCTTCTCACACTGAGCATGCATACTCAGGTCGTCAGAGCGACACAATAGCAATATAATATATATAATTAAGTGACAGTTCTAACAGTGATAGTAGGTATGTGAAGCAGTAAATAAATGACATCATGAATATACATGTGCAGTAATCAACGCAGCGGAACGGTAAAGCAGTATAACGATATGTCACGTATGTCAACACAGTATAAAAGTAATATAAATGCCAGTATCCCTATCAGTCTCTAAGTCTCACTATACAGGTCGCTAAGCCTATCTTCATTCCAAGTGTGAGAGTCAACCACTCGTGAGTGTCCTCCACCCAAGGGTAGAACCCAAGGGCAAGGGACCACGGGCCCAACATGTAACAAGAATATCACGGTGTATATATCACGTACCCTGTAAATCTCCATATAACTCCCTAAATATATAAGCCGGCATGGTACTCCCGAGATTCTGTTGAACTCACACTTAAACTACCCCACACCCCGTGGTCTACATCAAACGCTAACCATCACCCTAAATACTAATCGATCCGTGACAAGTCTGCGCAAGAACTGGAGGCAGGACCTCCATCAAGCACGTCCCGACTAATACCTAAGATAGATGGCAGTGTCGGATGCCTTATCTGTGACACCCGTGCAAGCGCTCCCATAAGTGTCCCATACCACTTATAGTCACACGTACACGCATCCCACAGACGTCGACAATGCAATAGAACAATGAGGTCACTGATTGTGTACAAGTACGTATCACATTCACTTAATCACGGATACACGAACACTGACGTACTTGCCACAATCATCACTAAAATCTAACACTGGGTGAATGCACGATATTACAAGGTTATCACTACAATGATATGGGTATGATGTGATGCATGAACAGTATAAGAAGCACAAATAAGGTGTCATAAAACAATAGTCTATCACTTGCACGATTTATCATGAAACGTACATTTATAATTTAGCGAAACGATAAACAGGTAGTAATTAGTATGTTCAGTTATCCATCCATAGAATTTTGTTTCAAGCCAATCGGGTTCCAGGATTGCTAATTATAACCATTTCATTTTAAGCGCTCGCGGCTGGAAATCCGGTTTCAGAATCAGAAGTCCGTTTCGCAACGCATTTTAATCCCAGTTGGGATCAGATTTTAGCGACTCTACAGTTGGATGAATTCTAGGGTTTTCAGTAAAGTTTTCAACGCAACAAACGGATCTTCAATCGCGTCTGTACGTTAGGAGTTATACTCTGTTTAATATTAACATGTCAATTCTGAATCTGCTGGGACTGTTATGTGTCCCGATGTTCTAAATTACAGTTTAAATAACAAACGGTAACGAAACAGAATGAGACCAATCGTGTTGTCTAGCTAACAGAGTTACCTACAATAAGCAGCGGAGTTCCGCAACCTACGAGTTAAGAAAATCCTGTGGTATTCAATACGGAACAGCAAGCAATGACTGGAGTCGCTCTGGACTGCAGTCCAGAGTCGCACTCCGATCCGAATATCATCACAGTTTAAATACAGAAATGTCTGGAAACTAGCATAGAGTTAAAGTTCGTCGAGTTGGCTTCGATTTGAGCCCTCGAACGCACCATTCTAATATGTGTATGATTTATGGTGAATTTAACGATTTTCAGATACAACAGGATTACGATTTTACGATTAAACTTGGGGGTAGTTGTTTTAGTTATAATCGATTACAACATCCAACAAAATTCACACACTATGTTCACAGCCCTACGGGCCAACCTACACCATTGAGTTCCGTCGAATTAGATAGTGTTTTCCTAAGGGAACAAACATCGAACAGTTACGGCACATAATAGTTTTAAACTTGTAACATTATAATTCGTATATTTAACGATTGTAATTTAGATAAATAGCATGTAAGCAAGTAGAATACTTGCCTGGAAGAAGTCTCGGGGTCGCAGGGCAGCAACGTCGTCACGAACGCGCGATATACGCCACGTACCGGATTCCCGCGAGCCTAGTTCGAAACACGAATTTCACGTCGGAGTTTTCCCGGAGTCGTTTTGCGTGCACTAGAAGCTTAGGGGATGCTCTCTGGTTCGCCTGAGAAGTGTTGGGGTTGCCGACGGCCGACGGCGTCGCTCCGGCAGCGTGCGCAGTGTAGTTTACAGTGAGGGGTAAAATATTGAAATTGGGTTTGGTGAGAGAGAGAGGGGCAGTGTAGAGAGAGAGGGTATAGAGAGAGAGAAAGAGATTAAAGAGAATTGAGAGAGAGAGATGCAGGGAGTGAGGGAAGTAAAAGAGAGAGGGAGAAGCAGTGAGGGGAAGAGAGAGAGAGAGAGATAATGAGAGAGAGAGGAAAGTGAAAGAGAGTGGGACAGTAAACAGAGAGGGGGGGGAGACTGATGCAGTAAGAGTGAGAGGGAAGTGAGAGAGATAGGGTGTTGGAGTAAACAGAGAAAGAGAGATCTGGGAGAGTGAGAACGAGAGGGTTAGAGGGTGAAGAGAACAGAGTGAGGGAGAGAAAGAGATGCTCAAGGAGAGAGAGTTGCAGAAAAACTGTGAGATAGAGAGCAAGAGAGAGAAACAGAGAGGGAGAGAGGGATGCAGGGTGGCCGGCGAAGGTTCTGGGTGCAGTGAGATCGGCCGGGGGCGGCTCAGGGTGTGCACAGGGGTCTCGTGGAGGATGAAGGAGGGAGTGGGGAGCTCGGGTTTAATGGTGGTCGACGTGGAGGTCGGAGCTCCGGTTAGGGGAGCGGAGTGCCGGGGGCTGATGGTGGGTTCGAAAGAGAGGGAGGAAGAAGGATGACCAGGGAGAGAGAAGGAAAACGAGATGAGGGAAAGGTGCGTGGGTGGGTACGAGAGAGAGGTGGAGGGCGTGCGTCGTGGAAACGTTCGCGAGCGGGGCGCGTGGAGCGGCAACGTGGGCGCAGGCACGGGATGCGGCGAAGGAAACGCGCGCGGGAGAAATGGAGAAAGTTACCGTTGGAGAAGGAAGCACTGTAGGGAGCGGGTCGGGTTCAAGGCGCGGGCGCGGGTGAGGAAGAAATTTAGTGGGCCGGGCCGGCGCAAATAATAATAAGATTTGAATTTAAATTAATGAAGTGGGCTGTGGGATATGGGCTGGACTCGGGCCAGAATAAAAAGATTTGAAGATTAAATAGAAAAAGAAATGAGGCCGGGCTGGGGAGAAGCTTAAATAGATTGTTTAATACTCTATTTGTTTTCATGGGCTGAGGATTGAAACGGCCGGGAGAAATTTGTTTAATGGTTTCATTTTAATGGGAGAATTACTATGGGCCGTGGGTTTTAAGAATAATAAGGGAATTAAGTTTAAAGGAAAGGGCTGGGTTTTAATAATAAAATACAAAGGAAAAATAGATTTGGGCTGAAAAATATAGATTTTGGGTTTAAATTAAATAACTGGCTAATGGGAAAAATTGAAAGAGCTGAGGCACTGGGCCGCTGGAAAAACTGAGGAAGTAAATTGAAATGGGAACGGCTTTTAAACTGTGGGCTGAGGAAAATATAGAATGGAAAATAGATGTGCTCGAGAAAATTTTGTTAGGTTTTAGGATAGGTAAAATTATAAATGCAATAAGTAAATTTATAAATATAATTATAAAATAAATGAATAAAATTATAAAGCAACAAAAATACAGATTGGGTATAAAAAGGGCTGGGTATTACATCTAGCAAGCTTTTTCAATGAAGAAGAAGATGAAGAATGAAGATGAGAGAATGAACTCATGAGGTGAGAATAGCATCCATGGGTGAGTAAGTGTCATACACTAACCCATGTAGAGAATAAACCATAGCTAAACAATAATGGTTAGGTTAATAAATATCTACAAGTAAAACAAAATTAGTGGACTTGGTCAATGGTTCCACAAGCTTCTACAAGCTTCAATCATGTGACTAATTACAAACTAATTTTGATTAACTTTAAATAAATAAAACCATACATTATCATAACCTTGGTGTGAGTCTCATAGACCCATGTTTCATGTGGCATCAAGCATGACACATATAATAATGTACATTAATATATATCACATATATACTAAAGCACAAAGTGAGAAAAAGAAATGTTTAAGTGAGCTAATATTAGTTAATGTAAATTAATATATCAAATATATAATTATACATTAAATTATCAAATCAACACTTGATTTAATAATCCGGCTATATCACATACAACTGACTAATATTAAATGTAATAACTTATCGAATCAACACTTGATCCGATAACCCGGCTATATCTCATATAACCGACCGATTTCACATATCGCGAGAATAGAATGAGGTATCATATACGCGCATTAATCTCAATCCCGCACATATCACATATGTGCTCCTACTTCGTTTCGCATGAATCGGGAAACCTCTGTGTAGGACTCTAAAGACTCATCAATACGCCGGCAGTAGGTGATGATCATATCAAACACCCACAAGACGCAAGCGATCTGCTAAACGTAACGTCCACCCGGGTATTAAGCAATCAGAAGATCAACAAGCAAGCCTGCTCATACTTCTGCGAATCCAATCAGTAACACTACCGTACAGTCCGGTCTTTTCGTCTGATATGTCGCATATCTCGCCTGGGGGTGGTAAATTTCAGACCCCAATAGCTTGATAAGTCATGCCGATGTGAGGCTTATAACGGGTCGAGAAATTACTGATAACACTTACCAGTAAATCTCATAAACAGCCATGGCTAGGGACTTCCTGTTATAGCCAATTGAGCACAGCGCAATATCAACCCCCAATACCGGGAGAGACGAAATCCACTCTTATCGCTCATTGCCTCCATGTGACTTGAGATTATACCCAAAAACCACCGTTTTGAACATTCTCTTGAACGTGGTAAGGTGGAAATCAAAGAACAGTGGGAATCACACAAGACTCTATGGCGATCTCGGGTCGACAGACTAACCTGTACTAGTGTCACCAGAGAACTGCCATCTGACGTGAGGTTGTAACGTTTTGAAAATCGTTTAGGCGAAATTTCGGATAATCGGCAATATAACCGGTGTTTTCCATAAGAACCAAGATATAATTATTTTTCGACATAGACTTAATTATACCTATTCTAGCTATGTAATTGCTAGTATTTGGTATTTAATTGGTTACTTGTAAATTTCTAGTTTACCTAAATATTTTCCTAAATTTATTATTTTTTAATATTATTTTAAGATTTTACTAATACATTTAATTGGTGTTAAATTACACTTGGAGGGGGTTAATTATACTTTAGTGAACCATGACAACTTAATACCAAGTTTACTACACATCCTTTCTTTGTAAATTTTCTCCAAGGTTCTAGTTGGTTCTAGGATAAAATTAATAAGAAAAGAAAATTAAAAGAAATTAATTAATTAACAATGGAGCATGGTGCATTGTTATGAGGTATGGTATGTGCATTGACTTCTAGCCATTCAACTTCACCCCACTTCATGTGGCCGAAACCTGCATAGCCCCCTCTCCCTCAATTTCATTCATCAAAAAAAAAAGAAAAAGAATGAAAGAAGAGAATAGGATGATAAGATTAAAGAATGATGGCATGGAGGCTTAATAAATGAGGTATGAGGGTTTTCTTATCATAGAATTTTCTATACCTCACTCTCTCTCCTCACTCCAAGAACTGGCCGAGCCTCATCTAGCAGCCATCCCCATTTCACCACTTCACATTCCCTTCAAAAATCTTCAAAAATCCCATCTAAAATCAACACAAACCTCACAATCTCTTCATTAAATCCTCACCCTATTTTCCTTGGCCCAATCAAGTATGGATCTTGAGCAACAAAGCTAATTTTGGAGTCAAGTTTGCAATGTTTGATCTCTTGATTTGTGAGGTATAAATCCTAACCTCTTAGTTAAATTGTTGTTTAATCACTTTAAATAAAATTTATATTGGTACTAATATGGTTTTAATTTCATGTTAGAAATTGTAAAGAAAAGGGTTTGAGTTAAGTTAGGGTTTTTATTAATTGATTATGATTACAATGTGTAAATTAACATCTTAAGGAATGCAAAACCTAATTTAGTTGCTATATTGCTAATTGTTACATTTAATTTGTCTTAATTAAATTGCAAACTAGATTTTTATAATTAGTGCAAATAGGTGAGACAAAATTCTAGTTAGTATTTGTGTGACCTAGTTAAGTTATTACGTGCACATTGTGGCCGTTAGAATTGCTAAAACATCTAGATTTAAACTTAAATGGAAATTGATGCTTACTAGGTTTGCGGGAAAAATAGCTTTTAATTGAGTTTGAGATTTTGTTGATTTATAACCTATTCACTAAGATATTTAATGCATTGTGAATATGCGATTAGGTTTTAGACATGGTTGTGGTCATGTATAGCTACCCTAGTTGTGGTTGTGGTGTTGTTGCGAGCGCGTTTTGTGCACCAAGAGCATGTGCGTTTAGTTAGTGCGCGTAGTTATCTTGTATCGTTGTTTTCCAGGCTATCATTTATTTATCCTTTTATTTGCTTGTGTGCGATTCTCGGATCGGGTACAGAGGCGTCGGAGGTGGTGCGGAGACGACAGAGCTAGAATCGGATCAGATTAGTCGAGGCGTCCAGGTGAGTAGATGTATATCTACGGGGGAAGTCGGGTGGATGGCGTATAGCACCCCCACAGTTCGTAATGTAGCATATGATATATCATATATATATAAATATGTGTTTGTGAGACGTTATTAATTAGCAAGAAGGCTTTAGGTGATCATGAGTTGGTTTTAGCGTAACTGGAAGGTAGTGCTTTTAGTTTAGTTTCTTAGTTACGAAACCCTAGAGTTAAAGTATACACACACACGCATGCACACACGTGTTATGTTTTGGTGTATATGATATGTGTATATATATATATGTATGTGTGTGGATGACTTGCTGTATATATATATATACGTATACACGTGTCATGAGGATAGTATATGATACTTGGTGATGAGTCGATATGATCGGACATGATGCCGTGAGATTGGTTATGCGATTTGGGTCGTGCTATGAGACACGACATGATATTATAGCGGATCGATGAGCGATGTGTTTTCATACACATGCGGATCTATCTTGATGGTATCGGAATGTACTAGACTTTGGATCAGTACCCTTAGTGTATGATATTATGATAATGATACCAGATGAATAATGAGGTATATATGATATTGACCCGTACCCCGATTTTGGGATGCCGTACGATGGATTTACCGTACGAGGTATAATATGATGATTGATCCGCACTCTTGACTCGAGAATGTCGTATTATATATTTTATCGTACGTGACGCTATTGAGGCGAGATAACCGACTAGTAGATATATCGGCTCGGCCTTAGGTGGATTTTCTTACCTTTTCGACTAGTCTTTTAGTTTAGTCCTGTAGTTTATTTGGTAAATGTTAGATTGGGCTCGAGTCATACTAATTTTCAGAAACTAACGAATCGTGAGTATTTTCGAAAGCCAACCCGGGGAATATTACGGATTTCAAAGGACGTACCTTTTCTTAAAATCATCGTAGCCTTATTTTCTAAAAACCACGATTCGTACTATTTTAAATGCCAAAACTGTATGACTCGCATATAGAAATTTATATTCTTAAATGTTGCGTTTACTATTCATGCACCGTTATATTCATGTTCTCATCGCATTGCATGCTCTTACCTATGTTTCTTTAGTTATTATGAACCATGTTGTCAGAACACCAGCACCATTACCGTTGATGCGTATGCTCCACGTACACTTATTTGCCGGCTCACACACATCATCATCGGTAATTTCCATGCCATGTACACTCTAGAAAATATTACTTCATGGATATAACTGCTTATAGATAGTTCCGATATCTAACTACTATGCTAGTTTAAATATTGCATTCTTTGCTTAAATACCATGCGTGTATATATATTCATTTGTCATGCGATATCATGGAGCTTTATGCCGATATTCACCGTTCACTGACTCATGATTTTGAGATTTCGGATCTTTTATGAGATTTCTGGATTTTGGGAAGCCGCATGTGAATGTTCATAAACTTATGATTTGTTTTAAAGAGAAAGATGCGGTTTTCCTTGATTTGATGTTTTCTCGATTTTGAGATAGCTACGGGCCGATCATGTTCATGCGGAACCCGAGATATTGAGATATTAAGATATTGAGATTTGATGATATGGGTTGATCCTGATCATGCGGAGCCTATGGGCCGATCTTGTTCATGCGGAGCCCGAGATATTGAGATATTGAGATTTAAGATGTTTATGGGCCGATCCTGTTCATGCGGAGCCTGAGATATTGAGATATCGAGATATCGGGATATATATTTTGTGTCGATGCTTGACACGGATTCTCTGTTGATTTCATTGATGATATTTCGGTTTTTATACAAAAAATCTCACTGAGATATGCAAATAGTTTCCCATTTAAAATGAATTCTGTTTCATTCATAATGCATTCGCACATCATATATGTGATATGTTGCTACCTGAGGCACTGACACGAGCACTTGGTATCACACTTATGTTTAGTTGTTTACCTCGCCATTTTAGCTGCTTCAGGTTATATATATTATGTGGACATTATCGTATGACCTAGAATAGAGTCAAACATGCGATTTCTGCTCGGTGATGTCTTCTACTCACGAGTTGGCAACTCACCCCTTTTATGTCACAGTTTCTTGCAAGTTTTGCCGTACAGGTTTCGTTGCGGCTTGATGGCACACTGCTTCCTTCCGGGTGATTTCTTTGGTAGGTGGGTTCACTTGCATCGTGACTACCATTATACTTTATTTACATTGAGCTGTATCTAGTAAACTCCATCAACAAGACTAGTATATTTGATAGACATAGAAGACCGGTGTATATTCTTTCGACCTTGGAGTCGCGCGCTTGTATTATTATGATTCTTCTCTGGTTTTCCTTAAGTTGTTGGTTTTCTTCTGAGTTTTGATCCTCGTCCTTTGGCGTTGTATATTATATTGCATTGCGTGGTTATTTCCGCCAATTGGCGAAGAGCTAGCTCCCGCTTGGGGATGCCTTTATTCATTATTATGTATTTCATGTGTTGTACCCGTTTAGGGGCCAGTATTTATAAAGGAGACTCTGCCGAAATTTTTGGGAAAATATGATATTGCTTTTAAATGTTTGATGCTATTTATTGTGTTAAAACCACTTGCTTAAAACAAGTTTTCCTACTCTCTTTTTAAATGGTTTAGATTTCTGGGCTTTTGGCTTACTTGAATTAGGTGGGGTCCTATAGACTTCACATGATTCTAGTGCCAGTCACGTTCTATTTCGGGTCGTGACAAAATTGGTATCAGAGCGCTAAGTTTAACCTTGGTTCAAATCTAGGTTTGACTATGCGGAGTCTAGGGCGTATATATATTCGGAACCTAGGCTTGACCTTACGGAACCTAGACTTGGTCGAGGGGGTATTAGACCCAAACTTTCATCGCGTAGGTTGACCTTGGTTAATGGAGTAGGTGACTTAAGTAGAGTGACGTACCGTGTGTATGTTCCGCGGCATTCTTACGATACGCTACTCCTCTTAAAAAGCCTTAGGATGTATATTTCTTTGCACTGTATTCTATTCGTTCATTTGATCTATCCTTGTCGATGTTGGATGGTGGTTTTGCTACCACGGTTGCACGGGAAGAGAGAGTTGCGGCTAGAGTTGCGGTCAGCATGAGCTCGTCTTCGACGAGGACTGACTAGGGCATAATTCTGGTGACACACAATTGCGTAAGTGTGTCATTTTATCGTGCTTTTCGCGACACGAGCGTTTTGACGGATTGTTTTACTATGTTTTCTCGTTGACGTGAACGATCAGATCTGCACCAGAGGCTTGGGCTACTGCTAGAGGCCGGCTAGAATGTGACGACCGTTAATGTATCGTCTATTCTTGAGGATTGAGGCATTGTTCATCGTGCGGACGGATGAGCCAGTTGTTGCTGCGACTGACAAGATATCGCCCCAGATGTTTGGAGCTATTGCAGCACGAGTTTATACTTAGGGAGATGATAGAAGGTCGCTAGTCACCCATGGAGGAATGACTAGGACATGTGGTTCGTTTGCATAATCCGATGCGAGGTCATCAGATTGATTAATTTCAGCTAGAGAAGACTTCACACAGGCACGTTATGAGTCGAACGAGAGAGGACGAGCGTAAGCACATCACTACGATAATTTGAGCGAGTTCCCGAGAAGTTAATTGACAAGATACCTACCACCAGATTTTGAGCTGTCGAGTTCGTAGTTTCCGAAGGGAGACTCCAGATATAAGTATAGCCGTTGTAGCGCAGTCCATACGGCTACGAAGAGACGAGTCCGAATCAGTCCACATTAGAGAAAAGTGGAGTAAAAGGTTCGTACGAGATCTTGACGAGATGACGTTCCACTCCGTTGACATCAGATATGTGATACGCATGCAGAGGCGTTGAATATGGATATATCTTCCAGAAGAAGCCGTGATGAGTATGCAGCTGTTCCAGAACAAGAAATGGATTTAGTAAGGGGTGATAACTTCCGGGCAGTTCGGTAGGAATGAGATTGGGAGAGACCCCGACAGGACCTTTCTGGAATACTACACGAGAAGACTTGGACCCAGGATCGGTCGTATTATGCACACCCAGTAGGCCATAGTTCGGCATCATCGACGAGACGTGTTATGAGTGACCATGATAGTTGGCCAGAGATCTTTAGAGGATGTGCCAGAGCGGAACTGTTTCCGTCGTCATTTCCATATCGGGCCGTTGAGCCAAGGAGCTATGTAACTGGCAATTCGCAGAAAGAGACGAGAGCCTAAGGGCACAAGGCGCCAGACCATGAACAGGAGGCAAGTAGATATCTTGCTCTGCTAGCTTTGGATGCACCGACACCTTCTCGACTTTGAAGGAAGGGCATATTAACGACAGTGTTTATGATTTGCGATTTGGTGATTCGATTATCATGTATCTGCCATTTTGGATTTCTTTACTTTGAGCGATTTATTTGCAGGATTGAGATTTTGTGCACCACAGTTGCACTCGACTTCAATTTGATGTCGTTCGAGATGTTTGATTTTGATTTCATGCCTTTGGTATGTAGGTGATTTGACTTATGCTTTCGGTGTATTTTCATGCACTTTTTGTACTTCGATTCGATTTTGTGCACGCTGATGCACGTGGTTGTGGGATTTTATACCACGGTATACCTGATTTGGATTGATGTATGTTGTATACCGTCGATTTCGATTGTGATATTCGATATTTGTTTTCGTACACCTTGTCCACTTGAGTTGGATTCTTGCGCATACTTAGCGCACTTGATGCGGTTTTGGTGCACACCAGATGCACTAAATCGGGATTTTTCGTGCATATCAGATGCACCTGATATTGTTTTTAGGAACACCCGTTGCCCTTGACAGGTATTTTCGTGTACACCCATTGCACTTATATTTTGTTTCTGTGCGCATGTATGGCGCATTCATTGATTTCGATTTCTGTGCGCACCAGACGCACGTGGCATTAGTACATATACGGTCGAGTATGATTTCCTTTGAGCAGTACGTTTGTATGATATTTACTATTTGGTTTAGTGACTGAGCAGGACTAGTCTGAGGACAGTACCTGAATTTGTTTCTGCATGCATCGATAGTTACCGAAGGGATTTCTAAAAAGGAGCTACAGTCTCTATATTTTTCCTATGCGTCCGAGATGACACGAAACATTTTACAAAGAAAGCCCTTCTAAATTAATTTCAAAAACGGCGGGACGTGTATGATAAACAAAGGATATGTATATGTATGTATATAGTTATTTTCTACAATAAACGTCCGCTACTTGTGCTGTAATATGCGCATTGCACAGCGACTTGAAAAAGATTTGGCATGCATTTCTTCTTAGATGTTTTGACGAGTTTACAACGATGCGTATTATGTGCATGTTATAGTTTTGAGTATATCATGTTGGTTTTCGTATTGGACTTTGACATTGCTATTTTCACCATGACTCCGATGATTTGCGTGATGCTTGACAGAGTTTTGATTTTTAGTTATATCCTCGTTTTTCATGCGCATGCATTGCGCTAAGATGTGTTTTAAGTATTGATGATTTCGGAGCCCAGACGACTTGAGTGTTTTGCTAAAATGTTTTAGTATATAGGGGAGTTTTAATTTAAATTCGGGGACCGAATTTCTTTAAGGGGGAAGACTATAATGTTTTGAAACTCGTTTAGGCGAAATTTCGGACAATCGGTAATATAACTGGTGTTTTCCGTAAGAACCAAGATATAATTATTTTTCGACATAGACTTAATTATACCTATTCTAGCTATGTAATTGCTAGTATTTGGTATTTAATTGGTCATTTGTAAATTTCTAGTTTACCTAAATATTTTCCTAAATTAAATATTTTTTTATATTATTTTAAGCTATCACTAATATATTTAATTTGTGTTAAATTACACTTGAAGTGGGTTAATTATACTTTAGTGAACCATAACAACTTAATACCAAGTTTACTACACATCCTTTCTTTGTAAATTTTCTCCAAGGTTCTAGTTGGATCTAGGATAAAATTAATTAGAAAAGAAAATTAAAAGAAATTAATTAATTAATAATGGATCATGGTGCATTGTTATGAGGCATGGTGTGTGCATTGACTCCTAGCCATTCAACTTCACCCCCTTTCATGTGGCCGAAACCTGCACAGCCCCATCTCCCTCAATTTCACTTCATCAAAAAAAAAAAACAAAGAATGAAAGAAGAGAATAGGATGATAAGATTAAAAAATGATGGCATGGGGGCTTAATAAATGAGGTATGGGGGTTTTCTTATCATAGAATTTTCTACACCTCACTCTCTCTCCTCACTCCAAGAACTGGCCGAGCCTCATCTAGCAACCATCCCCATTTCTCCACTTCACTTTCCATTCAAAAATCTTCAAAAATACCATCAAAAATCAACAAAAACCTCACAATCTCTTCATTAAATCCTCACCCTATTTTCCTTGGCCCACTCAAGTATGGATCTTGAGCAAGGAAGCTAATTTTGGAGTCAAGTTTGCAATGTTTGATCTCTTGATTTGTGAGGTATAAATCCTAACCTTTTAGTTAAATTGTTGTTTAATCACTTTAAATAAAATTTAAATTGGTACTAATAAGGTTTTAATTTCATGTTAGAAATTGTAAAGAAAAGGATTTGAGTTAAGTTAGGGTTTTTATTAATTGATTATGATTACAATGTGTAAATTAACATCTTAAGGAATGCAAAACCTAATTTAGTTGCTATATTGCTAATTGTTACATTTAATTTGTCTTAATTAAATTGCAAACTAGATTTTTATAATTAGTGCAAATAGGTGAGACAAAATTCTAGTTAGTATTTGTGTGACCTAGTTAAGTTATTAGGTGCACATTGTGGCCGTTAGAATTGCTAAAACATCTAGATTTAAACTTAAATGGAAATTGATGCTTACTAGGTTTGCGGGAAAAATAGTTTTTAATTGAGTTTGAGATTTTGTTGATTTATAACCTATTCACTAAGATATTTAATGCGTTGTGAATACGCGATTAGGTTTTAGACATGGTTGTGGTCACGTATAGCTACCCTAGTTGTGGTTGTGGCATTGTTGCGAGCGCGTTTTGTGCACCAAGCGCATGCGCGTTTAGTTAGTGCGCGTAGTTATCTTGTATCGTTGTTTTCGCGAATATCATTTATTTATCCTTTTATTTGCTTGTGTGCGATTCTAGGATCGGGTGCAGAGGCGTCGGAGGTGGCGCGGAGACGACAGAGCTGGAATCGGATCAGATTAGCCGAGACGTCCAGATAAATAGATGTATATCTACGGGGGAAGTCGGGTGGATGGCGTATAGCACCCCCACAGTTCGTAGTGTAGCTTATGATATATATATACATATATATATATATATATATATAAATATGTGTTTGTGAGACGTTATTAATTAGCAAGAAGGTTTTAGGATATCATGAGTTAGTTTTAGCGTAACTAGAAGATAGTGCTTCTAGTTTAGTTTCTTAGTTACGAAACCCTAGAGTTAAGGTATACACACACATGCACATACGTGTTATGTTTTGGTGTATATGATATGTGTGTGTGTGTGTGTGTGTGTGTGTGTGTATGTATGTGGATGACTTGCTGTGTGTGTGTGTGTCTGTGTGTGTGTGTGTGTGTGTGTACACGTGTGATGAGGATAGTATATGATACTTGGTAATGAGTCGATTTGATCGGGCATAATGCCGTGAGATTTGTTATGCGATTTGGGTCGTGCTATGAGACACGACATGGTATTATAGCGGATCGATGAGCAATGTGTTTTCATACACACGCGGATCTATCTTGATGGTATCGGAATGTACTAGACTTTAGATCAGTACCCCTAGTGTATGATATTATGATAATGATACCAGATGAATAATGAGGTATATATGATATTGACCCGTACCCCGATTTTGGGATGATGTACGATGGATTTACTGTTAGTCCGTGTTGCCCACCCCGGTGCTTACGGGGAGGCGGAAAACATAATAAAAATTGGATTTTTAATGACTTAGGCAACATGGACTATGCTTGTGAGGATCTTTGCTAAACATAAACTAGCTAACCCTAACTACAAAGTAGCTAAGTGAAGAAAGGTTATACCTTTGGTCTTTAGTCCTTCTCTCCTTGCTCCTAGGTATGGTAGAAAAGGATCACCTTGCTTGTCTTCTCCCGTCAAAGAAGGATCCACCCGAAAGCCACCACCTTTAGCTTCAACTCCAAGCTAGGAGTAACTAGAGTGCAAGAAATGCTAAGACTTGAACCCTAGAAGTGAGTAGAGAAGATCAAGAGAGGGTTTTTCTCAAGCTTTTTGTTTCTCAACACATGAGAGGGAGAGAGCTTGAGGGAGAGGATGAGCAAGAGAGAGAAAAGAAATGAGAGAATGAGAAAAATAGTGAGCCATTCTCACTAATATGTGAGGATAAGTTTAATTAGATAATTAGCTTGAAAATTGTCATGATAAATCATGAATTGACCATTATCATTTCATTTTTGCAAAGATCAAAGAGCATCTTCCAAATGAAATGATTATGGTCAAGTTGTCAACATGGTCAACAAGTCAATGAAGTCAAATTGTCAACAACAACCATGCACAATAATTAAGCTAATTATCAATTAACAATAATCCACACAAAATCAATAGGGTTAATAAAATGACAAAGGCCATTAACCCTAAACAAGGTCCTCTCCCCCAATCTCAAGCAACTGTGCATACGCACCCGCATTCGTGATCCGAGGAACACGAACACAATGAGAAAAACCAATCTCAAATCATATACTAGGATCCGGCTTAAACCAAAGCCCGCTAGTATAAACTGTCCGGACAGCAAACGTGCACAAGTGCGCGGATGCGAACGAACCCTGTCGCAAAACCATGCGACCTCTACTCGTTTTGCCTAAAGGCGAATAGCTCTCTGTGTGGGACTCTAAAGACTCGACACTACGCTGGCAGTGGGTTTAACCACAGACCGCAAGAGGCACTAGCTGTACGTAACGGTCCCCAGGTAGATGTCGATAAGAAGACTGACGAGGTGAACCCCATCTGCACTCCTACTGAGCCTGTATGTGACAGTCTCCGTACAGTCCGGTCTGTTCGTCTGATACATCGCATGGCGGGCCTAGGGGGGCGGTGAACGTCAGTCCCCTAATAGCGGTACAAGTCGTGTCGGAGTGTAGCCCAGAACACCCTGAGATAACACTGGAAACCTACCAGTATATCTCGCTTGCCCTGGCCAGGGACTACTCGTGTAATGGCTCTCCTAGACACAGCGCGATGTCAACCCCCAATACCGGGAGAGACGAATCCTGTCTAACCGTCACTGCCTCCAAGTGCTTCGGGACTGCACCCAAAAACTACCTGTTTGCACAGCTCCTTTGAGCCGTGGTAGGGTAGTAATCAAAGTGCAGTGGGAACACACTCGAGGCGAAGTGACAGTGTCAAGTCAGCGGACTAAGCTGTACTCATGTCACCTGGGAACTGATAACTGACGATAGGTATATTACCAACCAACAGTTCCCAACGAGTCCTGTCCAGTGTACTCGTAACCTAACGAGCACCCGCATACTATCCCAAGTACGACGTACTAACGGCTGTGGGACAGACCGTCTCCCACACTGGGATGAGAAGCGCATACGCTAGTCTACTCCGGAGTATCGATGCCCTGTCTCGATAGTCCAACGACCAGGGACCTGTATAAGGATGTGCTTATAGATTACCCAGCTCCCACGTGTGCGAGCGCCATCACAACGCTGGTAATCAAGCAAAGATCCTAAGGGCTCTACTAATATGTATACCAGCAATATGCTAAAAGAAACACATGCACATATTAAAGCAGAGACAAACCAAGTAGCATACTACCATTTCGAGCAAGATTGTATATACAACTGTGAATATCCCAAGCTTCCATTAAGTAATATACAAGCTAGTATGATACAGTAATGGCCTCTAGGGCATATACACTAACAATCTCCCACTTGCACTAAGGCCATGTACTGGCGTATCGAAGACCTATCATCTCGATCAGCCGCTCGAACTGAGTCTGGGGCAAGGCCTTGGTGAATGGATCTGCTGTGTTATCCTCTGATGCAACTCTCCGGACCTCGATCTCCTGGCGATCCACGATCTCCCTGATCAGGTGATACCGCCTTAAGATGTGTCTGGATTTCTGATGGGACCTGGGTTCCTTCGCTAAAGCTATAGCCCCGTTGTTGTCGCAATACAGAGGTATTGGGTCAACAATGGACGGAACCACCTGAAGTTCTTTCAAGAACTTCCTCATCCAGACAGCTTCTTTTGCGGCATCAGATGCAGCGATGTATTCCGCTTCCATAGTCGAGTCAGCAACGGTTTCCTGTTTGGAGCTCTTCCAACACACCGCCCCTCCATTGAGGGTAAAGACAAAACCCGACATGGACTTGGAATCATCCTTGTCACTCTGGAAGCTGGAGTCAGCAAAGGCCTCAACCTGCAGGTCTTTTCCGCCATACACCAAGAACATCTCCTTAGTCCTTCTCAGGTACTTGAGAATGTTCTTTACTGCTATCCAATGTTTCTCCCCTGGGTTTGACTGATACCTGCTTACCACACTCAGTGCATAAGCCACATCTGGTCTGGTACATAACATCGCATACATTATAGAGCCTACCGCAGAAGCGTAGGGTATAATAGACATGCGATCCCTCTCCAAATCAGTCTTGGGAGACATCTCTTTGGAGAGGGTGATCCCGTGACAAGCCGGTAGATTACCGCGCTTGGAATCTTCCATACTGAATCTCTTCAGTATGGTGTCGATGTACCTGGACTGCGAGAGTCCTAATATCCTCTTGGATCTGTCACGGTAGATCCGGATACCCAGAATGTAGGAGGCATCACCCAGGTCTTTCATGGAGAACCTGTGTGACAAGAACCCCTTGACAGATTGTAGCATAGGAATGTCATTTCCTATTAAGAGAATGTCATCCACGTATAACACGAGGAATACTACAGTTCTCGCTACAAATCTACAATAGATGCATGGTTCATCTGGATTTTTGATAAAGCCAAATTCTTTGACCGTCTCATCAAAACAGATGTTCCAACTCCGCGATGCCTGCTTGAGTCCATAAATGGACTTGAGCAACTTGCACACCTTTCCGCTGCTCCCGCCCTGAATGAAACCCTCTGGCTGGTCCATATAGACACACTCCTCTAAATGACCATTTAGAAAAGCTGTCTTTACGTCCATCTGCCAAATCTCATAATCGTGGAAAGCAGCGATGGCAAGAAGGATCCGAATGGATTTCAGTATAGCTACTGGAGAAAAGGTTTCGTCATAGTCCAAACCAGGTCGCTGACGAAAACCCTTTGCTACCAGTCTAGCTTTATAGGTCTCAACCTGTCCATCTACACCAATCTTCCTTTTGAAGATCCACTTGCATCCTACGGGTTTTACCCCGTCTGGAGCAATGTCCAACGTCCATACTTTGTTGGTGTACATGGACTCCATCTCGGTCCGCATTGCATCCAGCCATTTTACCGAGTCGACGCTCTGAATGGCTTGCTGGAAGCTAGTAGGCTCATCACAATCTAGGATGCAGTCCTCTCTATCCCCGTCAATGAGAAAACCGTAGTATCTCTCGGGCGGATGAGACTGCCTACTACTCCTGCGGAGCGGCGTAGGAATGTCCTGTTCTTTTGAACCTTCTGGTTCCACTAAACTTTCAGTAATAGTTTGTGGTTCTGGAATTTCTTCCAGTTCTATTGCGCTCCCACTTATTTCTTTTTCTAAAAACTGATGTTCCAGAAAGTGGGCATTGCGAGAAACAAGGACTTTTTGTTCCTCTGCGTAATAGAAAAGATACCCCCTGGAGTTCTTTGGGTATCCCACAAACTTGCACAGTACTGAGCGTGCCTCGAGCTTGTCCGTATGCTGCTTTTTGACATAAGCTGGACATCCCCAAATCTTCAAGTATTGAAGATAGGGTTTCTTCCCACTCCATAACTCATATGGTGTGGTAGGCACAGTCTTAGTGGGAACACGGTTCAAAAGATATGCAGCTGTTTCTAGCGCATATCCCCAGAAAGATCGCGGTAACTCAGCATTACTCATCATGGACCGTACCATATCCAATAGGGTTCGGTTCCGTCTCTCCGATACACCGTTATGTTGCGGGGTGTATGGAGGAGTAAGCTGAGAGAGAATTCCATTCTCTTTTAAGTAATTCAGGAATTCGGCACTTAAGTATTCTCCTCCTCGATCCGATCTTAGGATCTTGATACTTTTGCCGGTCTGTTTTTCTACTTCACTCTTATATTCCTGGAATTTTTCAAAAGCCTCGGATTTATGTTTCATTAAGAAGACATAACCGTACCTTGAAAAATCATCCGTAAAAGTTATGAAGTAAGAAAAACCGCTTCGCGCATGTGTAGACATTGGACCGCACACGTCGCTGTGTACGAGTCCCAAGAGCTCGCTCGCTCTTTCTCCGTGTCCAGAAAACGGAGCCTTTGTCATCTTTCCTTTGAGACAGGATTGACAAGTTGCATACGATTGATATTCGAACGAATCTAAATATCCTTCAGTATGTAACTTAGTCAATCTTCTCTCGTTGATGTGACCCAGTCTACAATGCCATAAGAAAGTTTTATTAATTTCTGGAGACTTTCTTTTGTGTGTATTCTGGATATTGAAAACCTGTGGTTGGTTTAAAACGTATATACCGTTGTTCAATGTACCTGACCCAATCAACACTTGATTAAGGTGAATGTTCACTACATTACTTACAAATGCAAATTCATAACCTTCTTTAGATAATAAAGATACAGAAATGATATTACAGGTTGCATTTGGTACATAATAACAACTACGCAAAACCAAAAAGTGTCCATCTGATAATCCCAGGTGATAGTCCCCCACGGCCTCTGCATCCATGCTAGCACCGTTCGCAACTCTGAGGGTCATGTCACCTGCCTTCAAAACTCTACGCTTTCTCAACGCCTGCAAAGAATTACAGATATGAGATCCCGATCCGGTATCCAATACCCAGGAAGTAGAGTTTATAGATAGACAGTTTTCAATAATATACACACCTGAAGCTGAAGCTGCAACTCGCTTCAAATCCTGTGTTCTGGCTTTCCAAGCCTTGCAATCTTGTTTCCAGTGGCCACTTTTGTGACAATAGAAGCATTCTTCCTTCCCCACCAGCTTCCCCGCTACCTTTGTTGCTTTACCCTTTCCCTTCGTATCCACTTTACCGACACCGCCTCTTGGTTTGGCGGGGGCTTTCTTCTTCTTGCCCTTGGCTTTCGCCCTGGACCTAGAAGAGGAAGATCCTCCTACAAACAAAGTGGATGTCTCCCTACCCTTCTGTAGGGTGCCCTCAGCAGTCCTCAACATGTTCAGAAGCTCGGCAAGTTCAACCTCCTTTCCTTGCATGTTGAAGTTAAGAATGAACTGGGCGTAAGTGGAAGGAAGGGACTGGAGAATCAGATCAGTATAGAGTTCATTCTCCAACGTGGTCCCAAGGTCCGCGAGCTCCTCTATGTAGCCGATCATCTTAAGCACGTGGTCCGCTACCGATGATCCGACGGCCAACCTTGCCGAAAAGAGCTTCTTCGACACTTCGTATCTTGCGATACGAGACTGCTCTCCATACAGTTCTTTTGTATGGAGAAATATGGACTCTAGGTCCATATTCTCGTGCCTCCTCTGATGGTCGTTGTCCATCGAGGCTAATACGAGGCATTTGGCCCTCGCGCAATCTATCTCCCATGTCTTACGGATTTCTACATCCGCGACGCTGGAGGTGGGACCTGGGACGGGGGGAGCTTTGGTGGTAAGTATATACCCCAGCTTGTCATAAGTGATAGCCATCTTGACATTCCTGAGCCAATCTTTGTAGTTTGGCCCTGTCAATATGTTTTTATCTAATAGTAACTTAAGTCCGGTCATCTTGAATGGTCGCTGCAATTAGGAGAGAGAAAAGAAACACTTTAGCATGATGCTCTTGCAAGTTTAGAGTGGTTTTTAGTTTGTCTAAACTGGATGGCTCCCACTGTCTCTCGAATCCCTTCTCAAACCATAAAGAAAAGGATTAGCCGGGATCATTCTCACCGTACAATACTTGCTTAACCGTTCAGCCAGGCCAGTGTCGGTACTTCGAGGGAGGTTTTCCAACGCTTTCGCGAAGTTCCTTAATTAAGTAACCTCTTTTCCCTGTGGGCGTAGCCCCGCTAACACCTTTCTAGGCACCTACTAGGTTTATAGCATTGATCGTTAAGTGAGAGTTTTCCCGAGGAGTAGCATATACTCACAGTAGGATCGGGATCCAAATATCATCGCGTGATAAAACCGAAGGAATCCTACCAGAATTATCACACTCCAAATGGTATGCAACGCTAGCAAGTTTCAGTACTTATGAAACTCCCGATGTGGATTTTTGCCCCATGCTCTTATGACCTTGACTTTGGCCAAAATATCATAAGTCACATGTCAAGTTCTACCCGTCATTCTCCTGGTTAATTTGGACCCACCCGTACCTACCCTTGGCTTTGGCCAAAATGGCAGCACGACTGTCCCAAACCAACGCATCTATCTATGCTGCACATGAATACCCAAACGCTACCAATCACTATGCCTTGACTTTGGCCAAAATACATAGCTTGAATACTTTTGACCATTCATGTGGAATGACGGAGGGCTACGGATGGTTTTGGCGAAACCGTGAACGTAGTGAACTTGATATAATCGATGGAACGAGATAGCTTTTAAAAGGAGTGGTTCAAGCTCCGCGTTTAAAAGTTTTAGTTTTGAAAAGAGAACCGAGTGGTTTTCAAAGTGTTCCAATCGACTTTTACTTGGTTTATTTCTTGCATTAGTTCTTTTAATGCGTCCCATCATTTAATCCTACCATTGCAGAAAACAACCAAAATATGACGTACGCTTATGCCATTCGCATTCGCCACGGGGCCCCGTCATCACCCGTTAGGTTACTTAACTAACGACAGAGCGGGGGCTGGGCTAGCGCGGCTGTAAAACATAAGCAACGCCTAAATAGTTATTATATATAAATATATAGCAATGATAGACATTACAGATCACAGATGAATACATTGGATATACTAGGAATCCGCAATGCGTTCGAGCCTGCAACGCAAAGCGGATTACACGGTCGCGGTGAATAGCCAATACCCCACCCAAGACCCCTACGGGTGCGGCAAACTACCCGCCAAGCACCCGAAGCGAAGCAACCTCCCTCACCACCGTGAGTAGGCCACTCGGCACTTCGAGATACCCGGTAGTTTGTGCACCCCCTCCATGGGTCTATCCTAGGAGCAAAAACAGTAAAAAGAATTATACAATGACGGCTACAACCCCGACCCGGTTGTGCGGCCATACAAAGAATATTATTACATCAATTTACATGTTACAAATGAATGAAAGAAAATAACACTCATCTCACATCCAACCCGGCTATTCACCCGCGACAATCCAATCCATTCATATCCACAAACCAACAATCACAAATCACAGAGATGTATAACCCCGACTAATCGACTTATAGCGATTAGCCGACGTTCAATACATACAAGCATTACAGATATAACCGATGTAGTTAAAGTGTAGTGAAGTTCCGAAAAATACGGATTTATAGGCCCCCAAAAGTAAATTTTAGTTCTGGAAAATCTGGGCATATATTATATATCCTAAAAATCCTAAAACCAACTCAGAAACAATCTGCACCAAAAACGATACAGAGAGTTGACAAGACGGCCGCGCTTCCGCGGCAAGAGCTTCCTTATGCCGCGGAAGCGCGGTCCTCTTGGCTCCTCTCTGGATCGTATTTGGTGGTGTTTCACAAAAAACCCTGAGATAATTTTACAAGTATACAGTTTTTCATTTTGAGCAGAAAAAATTTCAACAGAAACTAGGGTTTTTCAAAAGTTCGGTTTTTGGATTTTCGGTTTCGAAACTTCGTTACACTTCACTACCTAGCTAGTTTGAGTTTAGTTAGGCTCTGATACCACTGTTAGTCCGTGTTGCCCACCCCGGTGCTTACGGGGAGGCGGAAAACATAATAAAAATCGGATTTTTAATGACTTAGGCAACATGGACTATGCTTGTGAGGATCTTTGCTAAACATAAACTAGCTAACCCTAACTACAAAGTAGCTAAGTGAAGAAAGGTTATACCTTTGGTCTTTAGTCCTTCTCTCCTTGCTCCTAGGTATGGTAGAAAAGGATCACCTTGCTTGTCTTCTCCCGTCAAAGAAGGATCCACCCGAAAGCCACCACCTTTAGCTTCAACTCCAAGCTAGGAGTAACTAGAGTGCAAGAAATGCTAAGACTTGAACCCTAGAAGTGAGTAGAGAAGATCAAGAGAGGGTTTTTCTCAAGCTTTTTGTTTCTCAACACATGAGAGGGAGAGAGCTTGAGGGAGAGGATGAGCAAGAGAGAGAAAAGAAATGAGAGAATGAGAAAAATAGTGAGCCATTCTCACTAATATGTGAGGATAAGTTTAATTAGATAATTAGCTTGAAAATTGTCATGATAAATCATGAATTGACCATTATCATTTCATTTTTGCAAAGATCAAAGAGCATCTTCCAAATGAAATGATTATGGTCAAGTTGTCAACATGGTCAACAAGTCAATGAAGTCAAATTGTCAACAACAACCATGCACAATAATTAAGCTAATTATCAATTAACAATAATCCACACAAAATCAATAGGGTTAATAAAATGACAAAGGCCATTAACCCTAAACAAGGTCCTCTCCCCCAATCTCAAGCAACTGTGCATACGCACCCGCATTCGTGATCCGAGGAACACGAACACAATGAGAAAAACCAATCTCAAATCATATACTAGGATCCGGCTTAAACCAAAGCCCGCTAGTATAAACTGTCCGGACAGCAAACGTGCACAAGTGCGCGGATGCGAACGAACCCTGTCGCAAAACCATGCGACCTCTACTCGTTTTGCCTAAAGGCGAATAGCTCTCTGTGTGGGACTCTAAAGACTCGACACTACGCTGGCAGTGGGTTTAACCACAGACCGCAAGCGGCACTAGCTGTACGTAACGGTCCCCAGGTAGATGTCGATAAGAAGACTGACGAGGTGAACCCCATCTGCACTCCTACTGAGCCTGTATGTGACAGTCTCCGTACAGTCCGGTCTGTTCGTCTGATACATCGCATGGCGGGCCTAGGGGGGCGGTGAACGTCAGTCCCCTAATAGCGGTACAAGTCGTGTCGGAGTGTAGCCCAGAACACCCTGAGATAACACTGGAAACCTACCAGTATATCTCGCTTGCCCTGGCCAGGGACTACTCGTGTAATGGCTCTCCTAGACACAGCGCGATGTCAACCCCCAATACCGGGAGAGACGAATCCTGTCTAACCGTCACTGCCTCCAAGTGCTTCGGGACTGCACCCAAAAACTACCTGTTTGCACAGCTCCTTTGAGCCGTGGTAGGGTAGTAATCAAAGTGCAGTGGGAACACACTCGAGGCGAAGTGACAGTGTCAAGTCAGCGGACTAAGCTGTACTCATGTCACCTGGGAACTGATAACTGACGATAGGTATATTACCAACCAACAGTTCCCAACGAGTCCTGTCCAGTGTACTCGTAACCTAACGAGCACCCGCATACTATCCCAAGTACGACGTACTAACGGCTGTGGGACAGACCGTCTCCCACACTGGGATGAGAAGCGCATACGCTAGTCTACTCCGGAGTATCGATGCCCTGTCTCGATAGTCCAACGACCAGGGACCTGTATAAGGATGTGCTTATAGATTACCCAGCTCCCACGTGTGCGAGCGCCATCACAACGCTGGTAATCAAGCAAAGATCCTAAGGGCTCTACTAATATGTATACCAGCAATATGCTAAAAGAAACACATGCACATATTAAAGCAGAGACAAACCAAGTAGCATACTACCATTTCGAGCAAGATTGTATATACAACTGTGAATATCCCAAGCTTCCATTAAGTAATATACAAGCTAGTATGATACAGTAATGGCCTCTAGGGCATATACACTAACATTTACCGTACGAGATATAATATGATGATTGATCCACACTCTTGACTCGAGGATGTCGCATTATATATTTTATCGTACGTGACGCTATTGAGGCGGGATCACCGACTACTAGATATATCGACTCGGACTTAGGTGGATTTCCTTACCTTTTCGACTAGTCTTTTAGTTTAGTCCTGTAGTTTATTTGGTAGATGTTAGATTGGGCTCGAGTCATACTAATTTTCAGAAACTAACGAATCATGAGTATTTTCGAAAGCCAATCCGGGGAATATTACAGATTTCAAAGGACGTACATTTTCTTAAAAGCACCCTAACCCTATTTTCGAAAAACCACAATTCGTACTATTTTAAATGCCAAAACTGTATGACTCGCATATAGAAATTCATATTCTTAAATGTTGCATTTACTATTCATGCGCCGTTATATTCATGTTCTCATCGCATTGCATGCTCATACCTGTGTTTCTTTAGTTATTATGAACCATATTGTCAGGACACCAGCACCATTACCGATGATGCGTATGCTCCACGTACACTTGCTTGCCGGCTCACACACATCATCATCGGTAATTTCCATATCGCGTACACTCTAGAAAATATTACTTCATGGATATAACTGCTTGTAGATAGTTCCGATATCTAACTACTATGCTAGTTTAAATATTTCATTCTTTGCTTAAATACCATGCATGTATATGTATTCATTTGTCATGCGATATCATGGAGCTTTATGCCGATATTCACTGTTCACTGACTCGTGATTTTGAGATTTCGTATCTTTTATGAGATTTCTGGATTTTGGGAAGCCGCATGTGAATGTTCATAAACTTATGATTTGTTTTAATGAGAAAGATGCAGTTTTCCTAGATATGATGTTTTCTCGAATTTGAGATAGTTACGGGCCGATCATGTTCATGCGGAGCCCGAGATATTGAGATATTGAGATTTTATGATATGGGCCGATCCTGATCATGCGGAGCCCATGGGCCGATCTTGTTCATGCGGAGCCCGAGATATTGAGATATTGAGATTTGAGATGGTTATGGGCCGATCCTGTTCATGCGGAGCCCGAGATATTGAGATATTGAGATATCGGGATGTATATTTTGTGTCGATGCTTGACACGGATTCTCTGTTGATTTCATTGATGATATTTCGGTTTTTATACAAAAAATCTCACTGAGATATGAAAATAGTTTCCCATTTAAAATGAATTCTGTTTCATTCATAATGCATTCGTACATCATATATGTAATATGTTGCTACCTGAGGCACTGACACGAGCACTTGGTATCACACTTATGTTTAGTTGTTTACCTCGCCATTTTAGCAGCTTCAGGTTATATATATTATGAGGATATTATAGTATGACCTAGGATAGAGTCATACATACGATTTCTGCTCGGTGATGTCTTCTACTCACGAGTTAGCAACTCACCCCCGTTGTGCCACAGTTTCTTGCAGGTTTTGCCGTACAGGTTTCATTGCGGCTTGCTGGCACACTGCTTCCATCCGGGAGATTGCTTTCGTAGGTGGGTTCACTTGCATCGTGACTACCATTGTACTTTATTTACATTCAGCTGTATCTAGTAAACTCCATCAACCAGACTTGTATATTTGATAGACTTAGAAGACCGGTGTATATTCTTTCGACCTTGGGGTCGCGCGCTTGTATTATTATGATTCTTCTCTAGTTTTCCTTAAGTTTTTGGTTTTCTTCTGAGTTTTGACACTCGCCCTTCGGCGTTGTATATTATATTGCATTGCGTGGTTATTTCCGCCAATTGGCGAAGAGCTAGCTCCCGCTTGGGGATAACTTTATTCATTATTATATATTTCATGTGTTGTACCCGTTTGGGGGCCAGTATTTACAAAGGAGACTCTGCCGAAATTTTTGGGAAAATATGATGTTGCTTTTAAATGTTTAATGCTATTTATTGTGTTAAAACCACTTGCTTAAAACAAGTTCTCCTGCTCACTTTTTAAATGATTTGGATTTCTGGGCCTTTGGCTTACTTGAATTAGGTGGGGTCCTATAGATTTCACATGATTCTAGTGCCAGTCACGTTCTATTTCGGGTCGTGACAAAGTTGGTATCAGAGCGCTAGGTTTAACCTTGGTTCGAGTCTAGGTTTGACTATTCGGAATCTAGGGCGTATATATATATATATTCAGAACCTAAGCTTGACCTTAAGGAACTTAGACTTGGTCGAGAGGGTATTAGACCCGAACTTTCGTTGCGTAGGTTGACCTTGGTTGATGGAGTGGGTGACTTAAGTAGAGTGGCGTACCGTGTGTATGTTCTACGGCATACTTACGATACGCTACTCCTCTTAAGAAGCCTTAGGATGTACATTTCTTTGCACCGTATTCTATTCGTTCATTTGATCTATCCTCGTCGATATTGGATGGGGGTTTTGATACCACGGTTGCACGGGCAGAGAGAGTTACGGCTAGAGTTGCGGTCAGCATAAGCTCGTCTTAGACGAGGACTGACCAGGGCATAATTCCGGCGATACACGATTGCGTAGGTGTGTCGTTTTATCGTGCTTTTCGTGACATGAGCATTTTGACGGATTGTTTTACTATGTTTTCTCATTGGCGCGAACGATCAGATCAGCACCAGAGGCTTGGGCCACTGCTAGAGGCCGGCTAGAATGTGATGACCATTAATGTATCGTCTATTCTTGAGGATTGAGGCATTTTTCATCGTGCGGACGGATGAGCCAGTTGTTGCTGCGACTGACAAGATATCGCCCAAGATGTTTGAAGCTATTGCAGCACGAGTTTTTACTTAGAGAGATGATAGAAGGTCGCTAGTCACCCATGGAGGAATGACTAGGACATGTGGTTCGTTTGCATACTCCGATGCGAGGTCATCAGATTGATTAATTTCAGCTAGAGAAGACTTCACACAGGCACGTTGTGAGTCGAACGAGAGAGGATGAGCGTAAGCTGTAGGGTTAGTATAGCACCTTAAGAAGGTTTTGGCAAGCATCAAACATGCTACTTTAAAATTTTTGGGGTGCTAAACAAACCCTAACCAAGATCTTAACTAGAGAATTAGGTTAAACATGCAAGTAAACAACTTTACATCTAAGAGAGAGAGATTACAACCTTTGTAGTACGCTCCTTCGCTTCATAAGCTCTGAGTAGTAGTCCCTTCGCTACGATCCATGATCTCCCGGACTCAAGAGAGGCTCCACAAGCCGAATGATCCATGCTTGCTTGAAATCTTCCTTTTCGAAGATGATCTACCTTGAAAAATCTTTAACGCAAGCTTACACTTCACTAAACAACTTATTAGAGAAGTGAACACCCTAATCTAAGTGGCTAGAATAGATGAAGATGAAGAAGTTGGAATTTTGCACTTTTTTATTTTCAATTTCTCACTAATAATCACCACAAAAGAAAAAGCTAGTAAGCTTTTCAAGGGGGAAGAAGAAGATGAAACCTTTTGTGATGAATAATGAATTATTGCTTTGGTTACAATTGCAACCCATAAGTTAAGAATGAAGGGCTTAACTCATGTAGAGAATAAACCTAGGTAAAGGGTTTGGGTTGGGTTAATAAATATCAACACAAATATCTTTAGCATAAAACAAAAGAAAGTTTCTTGAAGCTTCATGAAAAAGCTAACCCAAATGCTAACCCAAATCAAACCCTAACTTGTTTTAATCTCCACAAATCATGTTGCATTAGTAATCATAACTTGTTACAATATTATATATCACATATATAATATATTTTTGTAACAAAAGAAAATAATACAATTAACATATATCACATATATATCAATGTATTATCCGGTGAGAAAATGAATCAATAAACCGAGCTTATATTAGTTAATGTAATGTAATATATCACATATATAATTATACATTAAATTATCGAATCAACACTTGATCCGACAATCCGGCTATATCGCTTATAGCCGACTAATATAACAAGTACCGATTCATCGAATCAACACTTGATCCGATGACCTGGCTATATCATAAGTCGAGAGAATAGAATACGGTATCTCATATCGTATTATTCTCGGTCCCGCACATATCACATATGTGCTCCTACTCCATTTTGCCTGAGCTAGAAAACCTCTGTGTAGGACTCTAAAGAATCGTCAATACGCCGACAGTAGGTGATGATCATATCAAACACCCACAAGCTGCAAACGGTCAGCTAAACGTAACAGCCACCCAGGTATTGAGCGATCAAAAGATCAACAAGAAAGCCTGTACATTCTCCTGTGAATTCAATCAGTAACACTACCGTACAGTCCAGCCTCTTCGTCTGATATGTCGCATATCTAGTCTAGGGGTGGTAAACGTCAGACCCCAGTAACCGATAAGTCGTGTTGATGTAAAGCTCATAACGGGTCGAGAAACTACTGATAACACTTACCAGTAGCACTCCATATCAGCCCTGGCCAGGGACTTCCAGTTATAACCAATCGAACACAGCACAACATCAACTCCCTATACCGGGAGAGACGAATCCCCTCCTATCGCTCATTGCCTCCATATGACTCGGGACTGTACCCAAAAGCCACCGTTTTTCATGCCCTCTTAGACGTGGTAAGGTGGAAATCAAAGCACAGTGGGAATCACATAAGACTCTATGATGATCTCGGGTCTACAGACTAAGCTGTACCAGTGTCACCGGAGAACTGCTATCTGACGATAGGTATATATCCATCTAGGAGTTCTCGGCAAGTCCGTTCAGTATACCCAGTCTCCACTAAGCACCCGTACACCATCTTTGATGTCAAACACCGATGGATATGGGATCATCCATCGCCCATCATATGGGTCAAGATGCGTGTACGCTAGTCTACTCTGGTGTATCGATGCCCTGTCTCGATATACCTTCGACTAGGAACAGTTATAGGATGTACTCGTTGACTATCCTGGCCCCACTAGTATGATCTCATCATAGTCCCAGTAGTTGAGTACATATCCTAAGGGCTTTATCAACATGTGAGAGCAAGACAATAAACTCATACAAGTCAACATGTTAAGATAAAGTGAAACCAAATAGTATACTATCATGTCGAGCAAGAAAGTCCTCTTTATATATATCCAAGTATCCACTATAATATACATCATATGTACAATAATGGCCTCTAGGGCATATACATAACTAACAATCTCCCACTTGCACTAAGGCCAGCTGTTGTAGTATCTCATACCTAACATCCCGAATAATCTCTCAAATTGAATCTGGGGTATGGCCTTCGTGAGTGGATCCACAGTGTTGTCCTTCGTATCAACTCTCCTGTCACGTCCCAAAATTTACGGAATATGACCGGCACTTAGACTACGAACGTCTCAAGGCGTACGTATTCTAAGTAAGCCGAAAACCCAGAAATCCAAACCAAGAAAAGTAGTAGAGTGTAGGAAAACCATTTTAAAATCAACCAGTTTGCAATATAATATACAACGCCTAAAGGCGAGGATCACAACAGAAAGGAACTCAAACAGCAGAAAATCCATAGAATATAACGCGCGACTCTAAGATCGAAAGAATAAACATCACTGGTCTCTATCTCAAATAAGTACATGTTTGGTTGATGGAACTTCTAGATACAACTGAAATATAATATACAATGTATAATGATGGGTACGATACAAATAACCCACCTTCTAGCAAGTCACCTGAAGGAGCTGTGCCCGCAAAGCCGTGATGAAACCTGTACGGCAACACCTGCGAGAAACTGGGGCACAACGGGGGTGAGTTGCCAACTCGTGAGTAGAAAAAGATCTACGAACAGAAAATCGCATGTATGACGCAATCCTAGGTTATACGATCATAATATATAATCCTCAAATATATAACCAGCAACCTATAACAATGGCTAGGGTAAATATCTAACCCAAGTATAATCCCATATGCCCGTGTCAGTGCCTCAGGTAGCAATATGTATGGATGATATATGAATGCATGAAACAGAATGCATGTACTGAAGAAAACTGCTTTCATAATTTAGTGAAATTTCTGTATTTCTAAAATGAGGTATCATAAATGAAATGAGCATAAAACAGTGCCTAACATCGACACAAAACAAGTATCCCAATGTCTCGATATCTCTGTGTCGTAAACTCTGTGCCTCAATACCTCAAATCTCAATGTCTCAATCACAATATCTCGGGCGCCGTCAGTTCAGATCGGCCCCTACCATCCATCTCAAGACCACGACGGTATCTTCCGGATATCCGACGCGTCGGGTAAAATCACCGGTCGGTAGTGCTCCCCTGCCAGGCTCAACGCCATCTCCTGCGATCTTCTTGCCCCGGGGTACCGCACCGGGCCCACCATGTACCCGAAACGGTTCATCTGCCTCCTGGAATCGGGCCTCACATGTCACTCTCAGCACCGAGAAAACACATGGTGGACGCACTGAAATATCATATCAAGGGTAACCGGGTTTTTAAAACAATTACATAATCTCTTTGAAATACCCACGGTTCCCAAATCCAGAAATATCATAGAAACAACATATCTCAATGCGCATAATCAGAAAGTATGATGTAGGTGACATATCAATGAAGTGCAAGTATAACAGTATATCATGCAACATGGAATAATAGTATGCACATACAAGGGTCATATCCTGATGCAATAATACTACTGTGTAGTGACATGGCAATTACCGATGAAGATGTGTGTGAGCCGGCAAATAAGTGTACGTAGTACATACGCATCATCGGTAATGATGCTGGTGTCCTAACATCATGATATCAATAATGGAATATGAATCACAACAGTATGCAATGCGGAGCAACAACAATAATGTGCGGGAACTGAATACTAAACACAATGATAGCTAAACTGCATCTAATGTCATAAGAGTCATCCAGCTACACCAACTATAGGGCTGAACTAATAGGCTAACTGAAGGTAAGGGAAACCGCCTAACCTCTAAGTCGATACATATATATATGTATATATATAGTCGGTGATCCCGCCTCGATAATATCACATCCGATACCATATCTCTATAATCGGTTATTCCCAAGTCAAGAGGGTGGATCAAACATCAAAATATAGCTCGTACGAAAATCCGTCGTACGGCATCCCCAAATCTGGGTATGGGTCAATATCACATTCGTCATATCATTCATCTAGTATTCTCTATATCAATTATCATAATCTGGATACTGACCTACGTCTAGTACAAAGCTAACATCATCACTATCATCATGATCTGACTACTGGTCAACAGTCTCGTATGAATCTATATCATCAGCACATATCATCTCAAGGAGTATACCTCGCCCAAGGCGGCCTATCATACTAATCTTGTCAAATCATATCATGTCATATCTCGTAACGTAATCACATGTCGACCATTTTATATATATATCACTATTCCTATGGCATCATCATCCCAAAATTCGCTAAAGCATCAAGACGTATCTCAAATATGAATTTTACCATATCACCGATATCATAATCTCGGATCAAATATCATCGACTCATCTCCAACCCAAGTATCATCCTCAAATCCGTATGTGAACACATAGTCCCAAACCCACATGAACGCATATCTATATAGAATCCCATAACCACATATGAAATAAAGATGTATGCAAGTATGTAAGTGTGTATATGTATGTGTAGTGCACCCACTACCCTAGGGTTTCGTAACCTTTCACCAATCTAACACACCAAGATCCATCTTAACATTATCATTAATCCCAAATAACATATAATAATTGCTGGTGTGTATACGCATCCGTATACATCACCACGAACTGCGGGGGTGCTATACGCCATCCACCCGACTTCTCCCCGTAGATATAAATCTACTCACCTTTCTTTATGCGTGCCGGTGCCGATGTCGCCATTTGCATCTCCAACGCTTTGACGCCACGTGGGGTACCTACAAGGATATCACACACTAAAACACAAGAAAACCATGTCGGAAACCAAAATGGTGCACGCTACGTCTATAAGTAAAAACCTATAGCCTTGCGTGCAAACACGGCCAATAACCCTCTGCCGTTGGCGTTCAAACGCCACCCGACAGAAACGAATCACCAAATACCAAAAATCCATGCTAAACAAGTCATAAATCATGCGCCAACTCAAGAAAATCAACCCAGATTTTACCATGTTTGGAACTAGACAAAACTAGACATACCCAGGGTCAAGTTTACAGGTAAAAGAGCCGTGCACAAAAAACGAGGCGATTCCCCCCTGCTCTGGCCGCAAATTGCGGCCAGGGGGATTAAATCTGCGGCCAGGGAAATGTGGTTGGGGCTAGGGTTTTGGGTGTTGGTTCCTATCTTCCTGCACATCCTACTGCCAAGTCAAAATTATTTTAGGAGGTCCGGGTTGATAGCAGTTTCCAGAAAGGCCACAAAGTCGATAAAATTGCTAATTTACGCTAAGTCGAATAACTCTGGTATTTGGGTGAAATCTGGAACCATCTTGGGTTAACTGGTCTCAAATACCCCTAATAAGGCTACTCTAACATTCAAAACCATCTCTTGGCCAAATCTCACTCAAATTCTCCTAAACTAGCACTAATCTACTTAATAACACTAAATTTTTAGCTAAACAACTATAACTTAGCAAGATAGGAGTTGGGTTGCGAGATTATACCTCAAGGGGTCCTAGGATGAAGGAGAAGGGAAGAAAGAGGAGGTGTTGTGCTGCTGAAGTGCTTCAAAGTGCCTAAATCCTTGCTGCAGTTGCTGATCTGCTTCACTGTGTCTATTTGCTGCTGTTACAGGCTGATGCTGCTGCTGTTTTATTTTCTTTTGTGTAGTTTGGGTTGCTGTAGCAGCTGCTGCTGCTGTGTTTGTTGTGGTGAAGTGTTGTGTTGGTGTTATTTATGAAGTTGGGGCTGTTGTTTGCAATGATGTTAGGGGTTGATGTGGCTGTTTGTGCAGCAGCTACTGCTGAATTGTGGCTGTTTGGTATTGATTTGGCGGCTGAAATGATGATATTTGGGTTGATGTGAGTGTGTGAGTGAGAGGTGTGAGTGTGGGTGAGAGGGAGAGATGGGAAGGAGTGAAAGATAGTGTGAGGAGACATGCAAAAAGGTTTGAGGAGATGAATGGTGACCCAACCTAGGAGCCACCATTCTCTCTCTCATTTAATGTTAGCATGCAACCATCATGACCTCTCTTCTCACACAAGAGCTAGCATGATAACCATCACATCTCTCTCTTCTCACAACAAGTCAACCCTAAACCTTAATCGCCCTCAATTAAACTAATTAGCTCATAAACAACTCAATTATCTTAACCAAATGCCTAACCCACCATGGTTGGCTAAACATGGTTAACCCACCATGCATACCCAAACTTGGTAACCCTAGGCTTAACCCTAGTTAACGTGCACAAGTGTCTGCGGTCGAGATAAAATTCTACTAAAATAACCATAAAACCAGATAAATTACTAGAAACCCTTTTTGGTAAACTTTTTACCAAAACCCCCACATTAACACACAATTACCACTAACCCTAAACTCAGGTGTTACATCTCCTGACCTCGATCTCCCGGCGATCAACTATCTCCCGGATCAGGTGATACCGCCTCAGAATATGTCTGGACTTCTGATGGGACCTGGGTTCCTTGGCCAAAGACATAGCTCCATTGTTATCACAATATAAAGGTATTGGATACTCAATGGACGGAACCACACCAAGTTCAGTGATGAACTTCTTCATCCAGACAGCCTCTTTAGCAGCATCGTTGGCAGCGATGTATTCAGCCTCCATCGTCGAGTCTGCAACGGTTTCCTGTTTGGAGCTCTTCCAACACACCACCCCTCCATTGAGGGTAAAGACAAATCCTGAGTGCGACTTAGAGTCGTCCTTATCACTCTGGAAGTTGGAATCGGTAAAGGACTCCACCTGGAGTTCACCGTTACCATACACCAAGAACATCTCCTTAGTCCTTCGCAAGTACTTGAGAATGTTCTTCACAGCTGTCCAGTGACTCTCTCCAGGATCTACTTGATACCGACTCACTACACTTAGTGAGTATGCTATATCGGGTCTGGTACATAGCATCGCATACATGATAGAGCCTACTGCCGAAGCATAGGGTATCCCTTGCATGTGAGCTCTCTCCAAATCAGTCTTGGGAGACATCTCTTTGGAGAGAGTGAGTCTAAAAATCGTGGGTTGGTTCCCATGCTTGGATTCTTCCATACTAAACCTTTTTAGTATGGTATCAATGTACCTGGATTGGGACAATCCAAGTATCCGTTTAGATCTATCTCTATAGATCTTAATTCCTAAAATGCAGGAGGCATCACCTAGATCTTTCATTGAGAATCTTTGTGATAAGAAGAGCTTGACCGAGTGCAGCATAGGAACATCATTTCCTATCAAGAGTATGTCATCCACGTACAATACGAGGAAGACAACCTTGCTCTCTGCAACCTTCTTGTAAATACAAGGTTCATCTATGTTTTTGATGAAGTCAAACTCTTTGACTACAACATCAAAACAGATGTTCCAACTCCGCGATACTTGCTTTAACCCGTAGATGGATTTAAGCAGCTTGCACTCCTTTCCGCCGCTCCCACTGTCTACGAAGCCCTCTGGCTGAGTCATGTACACGCATTTTTCTAAATCACCATTTAGAAAGGCGGTCTTAACATCCATCTGCCAGATTTCATAGTCATGGTATGCAGCAATGGCAAGTAGGATCCGGATGGACTTAAGCATAGCCACTGGAGAAAAGGTTTCGTCATAATCCACACCTGGTGGTTGACGAAAACCCTTTGCAACAAGTCTAGCTTTGAAAGTCTCAACTTTTCCATCAACACCAAGTTTCTTTTTAAAGATCCATTTGCTCCCAATGGGTTTTACCCTTTCAGGAGCAACTTCCAAAGCCCATACTTTGTTGGTGTACATGGATTCCATCTCAGATCGCATTGCATCCAGCCATTTCATAGAGTCCCCACTCGTGATGGCCTGTTCGAAACTAGTTGGGTCATCATCTTCCATGATGCAATCTTCGCTCCCACCATCAACGAGAAAACCATAGTATCTCTCAGGTAGATGAGAAACCCTACTAGATCGGCGAAGAGGCTGGGGTTCATCAAGGACTACTGAATCCTCTGGTTCTACTAAATCTTCTGTCGTAGTTTGTGTTGCTGAAACTTCTTCCAGATCTACCTCCTCGCCACAAATTTCCTTTGCAAGAAATTCCTTTTCTAAAAAGGTGGCATGTCGAGAAATAAACACCTTTTGCTCCTCAGTGTGGTAGAAGAAATATCCTTGTGAGTTCTTGGGATATCCAACAAACTTTCATAGGACAGACCTTGCCTCGAGTTTGTCCGGATTTTGCCTTTTGACATAGGCCGGACAACCCCATATCTTAACATACTTAAGAGATGGTCTCTTTCCCTTCCATATCTCATATGGAGTGGTAGGCACTGATTTGGTAGGAACCATATTTAATAGGTGTATGGCTGTCTCAAGTGCATACCCCCATAAGAAAATAGGCAACTCAGCATTGCTCATCATAGAGCGCACCATATTTAAGAGGGTGCGATTCCTCCGCTCCGATACACCATTGTGCTGTGGTGTATAAGGAGGAGTAAGCTGAGAGAGAATCCCATTCTCTTTTAGATAGTCCAGGAACTCATTGCTCAAGTATTCTCCTCCTCGATCAGATCGAAGGATCTTAATACTTTTGCCCGTTTGGTTCTCTACTTCGTGTTTATATTCTCTGAATTTCTCAAAAGCTTCAGACTTATGTTTCAACAGGAACACATGTCCGTATCTTGAGAGATCGTCAGTAAATGTAATAAAGTAAGAAGAACCGTTCCTGGCATGTGTAGACATGGGACCACATACATCACTATGTATCAACCCTAAGAGTTCTGTAACTCTTTCTCCGTGTCTACTAAACGGAGTTTTGGTCATCTTGCCTTTGAGACATGACTTGCAAGTATCATAAGATGAAAATTCGAACGGATTCAAATATCCAACCTTATGTAACTTAGCTAGCCGTGTCACATTGATATGACCTAGTCTACAATGCCACAAGAAGGATTCGTTCATTTCTAAACTCTTTCTCTTGTGTGTATTTTGTACATTAAGGACTGTAGCTTGATTGAGAACGTATATGCCATTATGTTACGAGCCTGATCCAATCAACTTTTGATTTAGGAAGATGTTCATAACATTATCCTGTATTACAAAATCATATCCCTCTTTACTCAATAAAGAAACTGATATAATGTTGCATATCATGTTCGGTATATAATAGCATTCGTTCAGAATCAATGTATTACTACTTGGTAATACAAGGTGATATTCGCCAACTGCCTTGGCTGCAACATCTGCACCATTCCCTACTCTTACGGAATGATCAACCATTCCCAGTTCTCTAGCTTTTCGTAGCCCATGTAACATATTACATATATGGGATCCCGATCCGGTATCTAATACCCACGACGTAGAGTGAACTGAGAAACAGTTCTCGATAACTAACACAGCCGAAGAAAATGCATCAACATGCTTATTCTTCGTTTGGGCGGCGTGAGAATCCAGATATTCTCCTATTTCCTGCTCAGTCTTATAACACTTATAAGAAAAAGCGGGACCAACGTTCCCCTGCTCAGTATAATAAGTGGGTTCAGTCAATACATGCATATTATTATCTTGATTAAGGCCTGACATGGTCGCTACCTGGAGAGAGAGAGAAGAAAACACTTTAGCGTATGCTCTTGCAAAATTAGATTGGTTATTATCTTATCTAATCAGGATGTCTCCCACTGTTTTTATCAAATCTTCCTTCAAACCCTCAAAGGTAAGACTAGCCGGGATTAATCACACCTTACAAGTTCGCCAATCTTTCAGCCAGGACAGTGTTGGTACTTTGAGAGAAGTTCCCCGTGCTTTCGCACGGACCTAATTAAAGTAAACCTCATTTTCCCAGAGGCATAACTCCGTTAACACCTTTCTAGTCACCTACTTGATCGGCTAATTGTCCTGTGTAAAAATCTCCCAGGAGTAACTTTTACTCGCAGTGGGTATCGGGATCCAACTATCTCATAGAAGGCATGCAATCTCATTGCAAATTTCAACACTTGAAATTCCCGATAATGCTTTTACCCCTAACGTGCTATGACCTTGACGAATGCCAACAATCCATAGTCCGCTAGTCAAGTTCAACCCGTACATTTCTTGATTGAATTAAACCCATCCGCACGACCCTTGACGAAAGCCAACAAAGCCGTACGACTACCCTAACTCAATCGCATCATATGCTGCAGATAAGCAATAGTTAGCTACCGCATACTACGCCTTGACGAAAGCCAACAAACGTAGCACGAATACTAAGTATTACTTATCTGAAATGTCGGAGGGCTACGCAGGTTTTACAGAAAACCATGAGCGTAATGAACTTGATATCGTTGTAGAAACAGGTGATTTTGAAAATGAGTGTTTTTTAGGCTTTTCTAGTTTCGCTAAAGAGGTCACTCCCGGTGAAGGGATCTCGGCTCTTTCCTCATCGAATAAGGAGCAGCGTATATCATATATACCGCTATGCAAAGCAAGAACTATAGAAGCAATCAAAAATTAAACCGCGAGTTTGTAGTATCTGCCAATTTTGCTAAAGAGGTCATTCCCGATGAAGGGATCTCGGCTCTTTCCTCATCGAATAAGGTGCAGGGTATATCATATATACCGCTATGCAAAGCAAAACTGTAGCTACCCCTTTTTATAAAGTTTGATTCTACAACATCTTTTAGGTTTCTTTTCTTTTATTAATCTCATTAATAAATCCCATCAATTATGCTTCCTAAGCATCACAGAAGAAACTAAAGCAGTAATATTTATATATCATCATATATATATAGTATAAGCATTCGTCTCAGGAAGTAATATGATCTCATCATATAACATTGCAGTAGAAGATAACATATGAAATATTGGATATACTAGGACGTCCGTGTTTTATTTCGAGCCTGTATAAAAAACGGATTCCACGGTCGCGATGAATAGCCAAACCCATATCCCTAGACCCCCTACGAGAGCGGCAACTAATTGTAGCATTTTGAAAATTTAGAAATAAATAAAAAATTAATTAATTTAAGAATAATATGATAAATCACAAAGTTGTTAAAATCAAATAAGTCAATTTTCATAAGTTATATTTAAAACAATTTAAGTTAAAATTTTAGTATGCAACATAAATAAGTTATAAGGGTTTTAATAACAAATTTAGCTTCATTTTAATAAAATGGGTGTTTTATAATAAGCTAGGTTGTGAAGGGTATATAACTAAAGTAATTTTTTTTTATGCAAATAGGAAATTGTTGAGGATATAAATGAAAGTGGGATAGAAATCAATTTAGTTCAGAATTCAATTTCAAATTAAAACAAAATTTAATGATAAGACATGAACACCTCATGCTTGCATGCACACACTCACCTTACACCTCCTACTTGCATGAAACCCTTACCTCTAGCTTGCTTCCACCTCCTCCTTCATCTTATCCCTTCCTCCTCTCATATATATAGCACATATTCAGTTCACAAGCTCAGATTAAAACTCAAAAGATTTAAAGGAAAAGAAAATTTTAAAAAAGAAAAGAAAGAACAAGAGGAAGAAGAAGAAGAAGGAAGCTATATTCTTAGTTTTTCATCACCATCAAGCTAAGAGGAACTTAGCATCTTGGAGCGTTATTCCAACAGCTAATTGGAGGGTAAAATTCTTAAACACGGTAGGAAATTTTAAGTTCTGTAGATTAGTTATTTTGAATTGAACCAAGTCACATAATATCGTATTTTGGTTAATATTAAGCTCTGTTGAAATCTGCTTTTAATTAGAAGATAATTAACTTAAAAAAACAGTGTTAAAATGATGTAGGAAACAGCTAGAACAAACCATAGGACCACGAACCCAGGGGGCCGGTTTTTGGCTGGCGGCCAAACTTGAAATTCCGGCGTCGCCGGCTATAGGGGGAGCTATGTGGGTTTGTCTTGTTGGATAGTTTTCAGTGTATAATTTTGGCTATTTTGATGTTGTTTAATTAAATTAGTTTCACTATAAATAAAATCTGGAAACGTATATCGGAAAGGATATCTTAAAACACCAAATACGACACGGTTAAAATACGTCGCGATTTAAATTCTGTAGCGATGCAGGTTAAGGTTAAAATCCAGTAAGTTTAAGTGTTTAATAGCTCGATATAGTCGTTTATTATATAATTAGTACGTGGGAATGGGTGTTTTTCATTTCCGTCATGTCGGAATGGCCGTTTTCTTATATATGTTAATTTGTGATATTAGATTCGAATACGGGAATTACGGAGGCAGCGAGGAAAGGGAAAGGATTAGCAATTCCTGAATAGTTTCGACGTTTCCGGTGAGTAGACTAAACATCTACCGGGGAATTTTGTAAAGATGGCGTGTTACGCCCGTAGTTTAATTAACTTAAATGCTTTATATTGTTATGCCAAATTGATAATATGCATTCATCATTCACATATATAATTGCTTAGTTGCTAGAACACTTCACAAGTATCGACGAGTCATACCACATGCACATCTTATATGTTACACACACCTCGTCGATATTGCTATGTCACTTTTACACTTAGCATAATACTTGTTAAAATGATTTATATCGTATCTCACATATCAATAATAGTAGTAAATTTCATCATTTATATCATGTTAATATATGTATATTTCATGTTGATTTAAGAGGTAAATGTATTATTGAGGATTTGTGGTTTTGAGTTTTGAATACTATTACATAAATCCATTGATTTTATGATTGATGTGTCATGTCCATCATGAGATGTTTTATGATTTGATTTTTATTCCGGACCGAGTGGGGGAGATATACGGTCGCGGATTTTACGTTATCCATACTGAGTGGGGGAGATATACAGTTTGATATATGGTGGATCCGGTCGAGACCGAGGGGCAGGATAGCCGCATTGAGGCGGGGGAGCCTAGCGAGGTTACTCGATACCGGAGATAGTGATAAAAATACGGCGTATATCTAGATGATAACGACCGGTATTGTTGATTTCAGGATCATTCGAGGAATGATGCCTGTGAGAAATGGAAGTTTTGTGTCGATGATGGACACTGGGAAATGAATTTATTGGGAATAAATGATGAGATTTCAGTTGGACTATGAGATTTGTATTATATATTGTTGATTTTCACATATAATCATACATTATATTTGTTCACATTTCAGTTAGTATGATCGTCATATTTACATTATTAACCGTTATATGTTAGTTATATTCACTGAGTTGGCAACTCACCCCCGTTGTGCCACAGTTCCTTGCTGGGGTAGAGTGGACGGTTAGCTGAGGTGCAGATCCACTTTTGCAGCTGTATTGCATCTTTTGATAGGTGGGTTACATATGTAGTAACCATCTCTTTTGGTATTGTATTTTTGTATCTAGAAAGTCTCCATCAGACCTGTATTTTGACTTAGAGTGAGAGATGATATATATATATATATATATATATATATATTTGATAGTTGAGATCGTTTAGTTCTATACATTGTGGTTTCTTTTTTTTTTTTATGTCTGAATTCATGTTGATGTCCTATATATTGAGATTTATTTCCGTTGTTGATCCCAACTAGGGATGCAACCTAACTTAACACTTTATACTTGTTTAATAATTTAACTTCATAAATTGTGATTTTTATAAAAAAAAAACTAAAATTTTTATAAAGAATTCCGCAAAAAGGTATTGTGATCTTGGTTTTCGGCTTACTTGGACTGTATACATATCTTTAGATATGATACAATCTAAGTGCCGGTCACATCCACATTTGGATCGTGACAAAGTTGGTATCAGAGCTTAGGAGTAACCTTACAAAATTAAGTAAGGGATTTCAATAGGTTGATGTGAGTCCGTGAGTTAGGATGACCTTTGGTTTGATGGAGTAGGTGAATTAGGATGAATGCAGTACCGTACGTATATTCCGCGTCATATTTACGTTATCGTATTCAGCCTAACTAACCTTAGGATGTATATCTTGATCTATTCTTCCGTTGATTCTCCGTTATTGATTGTTCCTATTCTTACGCCTTATCAACTCTCGTTTCTTATTCCAGTTGCTATGGTTATGCGGGCTAGGCGAGTCGCAGCCAGAGATGCAGCTAGGGCGAGTCCGCCTGTGACGACGACTGGTACACCGGACGTTCCGGAGGTGCATGAGCATGTTGATCCTCCTCCTCTAGATCGTATGACTAGGATTGAGGAGGGTATGTTGGGATTACAATGAGTGGTAGGACAGTTAGCTGAGGCCACTTGAGTACTGAGACCGGATCCGGCACCGACCGTAGCAGAGTCCGAGGTACAGCCTACGCAGACGGTAGCACTTATAGATACAAGAGTGATGGAGGTTTCACTTGTAGAGTTTATGAGATTGAGACCTTCGGTATTTACGGGGACCGATGTGGCGGAAGATCCTCAGTCCTTTCTTGATAGAATGGTGAGGATTGGCAGATCATTGCGATGTTCTGATGCGAGGTCAGTTGAGTTGACTAGCTTTCGTTTGGAGGGACTTGCACAGGAGTGGTGTGAGTCGATGGAGAGAGGGCGAGCTACGAGTCTTCCTCCGATGTCGTGGACCGAGTTATCCACGGTCTTTCTTGCCAGATTTCTTCCCCAGAGTGTGAGGGACGCTAGAGCTAGCAGTTTTGAAGCGTTGCGAAAATCGGCAAGTATGTCGATGGCAGATTATGACTTACGATTCACCCAGCTGTCGCGCTATGCCCCATACTTAGTACCTACGGAGGAGCTTCGGGTGAAGAGGTTCCTAAGGAGTTTGGACACGCAGTTGTATCTAGCTATAGGCTCCCAGCATTTTGATACGTATGCGCAGGCCATGGATGCAGCAATACGAGTGGAGGAGCGTTTGAGCGAGGCAGTGGTTGTTCCAGAGCCAAAGAGGAGTAGACCGATCGCGCCAATGACTAGACAGTTGGCAGAGGTAGAGACAGATATACTCCAGGCCGCAGTGTCGGACGAGGTTGGACCCAAGGCCAGATGTTCAGTTCTTATCCCGATGATCAGAGACCTCCATCTACATGTTTTAGTTGTGGACTTCCCGGACACTTTGCGCGGGATTGTAGAGCTCAGGGAGGGACCGTTGTTCTATAGGCTGCTTTACCCCCATCCACCTCCTATGCCGATGGCTTTACTTCCTCCCCCAGTTGGCTCTACACGCCAGGCAGTTGCACTACGAGGTCGGGCCTTTGCAGGACGTGCTCAGAGAGGTCGAGGAGATAGAGGATAGGATGCGGGCAGGGGCCAGGCACGAGTATTTGCGCTGACTCCACAGGATGCCCAGGCATCAAATGCAGTCGTGACAGGTACTCTTATAGTATGCTCGTTAGAGGCACATGTTTTATTTGATCCCGGTTTTACACATTCTTATGTATCTTCACGATTTGCACTTTCTTTAGGGAAAGAGTCGTCATTGTTAGAGTTACCATTAGTAGTGATTACCCCGGTGGGAGATTCTTTTATAGCTCGACACGTATTCAGATCATGTTCTGTGCGTATTGGTGATAGAGATTCGCTAGTTGATCTGATTCTCCTGGATATGTTAGATTTTGATATACTTCTGGGTATGGATTGGTTAGCCGCTTGTCATGCCTATCTAGATTGTCGGGGAAAGGCGGTTAGATTTTGTTTTCCAGGGAAACCGGTGTTTATTGTGCAAGGGGATTGTAAATTAACTCCTGCCAACATGATTTCTGCTCTTTGTGCGGGGCGACTCTTGAAGAAGGGTTGTCATGGGTTCTTGGCATTCGTTCAGGAATTAGGGGTCGCTGAGGTTCCATTGGACCAGATTCCGATCGCACGAGAATTTCCTGAGGTATTTCCTGCTGAGTTACCAGGATTGCCACCCGATCGTGACATTGAATTTTGCATCGACTTGATTCCGGGTGCGGGGCCTATTTCTATACCACCCTATCGAATGGCACCAACGGAATTGAAGGAACTCAAAGGCCAGTTGCAAGAGTTGTTAGATAGAGGGCTTGTTCGTCCCAGTGTATCACCGTGTGGAGCTCCTGTCTTATTTGTAAAGAAGAAGGACGGTAGTATGAGACTATGCATCGACTACCGACAGCTGAATCCCGTCACTGTGCGAAACAGGTATCCACTACCACGTATAGATGACTTGTTCGATCAGTTGCAGGGAGCTGGGTTTTTCTCAAAAATTGATTTGAGGTCGGGGTATCACCAGTTGAGGGTTCGGAAGGACGATATTCCGAAGATGGCGTTTTGTACGAGATATGGGCACTATAAATTTCTGGTGATGTCGTTCGGACTCACCAATGCTCCAGCAGCTTTTATGGACATGATGAACTGTATCTTTAGACCCTTCATTGATCGATTTATCATAGTGTTCATAGATGACATTCTTGTTTATTCTCGGAGTCAGACGGAGCACGAGCAACATTTGCGTATTACGTTGCAGACCTTGAAGGAGCATCAACTGTTTGCAAAATTCTCTAAGTGTGCTTTTTGGCTCGATAGTGTGGAGTTCTTGGGTCACATAGTTACGAGAGAGGGTATATGTGTAGACCCAAAGAAGATTGAAGCGGTACAGCACTGGCCCAGACCTGTGTCAGTTACAGAGGTTCGGAGTTTCTTAGGTCTGGCAGGTTATTACAGACGCTTTGTACAGGATTTTTCGTGGATAGCTGCACCTTTGACCAGATTGACTAGGAAGGAGGTTCCATTTCAGTGGACAGATGCGTGTGAACAGAGTTTCCAGCAGTTGAAGACGCGCTTGACGACTGCACCTGTATTATCGTTACCTTCCGGGTCAGGAGGTTTTGTGGTATATTGCGATGCTTATAGAGTGGGTTTAGGCTGTGTATTGATGCAACACGGCAGGGTTGTAGCTTATGCTTCTCGACAGTTGAAGAGGCACGAACAAAACTACCCCACTCATGATCTAGAGATGGCTGCTGTGGTATTCGCATTGAAGATTTAGAGACATTTCTTGTATGGAGATTCATGTCAAATCTTCACAGATCATAAGAGCTTAAAGTATATTTTTCAGCAGAGAGATCTGAACCTAAGGCAGCGTAGATGGATGGAACTGGTGAAAGATTACGATTGTGGGATCTTGTACCATCCAGGCAAAGCGAATGTTGTAGCAGATGCCTTGAGTCGGAGACCTGGAGGTAGCTTATCTCATTTGAGCATTTTGCAGAGACAGTCTTCTACAGACTGGCAGATCTTCTGTGATAGTCATATACAGTTTGAGTTCACATCGGCAGGAGGCCAGCTAGCACATGTTCGCACCAGACCTCAGTTATTGGATCGCATTCGAGAGGCGCAGCCTACAGATACTCGTATAATGGAGATTATGGATCAGGTTAGGTAGGGCAGGGAGACGGAGTTTATGATTGATGATCATGGAGTATTACGTTTTAGGACTCATCTCTGCGTGCCAGATTTTGACGGATTGAGGCGTGAGATTTTAGAGGAGGCCTATAGAGCAGTATACAGTATTCATCCTGATTCCACTAAGATGTATCATGATTTGAAGGATGTTTACTGGTGAGAAGGAATGAAGAGGGATATTGCAGAATATGTTTCAAGATGCTTGACTTGTCAGCAAGTCAAAGCAGAACACCAGAGGCCAGCCGGAGAGTTGCAGCCCTTACCCATTCTAGAGTGGAAATGGGAACAGATTTCTATGGATTTTGTGGTGGGTCTACCCAGGACTAGCAGAGGTTATGATTCCATTTGGGTGATTGTAGATAGATTGACAAAGGCCGCTCATTTTCTTCCAGTGAAGACGACGTATGGGTTTTCACAGTATGCACAGGTTTATATCGATGAGATTGTATGTCTACATGGAGTTCCGACATGCATAGTATCAGATCGAGGTACCCAGTTTACTAGCAGGCTATGGCAGAAACTTCAAGACGCTCTTGGTACACGACTGAGTTTTAGTACAGCTTTCCACCCACAGACAGATGGTCAGTCGGAGCGGACCATTCAGATACTAGAGGATATGCTTCGGGCTTGTAGCCTTGATTTCGGTGGTAGTTGGGATCGTCATCTACCTTTGGTAGAATTCTCATACAACAACAGTTTTCAGGAGACGATCCAGATGACACCCTTTGAATCTTTGTATGGGAGGAAATGTCGATCGCCCGTTTGCTGGACAGAACTGAGCGATAGTTGCATATTGGGACCGCAGATCGTGCAGGAGACTACAGAGAAGATTCAGTTGATACGGGATAGAATGAAGGTGGCCCAATGTAGACAGAAATCATATGCAGATCGACGACGTCGTAGACTCGAGTTTGGAGTGGGAGATCATGTATTCCTTCGAGTATCTCCAATGAAAGGTGTGATGCGTTTCGGGAGGAAAGGGAAGCTCAGGCCCAAATATGTTGGACCTTATGAGATTCTGGAGAGAGTGGGTGCTGTAGCTTATCGGTTAGCACTTCCACCTAGTTTTCCCGACGTGCATCCGGTGTTCCATGTTTCGATGCTTCGCAGGTATCTTCACGATCCATCTCACGCGATCCATCATCAGACCTTACAGCTTGAGCCGGATATATCCTACACAGTGCAGCCAGTCGCTATTCTTGACAGGCAGGCAAAGAAACTACGATCGAGGGTACTTCCGTCTGTAAAGGTTATTTGGCAAGGAAAGAATCGTGAGGAGATTACCTGGGAGACCGAGAATGCGATGCGAAAGAAATTTCCACATCTTTTCGAAGGTATGTCTAGTAATTATTTTAAATTCGGGGACCGAATTTTCTTAAGAGGGGAATATTGTAGCATTTTGAAAATTTAGAAATAAATAAAAAATTAATTAATTTAAGAATAATATGATAAATCACAAAGTTGTTAAAATCAAATAAGTCAATTTTCATAAGTTATATGTAAAACAATTTAAGTTAAAATTTTAGTTTGCAACATAAATAAGTTATAAGGGTTTTAATGACAAATTTAGCTTCATTTTAATAAAATGGGTGTTTTATAATAAGCTAGGTTGTGAAGGGTTTATAAGTAAAGTAAATTTTTTTTATGCAAATAGGAAATTGTTGAGGATATAAATGAAAGTGGGATAGAAATCAATTTAGTTCAGAATTCAATTTCAAATTAAAACAAAATTTAAAGATAAGGCATGAACACCTCATGCTTGCATACACACACTCACCTTACACCTCCTACTTGCATGAAACCCTTACCTCTAGCTTGCTTCCACCTCCTCCTTCACCTTATCCCTTCCTCCTCTCATATATATAGCACATATTTAGTTCACAAGCTCAGATTAAAACTCAAAAAATTTAAAGGAAAAGAAAATTTTAAAAGAGAAAAGAAAGAACAAAAGGAAGAAGAAGAAGAAGAAAACTATATTCTTGGTTTTTCATCACCATCAAGCTAGGAGGAACTTAGCATCTTGGAGGGTTATTCCAACAGCTAATTGGAGGGTAAAATTCTTAAACACGGTAGGAAATTTTAAGTTCTGTAGATTAGTTATTTTGAATTGAACCAAGTCACATAATATCGTATTTTGGTTAATATTAAGCTCTGTTGAAATCTGCTTTTAATTAGAAGATAATTAACTTAACAAAACAATGTTAAAATGATGTAGGAAACAGCTAGAACAAACCATAGGACCACGAACCCAGGGGGCCGGTTTTTGGCCTGCGGCCAAACTTGAAATTCCGGCGTCGCCGGCTATGTGGGTTTGTCTTGTTGGATAGTTTTCAGTGTATAATTTTGGCTATTTTGGTGTTGTTTAATTAAATTAGTTTCACTGTAAATAGAATATGGAAACGTATATCATAAAGGATATCTTAAAACACCAAATACGACATGGTTAAAATACGTCGCGATTTAAATTCTGTAGCGATGCAGGTCAAGATTAAAATCCAGTAAGTTTAAGTGTTTAATAGCTCGATATAGTCTATATTATATAATTAGTACGTGGGAATGGGTGTTTTTCATTTCCGTCATGTCGGAATGGCCGTTTTCTTATATACATTAAATTGTGATATTAGATTCGAATACGGGAATTACGGAGGCAGCGAGGAAAGGGAAAGGATTAGCAATTCCTGAATAGTTTCGACGTTTCCGGTGAGTAGACTAAACATCTACCGGGGAATTTTGTAAAGATGGCGTGTTACGCCCGTAGTTTAATTAACTTAAATGCTTTATATTGTTATGCCAAATTGATAATATGCATTCATCATTCACATATATAATTGCTTAGTTGTTAGAACACTTCATAAGTATCGACGAGTCATGCCACATGCACATCTTATATGTTACACACACCTCGTCGATATTGCTATGTCACTTTTACACTTAGCATAATACTTGTTAAAATTATTTATATCGTATCTTACATATCAATAATAGTAGTAAATTTCATCATTTATATCATGTTAATATATGTATATTTCACGTTGAATTAAGAGGTAAATGTATTATTGAGGATTTGTGGTTTTGAGTTTTGAATACTATTACATAAATCCAGTGATTTTATGATTGATGTGTCATGTCCACCATGAGATGTTTTATGATTTGATTTTTATTCTGGACCGAGTGGGGGAGATATACGGTCGCGGATTTTACGTTATCCATACTGAGTGGGGGAGATATACAGTTGGATACATGGTGGACCCGGTCGAGACCGAGGGGCAGGATAGCCGCATTGAAGCGGGGGAGCCTAGCGAGGTTACTCGATACCGGAGATAGTGATAAAAATACGGAGTATATCTAGATGATAACGACCGGTATTGTTGATTTCAGGATCATTCGAGGAATGATGCCTGTGAGAAATGGAAGTTTTGTGTCGATGATGGACACTGGGAAATGAATTTATTGGGAATAAATGATGAGATTTCAGTTGGACTATGAGATTTGTATTATATATTGTTGATTTTCACATATAATCATACATTATATTTGTTCACATTTCAGTTAGTATGATCGTCATATTTACATTATTAACCGTTATATGTTAGTTATATTCACTGAGTTGGCAACTCACCCCCGTTGTGCCACAGTTCCTTGCAAGGGTAGAATGGACGGTTAGCTGAGGTGCAGATTTACTTTTGCAGCTGTATTATATCTTTTGATAGGTGGGTTACATATGTAGTAACATTCTCTTTTGGTATTGTATTTTTGTATCTAGAAAGTCTCCATCAGACCTGTATTTTGACTTAGAGTGATGATATATATATATATATATATTTGATAGTTGAGATCGTTTAGTCCTGTATATTGTGGTTTCTTTTTTTTTTATGTCTGAATTCATGTTGATGTCCTATATATTGAGATTTATTTCCGTTGTTGATCCCAACTAGGGATGCAACCAAACATAACACTTTATATTTGTTTAATAATTTAACTTCATAAATTATGATTTTTATAAAAAAAAAACTAAAATTTTTATTAAGAATTCCGCAAAAAGGTATTGTGATCTTGGTTTTCGGCTTACTTGGACTGTGTGCATATCTTTAGATATGATACAATCTAAGTGCCGGTCACATCCACATTTGGGTCGTGACAGTAACACTGCCAATTCTAGGGTTAGGAGACCCGGTCTCGACTCCTCGAGATGGCCTCCCACTGGACCCTAGAACCCGGTTACTTGTGCTCCCCTCCTTGGGTCTACCTAATGTCGAAATGTAAATAATATATAATGGTGACATCATTCTCAACCCGGAAGTGCCCCAATAAAAGAATTTTACATATAATGAATTTTACATGAATGAAAATAAAAACCCTCATCTCACATAAAACCCCCGGCTATTCAAAACACGACGATCCAATATAACATATCACAGTAACACATAATATCTCATATCATCAACGTAAACAAGTATGCGTATCCCGATTGTCGTTGATGTATAGCAACGAAGCCGGCGATACACCGCATATTACGCTTACGGTCACAGAAAAGAAAGTGTAAAACTACAACATTTGGAATCCACAATCACTTTAGACATCTTAAATCCGAAATATCACATACTTCGCATTTCATGCCTAACTATATGAATTCCACATATTGTATCACATTCCAGATAAATAGACAATTTTAAACTTTCCGATCGAATAAACAAACACCCAAGATTTCCCAAATAGCTCAACACTTGAGCGAAGTTCAAAAATCCCAAAACATGTCACAGCCCTAATGAACCAGCCGTAGAAGGGTCAAACCAACGCCTCATATATGGCAACGCTAAACTACCACAAACCCAAAGGTTCAGTGGCAGTTTTGACGGTCACATAATCGAGTTAAGGTTACGTTCTTCTAGAGGGTCCACAGATACGCTAGCATGATTTCCCGAAAGTTTTAAACAGTGGAAAAATTGAGTTATTGATATCCGTTCGAACTTTTTAACACGTTCTAAATTACCCGAAAAACTAAATGATGTTAAACTTTCCGATCGAATCAACGAATTTTTTAAGATCTTCAGAAAACTCAACACTTGAGTAATATTAAAAATTCCCAGAAGCATGTAGTAATACCTACGGATGTAACCTAGAAATATCTATCCCTGATACCCAAGTACGGCCTCGGAACTGCCGCGAAAAGCCTGTTATTGCCGCGGTTCCGCGACGACTTGAAGGAATTAGGGGTTCGTATTTCACAGTTCTCCATAGAATCACCTGCTTATTTTTCTGAGTATTTTTAATATTGAAAAAACCAAATTTTTAAAAAATATCGAGAGAAAGGGTCAAACTTGACGTTTCGGGGTTCGATCGGACTTTTAACTTCGTCTACACGTCGCCTAAAACTCTAGCTTGGCTCTGATACCACTGTAGGGTTAGTATAGCACCTTGAGAAGGTTTTGGCAAGTATCAAACATGCTACTTTAAAATTTTTTGGGTGCTAAACAAACCCTAACCAAGATCTTAACTAGAGAATTAGGTTAAACATGCAAGTAAACAACTTTACATCTAAGAGAGAGGGATTACAACCTTTGTAGTCTGCTCCTTCGCTTCATAAGCTCGGAGTAGTATTCCTTTCGCTGCGATCCATGATCTCCCGGACTCAAGAGAGGCTCCACAAGCCGAATGATCCATGCTTGCTTGAAGTCTTCCTTTTCGAAGATGATCTACCTTGAAGAATCTTTAACCCAAGCTTACACTTCACTAAACAACTTATTAGAGAAGTGAACACCCTAATCTAAGTGGCTAGAATAGATGAGGATGATGAAATAGGAATTTTGCTCTCTTTTATTTTCAATTTCTCACTAATAATCACCACAAAAGAAAAAGCTAGTAAGCTTTTCAAGGAGGAAGAAGAAGATAAAACCTTTTATGATGAATAATGAATTATTGCTTTGGTTACAATTGAAACCCATGAGTTAAGAATGAAGGGCTTAACTCATGTAGAGAATAAACCTAGGTAAAAGGTTTGGGTTGGGTTAATAAATATCAACACAAATATCTTTAGCATAAAACAAAAGAAATCTTCTTGAAGTTTCATGAAAAAGCTAACCCAAATGCTAACCCAAATCAAACCCTAACTTGTTTTAATCTCCACAAATCATGTTGCATTAGTAATCATAACTTGTTACAATATTATATATCACATATATAATATATTTTTGTAACAAAAGAAAATAATACAATTAACATATATCACATATATATCAATGTATTATCCAGTGTGAAAATGAATCAATAAAGCGAGCTTATATTAGTTAATGTAATGTAATATATCACATATATAATTATACATTAAATTATCGAATCAACACTTGATCCGACAATCCGGCTATATCGCATATAACCGTCTAATATAACAAGTACCGATTCATCGAATCAACACTTGATCCGATGACCCGGCTATATCATAAATCGCGAGAATAGAATACGGTATCTCATATCGTATTATTCTCGGTCCCGCACATATCACATATGTGCTCCTACTCCGTTTTTCCTGAGCTAGGAAACATCTGTGTAGGACTCTAAAAAATCGTCAATACGCCGGCAGTAGGTGATGATCATATCAAACACCCACAAGCTGCAAATGGTCAGCTAAACGTAACAGCCACCAAGGTATTGAGCGATCAGAAGATCAACAAGCAAGCCTGTACATTCTCCTGTGAATCCAATCAGTAACACTACCGTACAGTCTGGTCTCTTCGTCTGATATGTCGCATATCTAGTCTAGGGGCGGTAAACGTCAGCCCCCAATAACCGATAAGTTGTGTCGATATAAGGCTCATAACGGTTCGAGAAACTACTGATAACACTTAACAGTAGCACTTCATATCAGCCCTGGCCAGGGACTTCCAGTTATAGCCAATCGAACACAGCACAACATCAACTCCCTATACCGGAAGAGACGAATCCCCTCCTATCGCTCATTGCCTCCATATGATTCGGGACTGTACCTAAAAGCCACCGTTTTGCACGCGCTCTTGGATGTGGTAAGGTGGAAATCAAAGCACAGTGGGAATCATATAAGACTCTATGACGATCTCGGGTCTACAGACTAACCTGTACCAGTGTCACCGGAGAACTGCTATCTGACGATAGGTATATATCCATCTAGGAGTTCTCGGCGAGTCCGTTCAGTGTACCCAGTCTCCACTGAGCAACCGTACACCATCTTTGATGTCAAACACCGATGGATATGGGATCATCCATCGCCCATCATATGGGTCAAGATGCGTGTACGCTAGTCTACTCTGGTGTATCGATGCCCTGTCTCGATATACCCTCGACTAGGAACAGTTATAGGATGTACTCGTTGACTACCCTGGCCCCACTAGTATGATCTCATCATAGTCCCAGTAGTCGAGTACATTGTAAGTCTATGGTAGCGCCCCGGCCATCTTTCAGACGCCAAATGCGGAACAAAAACTTTTATAACTGGCGCTATCGCATACTATAACCCGGATCTGCCATTAACGCTAAACTAACAAACTACAAAGAGGGTAGAAAGGTTATACCGAACGATCCGAGTCCTTCGTTCTTTAACCATCATCCCACGCTCCATTGCGGCTGCTCCGATCTCGTCGATCTCCGATCTCCTCGTCCACGTGGCACCACGTCAACGGATCTTTAAACGGGCTCCTGCCTCTGACCCGAGGCAACTCGGTCATCAAGTTTGCTAAAAGAGATGACCAAGATTGATGTAGAGAATGAGTAGAACACTTTGTCTTGCTTCGTCCAAAGCCATGGACGAACGGTTAATGAAGTTGCCTTTTGGAATGATATGAAATGAGAAATGAGCTATGAAATTTCCATACACCAAATCACATAAATTTTTTAATCAACCACCATCATCATCTCAAGAGGAGGGGGCCGGCCAATATATAAGGAAGAGAGGGTGAGTGTAGGAGCAAGGGAGGTGACCACAAAGGAATAATATCAAGAAGAAATATCCTAAGGTTAACAAGAAACATTAATGCTAAAGGTGACTCACTAATGACACCTTGCATAACAATAAATGCAAACCATGAGTCATGAAACCTAGTCATCTCTTCTAGAACCTTCCACACGACTCACCCTCATGACTCACCCAAGTGAAGAAAAGATAAATCCGCATTTAACCGAATGTTAAAGCGGGTGATAGAAAACTGGAAACTGGCAACTTCGAAAAGCGATCCCGAAACGAATTTCAGGATAACCCCGTAACTGTATAAATATATCCGCATTTGTATTGCGACCGAATACAAATGCAACTGAGACAAAGATATTATATCTACAAAGTATAATACATGGATCCGGCTTAAACCAAAGCCCACCAGTATTATCTGCCCGAAATATGACACGTGCGAAAACGCACGTGCATTTTCCGAACCTTGCCATAAAACCATACGGCCTCTACAACGTTTCGCCCAAACTTGGGAAACTATCTGTGGGGGACTCTAATGACTCGTCAGTACCCTGGCAGTGGGTTTAACCACAAACCGTCAGCGGCACTAGCTGTGCGTAACGGCTGCCCATGTACTGACCTCAAGGGAGGCCGATGAGCGAACTCATCCTGAAACCCTACTGAGCCTAACAGAGACAATGTGTATACTGTCCGGTCCGTTCGTCTATGAGTATCGCATATCCGGCCTAGGGGGCTAGTAACGTCAGACCCCCAATAGCGGTATAAGTCGTGTCGGAGGCAAGCCCTGAACACCCTGAGAAACTACTGGAATACTTACCAGTAATTCTCACCTGCCTTGGCCAAGGACTTGGTGTAATGGCTTTCCTAGACACAGCGCGATCTCCACCGCCAATACTGGGAGAGACGAATCCCCTGCCGATCCGCTCACTTGCTTCCATGTGGCTCGGGACTATACCCAAAAAATACCTGTTTGCACGACTCCTTTGAGTCGTGGTAGGGTAGAAATCAAAGCACAGTGGGAACTCACACGAGACAAATGACGACCTCAGGTCGATGAACTAACCTGTACACATGTCACCAGGGAACTGCTATCTGACGATATGTATAATACCAACTAGCAGGTTCCCGGCGAGTCCTGTCCGGTGTACTCATAACCCAATGAGCACCTGTATACATCTTAGGTGATCCAACTGACACCAGTGGCTTGTGAGACCGGACACCGCCCTTCATCGGGGTCTCGACTGTATACACTAGTCTACTCCGGAGTATCGATGCCCTGTCTCGAAACTCCCACGACTAGGGACCACTATTAAGGATGTGCTTATGGACTACCCAACTCTCACGTATATGATCGCCCTCATACTGTTGGTAGTCAAGCAAGATCCTAAGGGCTCTATCAACGTGTAACATGTAATCAGTCACCCGAGCATGTACACGACTGATAAAGGCAAACTAGATAGTATACTATCATCTCGAGTAAGACTGTCCTACCGGCATAGGTCCTCCTCAATCATTGCAATCACGTGCCTGCGATCCAATAATTGACTTTGAGGGCACTATATCCAACAATCTCCCACTTGCACTTAAGGCTAATTATTGCGATGTCGCATACTCACAGCCCGTGTGATACCGAACATCCAACTCCTCTACTAATCAGTTTCACAAAGCCCGTTTGTAAAACTCTTGTGTTCGAGAAATAGCCTCAGTGAGTGGATCCGCCCTGATGTTTCTTTCTATGTCTTTCTTAATCTCATGTTCGAGGAGAAAGCCATCTCCCGAATTGAGTAATACCTGTCTTAGAATATGTCTGGATATCTGATAGGTCCTAGTTCATAAATGAACTCCAAATCTAAACTTCTTAGACTGTATCGATAACTGAACCTAATCAGTATCCTGCACCATGCCTCCCACAGTATCCTCTTGGACCACTTATCCATAATACCTCCCCCTTCGTCAGAGGGAAAACTATAACTCTGACAATCACTATGTCATCCATGTCACCTTTGAAGGCTGGAATGATAACCGTCTTCCGAAGGAGGCTGCCGTCATCAAATACGTAGAACATGCACTTATGTTGTAAAACTGCTTCCTTATGTTTCTCCAGGATTGGATTAATATAAACTTATTGCATATAGTGCAAATACAACATCTGGTGTGGTACTTGACATCTCACGATTGACTCAATTGCCTAAGCAAGTGATCTGCCAATCATGTTCATCCCTCTCCCCTTTAGTCTGTAAGACACCTTTAGAGAGGGTGACTCCATTACCTGCAGGTACACCACCATGCCAGGAGTCATCTATTCTAAAAACCATTAGAATACTGTCAAAGTACCCACATTGGGAAACTACCAAAATCTAGATCTAAAACCATAGATCTTGTCACGACCCGAAAGAGCACGTGACTGACCCTTGAACCATATGAAGGCTATAGGATCCCATCTGATCCAAGTAAGCCAAAAGCCTAGATCTAAAACCATTTTATGGAGTAAATAAGGAAAACTGGTTTTAAGAAGTAAAGAAATCATGTTTTGAAAATCAAAGTTTTTAGATAACTAAGCCGAATATGCATTTTTAAAATGTGTAACCGTTTCTGAAAATTTCGGCAGAGTTTCCTTTGTAAAACTGGCCCCGAACGGGGTACAACAAGAATAATATATATGAAATGATAAAAGGCATCCCCAAGCGGGAGCTAGCTCTTCGTCAATAGACGGTCACAACCACGCAAGCAATAATAATATACAACGCCAAAGGGCGAGGATCAAAACCCAAAAAGAAACTCAAAACAGCCAGAAAACCGTAATACTACAAGCGCGACTCTAGGGTCGAAATAATACATCACTGTCTCTAAGTCTGAAACAATATACAAGTTTTGGTTGATGGAATTTCTAGATACAACTGAAAGTACATGTACAAGGGTGGTTCTGATGCAAAAGAACCCACCTACCAACGCAAGTCACCCATATGGAAGCAGTGTGCCAGAAATGCCGCTATGGAATCTGTACGGCAAAAACCTGCAAGAACTGTGGCACAACGGGGTGAGTTGCCAACTCGTGAATAGAAAAATATTTACAAGCAGAGCTCGAATGTATGACCCATCCTAGGTCAATACGATCAAATATATATATATAAACCTCAATATGAATAAGTCTGCAGCATGCTAAACCGGCAATGTAAATCTCTATACATGAGTGTAGTGCCAAGTGCTCGTGCCAGTACCTCTGGTAATAGCATATCATAAATGTGAGGTATGATCAATGTAATCAAATTTGTATATACGTGGATCCCGTCCACTCGTCACCCAATGACAATAACCATCATGCATGTAAATATCATCAGCATATGCATGGAAATATGAGGATATAAACCACCTGTGTCCCTCGCGACACGTCAAAATCATGGAACCGGAGTGTCCAGCATCGACACTCGAAAACATCATGAAAACTGTGCCCAGCATTGGCACGTAAATCCTCATATAACGGGATCCGTCAGTCCGGACCAGCCCACGGGCTCCATCCGCGGAATCGGCCCTCGGCCCCAGCGGTACGCCCATATCCATCTATCGACTCTGGTCGGTATCCTCCGGATAACCGCCAGGTCCAACCAATCACCGGTAGGTAGTAGTCCCTCTGCCAGGCTCACCGTCTAATACACAGCGAAACCGTTCTCGCCCCGGGGTACCATACCGGGTCCACCATGTTCCCGTAATCGGCCTCATCCAACTCTTCGATTCAGGTTCACATATATCACTCTAGCACCGAGAAAATACATGGTGGGCGCACCGAAATATCATATCAAGGGAAACCGGGTTTTTAGATAATTAACTATTCTCTTTTGAAATATCCACGGTTTCCCAAATCCAGAATTAACATGGAAACAACATATCTCAATGCGTAATCTAAGCAAGTATGAAGATATCAATGTATGTGTGCACTGGTATGAGTATACAGTATGCATGTGCGTAGGTATGAAGATATCAATGTATGTGTGCACTGGTATGAGTATACAGTGTGCATGTGCGCAGGTATGAAGATATCAATATATGTGTGCACTGGTATGAGTATACAGTGTGCATGTGTGCAGGTATGAAGATATCAATGTATGTGTGCACTGGTATGAGTATACAATATACCATGCAAGGATCATATCAGGAATGCAACAGTACTACAGTGTAGTGGCAAGGCAATTATCGATGATGATGTGTGTGAGCCGGCAAATAGTGTACGTAAAATATACGCATCATCGATAATGGTGCTGGTGTCCTAACAGCATGATGGTAATATAGCAATAAGCACAAGTAATGCGATGCAAATAATATGAATATGCGCAATCGAATAATCAACGCAACAGTAAAGAATCTACCTCAATAACTATATTATGCAGCCTTGCCTTTTGAAATAAGACGAATCGGGGTTTTTGGTAAAATAAGGGCTACGGTGTTTTAAGAACAGATGCTACATTTGAAAATATCTGTAGAACCCCTTTTGCCTTTCTTTAAAATATCCCCGATTCGTTAGTTTTGAAATAGGTATGACTCGGGTCTAGTCTGCGCCTACTATGCGAACTACGGACCCAACTATCAAGTCAATCGGGAGGGGTCTGAAAACCACCTAAATCCGAGTCGATATACACATATATATACAATAGTTGGTGATCCCGCCTCAATAGTATCACGTACGATACAGTATATCATAAAACATCCTCGAGTCATGAGTGCGGATCTAACATCAATATAAAGCTCGTACGGTAAATCGTCGTACAGCATCTCAATTAGCTGGGTACGGGTCAATATCACATTCATCTCATCACCTCTCAGGTATCACTACCATCATATCACATAGTCTAGGGTGCAAGTCTAAGTCTAGTACCATCGATACCATCTATATAAATATGAATGCGGGGCAAAACACATGCCCAAAGGCTCGCTAAAAAGATCATGTCGCATCTCAAATACGAACTCTGTCATATCGCCGAATCTCACGGCCTCAATCAAACCTCATCGACTCATCTCAATCCCACGTATCATACTCAAATCCCATATATGAACACATAGTCCCATACCCAGGTGTAGATATACACACCTCCAAATGCGCACAGATAAAAGAAAGAATGTATGCAAGTATATGTGTACGTGTATGTATGGGTGCAACCACAACTCTAGGGTTTTCGCACTATACTAAACCAATACATCCTTATCATCCATAATCCAATATTACCATCAATAAACTTAAACAACACATAATAAATATACGTGTGTATACGTATTCGTATACATCACCACAGACTGCGGGGGTGCTATACGCCATCCACCCGACTTCTCCCCGTAGATATAAATCTACTCACCTTGCTTTTCATGTGCCGATGCCGATGTCGCCATCTTCATCTTCTTCGCCTCAACATCACGTAGGGTATCTACAAGTATATCACAACGCTAAAGCACATGAAAGTCACATCGGAAACCAAAATAGCACACGCTACTCGCATAGGTAAAAACCTATCGTCTCGCATGTAAAAACGATCAATATCCACTTGTCGTTGACGTCCAAACGCCATCCGACAGAAACGAATCACCAAATACCAAAATCCAAGCTAAATCAAGTCGTAATTCATGCGCCAACATAGGAAAATCAACCCAGATTTTACCTTAGATGGAATCAGACAAAATTACACATACCCAGGGTCAAGTTACTGGAAATAGGGCCATGCACCAAAAATGAGGCAAAACCCTCCTGCTCTGGCCGCAAATTGCGGCCAGAAGGGTTAAATCTACGGCCTGGGGAAAGAGATAGGGGCTAGGGTTTTGGGTGTTGGTTCCAGGGTGCCTGCTCATCTCTCTGTCAAGTCAATTTTATTTTCAGGTGTCTCGGGTTAAAGCAGATCAATAAAAACAGTGACAGATTTCCAGTTTTTCCCGATATCGATTCTATAAATCCGTATTCTGGTTCTAGTTCCAGGTTTGGGTCTAAAATAACATCACACCAGGGGTTCTAAGGTCACAACAAGTCTCAATTCCACCTTTGATTCAGATCCAACCCTAAACCCTAACTTGAAGTTTCACAAGTCCATCAAACGACGCCATATCGACATGAAACTAGTATGGATGCAATAAGAATTGAAATACTAAACTTGGGGTGCAGAAATTACCTCCTTTCGCAACTCAAGAAAATTCTTGAGTTGCTCAAAGTCCTCAAGACTCTCTCTTTCTTAGTCCAATGCGTAGATCTTGAGCTCGTGCACCTTTTTAGTGAAGGGAAAATGGGGTTTTGGAGTGATTTTTGTGGTGTTTTGGAGGCTTGGAGAGGGGAGGGAGAAGGAGGAGCAGCATCAGCAGCAACTAGGGAAAGAGGGAGAGAGGAATGAGTTGAAGAATGATGGAGGAATGGTTCAAGTCAACACACATCACCTACTCTTTCTCTCTCTCACCATTCTTCATAATATATTCCCTTTTCCATTTTCTTTTCTTTTCTTTAACCCTAATTCCTTCTCACTCCAATAGTGAACCCAAATGAACAACCATGGCAAGAAAAATGTAACACAAGTGTAGAAAAAGATATGTGCATGTTTTGCACAAAAAAATGCCAAAAATCCGATTAGCGATTTTTAATCGCGATTAGCACTAAATTAGCATATAAATGATCATAAAAACTTTAAAATGCCATAATTCCATAAAATACCCTACTTTCGAATTTTCCATAATTTTTCCAACTTTTTCTCCATTTATCGATATTTAATTATACCGAAATATTAAAATATTCAATAGAATAATATAAAAATATAAAAATTCCTAAAAATAATATTTGATTATTTGGAAATGTTACAATCTACCCCCCTTAAAGAAATTCGGTCCCCGAATTTAAATTTAAACCCCCAAATAGTAAAACATTTCGATACAAACCCAAGTCGTCGGGCCTCCGAAATCATCAATACATAAAATATCATAGCGCAATGCATGCGCATGAGTACTGAGCAGATAACTCAAAAGCAAAACTCCGTCAAGCATCCCGCAATCATCGGAGTCATGGTAAAGACACAAATGCCAAATCCAATACAAAACCAATATGATATAGATCAGAACTATACATGGAGACATCCAATCTATACATGTGAATAGCTGATGTAAATGCATGCCAAATCTTTGTAAGTCGCCGTTTTGAAAACAATTTAGAAGGGTTTCCTTGTTTTTAAAACGTTTCGTGTCATATCGGACACGTAGGTATATATATATACTGAGACTATAGCTCGTTTTTTGGAAATCCCTTCGATAACTATTAATGCATGCAAAAATATATCCAGGTACTGTCCTCTGACTAGTCCTGCTCAGTACAAAACGAATATCAAATATCATAGAAATGTACTGCTCTAAAAGGAATAATTCCCAAAAATACACATACACCACCCTGTGCATCTGGTGCGCACGGAAATAAAAATCCATATATGTGCCATACAGGTGCACAAAACAACTTCTAGGTGCAACGGGTGTGCACGAAGTATCTGTAATAGGCAACGTGTGTGCCTGACAGCCAAATCAGGTGCATCTGACATGCACGAAGAATCTCGATTTAGTGCATCTGGTGTGCACCAAAATCGTATCTCAAAACACGCGCCCAACATGCGCGAAAATCCAAATCGGTGCATCCATCGTGCACGAATAAAAATCTAACCCTACGCACTCAACATGCACGGAATCACGAAATCCAATGGCAAACGCCGAAAATGCGTAAGTCCAGTCAAAAGCACGGAGTGCAAGAATCAACATCAATATCAGAATCAAAATCGACATATCGAATGACATCAAATCGAAGACAGGTGCAACCGTAGTGCACAAAATATAAATCCGGTGCAACAAAGGCACGAAATATAAATCTGATGCGATAAACGCAAGTAACATAAAACTGGTGCGACAAACGCATGAAGTATAGAACTGGTGCATCCCATGCACAAATATCAAGCAATAACTCAACTGCGTAAGCAGCAACACCAAGTGTACCCAGGTATAAAGAAAATCATAAACGTGTGCAACTGCGTGCACAAAAAAGATATCAATGCACTACAAGCACATATAAGCTATACCGAGTGCAAAATCAAATCGTGTGTGTAACATATGCACAACATCAAATCAACCGTATGAAATCCATGAAGTCATAAGTAGGTGCAGCCAAGGCACGAAACGACATACAATGCGGCTTAATCAAAATCAGGTGTACCGCGATGGAAAATCTCACAACCGCGTGCATCAGCATGCATAAATCAAATCAAAACACTAAAAGTACATGAAAACTATGCTGGAAGCGTAAATCAAATCACCGGCATAAAATAGGCATGAAATCGCATTCAATACCTCAAGCGTAATAACTCTGCACAAAATATGAATACTCAGTAAGTGCAACCATGGTGCACAAAATCAAATATCATGGAACTCAGTCATCAAGACTAAATCATGCGAATAGATCGCCCAAAATACCGAAATCCAAAGTGACGGATACGTGATAATCGAATCATAAAATCACAAATCAAAAATATCATTGTTGGTATATCCTCCTTCGAAGTCGAGAAGGTGCCGGTACATCCAATGCTAGCGGCGCAAGATATCTACTCGCCTCTTGCTCGCGGCTGGCGTCCTCTACCTCTGGTTCCTTATCTTCTCTATGGATTACCAATCTCGCAATCCATTGGCTCATCGGCCCTGTCAGGTGTGCTAACGGAAACGATTCTATTCTGGCACTTCTCTGGTCATCTCTCGGTCAATCCTCACGACTACTAGTAAGGCAGTACATCTCTGGCGCCGACCTCTGGTCCTCTGAATGCACATCACCCATCTGCTCCTGGTGCAAATCTTATTGCAGCAGTGTACTGGGAGGAATCCTGCTCAAGGTCTCTTCTGATCTCGCCTAAGCCAAACTGTACGGGGGCTGGTATTCTGGCGTAATCTTTCCTCGCTCTCTGGACATCTGCGTCCTCAGTACAACATCTACTCGGAAGCTGGTCATATCCCAGCGCCTTTGTATGCATATCCGACCTTTAATCTTAACGAGAGTAGCAACAGCTCGTCTGCATCTCGTACGAACTTCTTGTCCCGCTTGTCTGTATCATCGACCATTTCGACGTCGCGTCTCTATCTGCGCACTGCAATGTCCTCGTCTACGGTCCATCCGAAGTCTCTCACACGTGTTAGTGTATATGCCCTAGAGGCCATTACTGTATCATACTAGTTTGTATATTATTTAATGGAAGCTTGGGATATTCACCTTGTATTGACAATCTTGCTCAAAATAGTAGTATGCTACTTGGTTTGTTTCTGCTTAAATGTGTGCATGTGTTTCTTATAGCATATCGCCTTTACACATTAGTGGAGCCCTTAGGATCTTTGCTTGATTACCAGCATTGTGATGGCAGTCAAACTCGTGGGGGCTGGGTAATCCACAAGCACATCCTTATGCAGGTCCCTAGTCATAGGACTATCGAGACAGGGCATCGATACTCCGGAGTAGACTAGCGTATGCGCTTCTCATCCCAGCTTGGGAGACGGTCTGTCCCACAGCCGTCAGTACGTCGTACTTGAGATAGTATGCGGGTGCTCGTTAGGTTACGAGTACACTGGACTGGACTCGTCGGGAACTGTTGGTTGGTATTATACCTATCGTCAGTTATCAGTTCCCAGGTGACATGAGTACAGCTTAGTTCGTTGACTTGACACTGTCACTTCGCCTCGAGTGTGTTCCCACTGTTCTTTGATTACTACCCTACCACGGCTCAAAGGAGTCGTGCAAACAGGTAGTTTTTGGGTGCAGTCCCGAAGCACTTGGAGGCAGTGACGGTTAGACAGGATTCGCCTCTCCCGGTATTGGGGGTTGATATCGCGCTGTGTCTAGGAGAGCCATTACACAAAGTCCCTGGCCAGGGCAAGTGAGATAGACTGGTAGGTTTCCAGTGTTATCTCAGGTGTTCTGGGCTACACTCCGACACGACTTGTACCGCTATTAGGGGACTGACGTTTACCGCCCCCTAGGCCTGCCATGCGATACTCTTAGATGACCAGACCGGACTTTACGGAGACTGTCACATTCAGGCTCAGTAGGAGTTCAGATGGGTTTACCTCGTCAGTCTTCTTATCGGCATCTACCTGGGGACCGTTACGTACAGCTAGTGCCGCTTGCGGTCTGTGGTTAAACCCACTGCCAGCGTATTGTCGAGTCTTTAGAGTCCCACACAGAGGGTTATTCGCCTTTAGGCAAAACAGAGTAGAGGTCGCATGGTTTTGCGACAGGGTTCGTTCACATCCGCGCACTTGTGCACGTTTGGTGTCCGGACAGCTTATACTAGCGGGCTTTGGTTTAAGTCAGATCCTAGTATATGTTTCGGGATTGGTTTTATCTCATTGTATTCGTGTTCCTCGGAACATGGATACGGGTGTGTATGCACAGTTGACTGAGGCAGAGGCAGAGGATTTTCATTAGGGTTAATGACCGTTGTATTTTTCTTAACCCTAATGTTTATGTGTAAAATATGATTATTAATATTAGTTAATTATAATTGTGTTATTGTTAGGGTTGTTGACCATTTGACTATGGTTGACTTGTTGACCTATGTTGATATATTGACCATCATCATTTCATATGAAAGATGCTATTTAATTCTTGCAAAAGTAATTAATGTGAAATGATAATGGTCATTTCAAGTTAACCATCACAATTATCTTTAGCTAATTTTTTAATTATCATAATTCACACATATATGTGAGAAGGTTGTCATTATCTTCTCATTCTATTATTCTCATTCTCTCTCATCCTCTTCCTCTCTCTCAAAGCTCTCCCCTCTCATGAGTTGAGAACCATTGAGCTTGAGATAAAACCTTCAAAATTACTCTCTACTCTTTCTAAGGTTCTAGGTTTAGCACACCAAGCACCTTAGTTACTTCTAGTTTGAGGTAGGAGCCAAAGGTAGAGGCCCTCGGGTGGATCTTTCTTCGGCAAGAGAAGGCGATGAGGACGATCCGTTCTTCACACTCCAAGGAGCAAGAAGAGAAGGACTTCAAGACCTAGGTATAACTCTTTAACCGAGTAGCTAACTCTTTTAGCTTTTTTGTTAGTTTATGTTTAGCAAAGATCCTCCTTTTGTGTAGTCCATGTTGCCTAATATTTAAAAATCGAATTTTTCATAACGTTTCCGTCTCTCCGTAAGAACCAGGGTGGGCAACGTGGACTTACAGTGGTATCAGAGCCTAGCTAAACACAAACTAGCAAGTTAGCAAAGTATCTAGAACTTCGATCGGAAAAAATCGCAAAACATTTTTCAAAAAACCTATGTTTCTGCCGATTTTTAAATCTGCTCAAAAAATAATAAATCATACACTAAAAATCGGCTCAGGCTTTTCTAAGAACAGGTAAGAAAAACGATCCAGTGAGTCGACCAACTCACCGTGGATCCGCGGCAGGAGCTTGCTCCCGCCGCGGATCCGCGGCCGAGTTGACTCGGCCGTGGATCGTTTCTCCTGCAGTGTTCTTCTACTGGTGTTTTGTGATTTTTGAGATGGTTTGTTTCTGCCCAGATTTTCCAGAGAACAAATTTGCTTTTGGGGTGGTTACAAATCCGTATTTTGATCGAACTTCTCTAGACTTTGGCTAATGGGTTATATCTGTGATGTGATATATGTATTGAACGTCTTCTAATCGCTATACGTCGATTAGTAGGGGTTTTACATATATGTGATCTGTAATGTTGATGGTTTGTGCATATGAATTCGTTGGATCGTCGCGGATGAATAGCCGGGGGGTTGTGAGATGAGAATTTTCTTATTCTTTCAATTCTTGTAATATGTAAATTGATGTAATATTATTTATATGGCCGCACAACCGGGATAAGGTTGTAGCCGTCATTGTATAATTTCTTTTTACTGTTTTTGCTCCTAGGATAGACCTAAGGTGGGGTGCACAAACTACCGGGTATCTCGAAGTGCCGAGTGGCCTACTCACGTCGTTGAGGGAGGTTGCTTCGCTTCGGGTACTTGGCGGGTAGTTTGCCACACCCGTAGGGGTCTAGGGTGGGGTTTGACTATTCATCACAACCGTGTAATCCGCTCTTCGTTACTGGCTCGTACGAAATGCGGATTCCTAGTATATCTAATGTGTTCATCTGTGATCTGGAATGGCTATCATTGCATGTAACGAATGTATATATATATCTATATATAGATATCTATTTAGGCGTTGCTTATATTTTGCATCCGCGCTAGTCCAGCCCCCGCTCTATCGTTAGTTAAGTAACCTAACGGGTGATGACGGGACCCCGTGGCGAATGCGGATGGCATAAGCGTACGTCATATTTTCGTTGTTTTCTGCAATGGTATGATTAATTGATGGGACGCATTAAAATTAATGCAAGAAAATAAACCAAGTAAAAGTCGTTGGAACACTTTCAAAACCACTCGGTTCTTTTCAAAAACCAACTTTTAAATGCGGAGCTTGAACCACTCCTTTTAAAAGCTATCTAGTTCCATCGATTATATCAAGTTCACTACGTTCACGGTTTCGCCAAAACCATTCGTAGCCCTCCATCATTTCAGTTAAATATTCGGTAATATTCAAGCTACGTATTTTGACCTCACGCCAAGGCATAGTGATTGGTAGCTGCCGGATATTTATCTGTTGCATAGATAGAATGCGTTGGTTTGAGACAGTCGTACTGCCATTTTGGCCTACGTCAAGGGTAGGTACGGGTGGATTCAAATTAACCTGGATAATGATGGGTAGAACTTGACATGTGACTTATGACATTTTGACCTCACGCCAAGGTCATAAGAGCATGGGGTAAAAATCCGCATCGGGAGTTTCAAAAGAAACTGAAACTTGCTAGGGCTGCATACCATTTGGAGTGTGATGATTCTGGTAGGATTCCTTCAGTTTTGTCACGCGATGATATTTGGATCCCAATTCTACTGTGAGTATATGCTACTCCTCGGGAACTTTCCCACTTAACGATCAATGCTATAAACCAAGTAGGTGTCTAGAAAGGTGTTAGTGGGGCTACGCCTACAGGGAAAAGAAGTTATTTAATTAAGGCACTTCGCGAAAGCGTTGGAAAACCTCCCTCGAAGTACCGACACTGGCCTGGCTGAACGGTTAAGCAAGAATTGTACGGTGAGATTGATCCCGACTAATTCTTCCTTTATGGTTTGAGGAGGGATTCGAGAGACAGTGGGAGCCATCCTGTTTAGACAAATTAAAAACCACTCTAAACTTGCAAGAGCATCATGCTAAAGTGTTTTTTCTCTCTCTCCTAATTGCAGCGACCAAATATCATGACTGGACTTAAGTTACTACTAGATAAAAACATACTGACAAGGCCAAACTACAAAGATTGGCACATGAATGTCAAAATGGCAATCACTTATGACAAGTTGGGGTATCTCCTTACCACCAAAGCTCCCCCTGTCCCGGGTCCCAAAACCAGCGTCGCGGATAAGGAAATTCGTAAGACCTGGGAAATCGACTGCGCGAAGGCCAAGTGCCTCGTGCTTGCCTCTATGGACAATGAACATCAGAGGAGGCACGAGAATATGGACCTCGAATCCTTATTTCTCCATACGAAAGAACTGTATGGAGAGCAATCCCGTATCGCCAGATACGAAGTCTCGAAAAAGCTGTTTTCGGCGAGATTGGCCGTCGGATCATCGGTAGCGGAACACGTGCTTAAGATGATTGGCTACATAGAAGAGCTCGAGGACCTTAGGACCACGTTGGAGAATGAGCTCTATACGAACTTGATTCTCCAGTCCCTTCCTTCCACTTACGCCCAGTTTATCCTGAACTTCAACTTGCAAGAAAAGCAAGTTGAACTTTCAGAACTCCTCAACATACTGAGGAGTGCAGAGGGCACCCTACAGAAAGGTAGGGAAACATCTACTTTGTTTGTAGGAGGATCTTCCTCTTCTAGGTCCAAGGCGAAAGCCAAGGGAAAGAAGAAGAAAACCCCCCACCAAACCAAGGGGCGGTGTTAGTAAAGTGAATACGAAGGGAAAGGCAAAGGCAACAAAGGTAGCGGGAAAGCTTGTGGATAAGGAAGAGTGCTTTTATTGTCACAAGAGTGGACACTGGAAGAAAGATTGCAGGGCTTGGAAGGCCAGAAACCAGGATCTGAAGCAAGTTGCGGCTTCAGCTTCAGGTGTGTATGTTATTGAAAACTGTCTATCAATAAACTCTACTTCCTGGGTATTGGATACTGGATCAGGATCTCATATCTGTAATTCTTTGCAGGCATTGAGAAAGCGTAGTGTTTTGAAGGCAGGTGATATGACCCTCAGAGTTGCAAACGGAGCTAGCATGGATGCTGAGGCCGTGGGGGACTATCACCTGGGAATGTCAGATGGGTATGTTTTGGTTTTACGTAATTGTTATTTTGTACCCAATGCAACTTGTAATATCATTTCTGTATCTTTAATATCTAAAGAAGGTTATGAATTTGCATTTGTAAGTAATGTTGTAAACATTCACCTTAATCAAGTTCTGATTGGGTCAGGTACATTAAGCAATGGTATATACGTACTAAACCAACCACAGATTTTCAATATCCAGAATACACACAAAAGAAAGTCTCCGGAAACAAATCAGGCTTTCATATGGCATTGTAAACTGGGTCACATCAATGAGAGAAGGTTGACGAAGTTACATACAGAAGGATATTTGGATCCGTTCGAATATCAATCATATGCAACTTGTCAATCCTGTCTCAAAGGAAAAATGACAAAGACTCCGTTCACTGGACACGGAGTAAGAGCGAGCGAGCTCTTGGGACTCGTACACAGCGACGTGTGCGGTCCAATGTCTACGCATGTGCGAAGCGGTTATTCTTACTTCATTACTTTTACGGATGACTTTTCAAGGTACGGATAAGTCTTCTTAATGAAACATAAATCCGAAGCCTTTGGAAAATTCCAGGAATATAAGAACGAAGTAGAAAAACAAACAGGCAAAAGTATCAAGACACTGAGATCTGATCGAGGTGGTGAATACTTGAGTGCCGAGTTCCTGGATTACCTAAAAGAGAACGGAATTCTATCTCAGATTACTCCTCCATACACTCCGCAACATAACAGTGTATCGGAGAGACGGAACCGCACCCTATTGGATATGGTACGTTCCATGATGAGTAATGCTGAGTTACCGCGATCATTCTGGGAATATGCACTAGAATCAGCTGCATACCTTTTGAACCGAGTTCTAACTAAGACTGTGCCTACCACGCCATATGAGATATGGAGTGGGAAGAAACCCTATTTTCAATATATGAAGATATGGGGATGTCCAGCTTTTGTCAAAAAGCAACATGCGGACAAACTCGAGGCACGCGCAGTACTGTGCAAGTTTGTGGGATACCCAAAGAACTCCAGGGGGTATCTTTTCTATTACGCAGAGGAACAAAAGGTCTTTGTTTCTCGTAATGCCCACTTTCTGGAACACCAGTTCTTAGAAAAGGAAATAAGTGGGAGCGCAATAGAACTGGAAGAAATTCCAGAACCACAGACTATTACTGAAAGCTTAGTAGAACCAGAGGGTTCGAAGGATCAGGACATTCCTGCGCCGCTTCACAGGAGTAGTAGGCAGTCTCATCCACCCAAGAGATACTACGGTTTTCTCATAGACGGGGATAGAGAGGATTGCATCATTGATAGTGATGAGCCGACTAGATTCCAGCAGGCCATTCAGAGCGTTGACTCGGTAAAATGGATGGATGCAATGCGGACTGAAATAGAGTCCATGTACACCAACAAAGTATGGACGTTGGACGTTGCTCCAGATGGGGTAAAACCCGTAGGATGCAAGTGGATCTTCAAAAGGAAGATTGGTGTAGATGGACAGGTTGAGACCTATAAGGCTAGACTTGTTGCAAAGGGTTTTCGTCAAAGACCGGGTTTGGACTATGACGAAACCTTTTCTCCAGTAGCTATGCTGAAATCCATTCGGATCCTTCTTGCCATTGCTGCCTTCCACGATTATGAGATTTGGCAGATGGACGTAAAGACCGCTTTTCTAAATGGAAATTTAGAGGAGTGCGTCTATATGGACCAGCCAGAGGGTTTCATTCAGAGTGGGAGCAGCGGAAAGGTATGCAAGTTGCTTAAGTCCATCTATAGACTAAAGCAGGCATCGCGGAGTTGGAACATCTGTTTTGATGAGACGGTCAAAGAATTTGGCTTTATCAAAAATCCAGATGAACCATGCATCTATAGTAGATTTGTAGCAAGAACTGTCATATTCCTCGTTTTATACGTGGATAACATTCTCTTGATAGGAAATGACATTCCTATGCTACAATCTGTCAAAGGGTTCTTGTCACACAGGTTCTCCATGAAACACCTGGGTGATGCCTCTTACATTCTGGGGATCCGGATCTATCGTGACAGATCCAAGAGGATATTAGGACTTTCACAGTCCAGGTACATCGACACCATACTGAAAAGATTCAGTATGGAAGATTCCAAGCGCGGTAATCTACCGGCTTATCACGGGATCACCCTCTCCAAAGAGATGTCTCCTAAGACTGATTTGGAAAGGGATCACATGTCTTTTATACCCTACGCTTCTGCGGTAGGCTCTATAATGTATGCGATGTTGTGTACCAGACCAGATGTAGCTTATGCACTGAGTGTGGTAAGCCGGTATCAGTCAAACCCTGGGGAGAAATACTGAATAGCGGTAAAGAACATTCTCAAGTACCTGAGAAGGACTAAGGAGATGTTCTTGGTGTATGGCGGAAAAGACCTCCAGATCGAGGCCTTTGCTGACTCCAGCTTCCAGAGTGATAAGGATGATTCCAAATCCATGTCGGGTTATGTCTTTACCCTCAATGGAGGGGCGGTGTGTTGGAAGAGTTCCAAACAGGAAACCGTTGCTGACTCGACGATGGAAGCGGAATATATCGCTGCTGCAGATGCCGCAAAAGAAGCCGTTTGGATAAGGAAGTTCTTGACAAAACTTCAGGTGGTTCCGTCCATTGTTGATCCAGTACCTCTGTATTGCGACAACAACGGGGATATTGCTTTAGCGAAGGAACCCAGGTCCCATCAGAAGTCCAGACACATCTTGAGGTGGTATCACCTGATCACGGAGATCGTGGGTCACCAGGAGATCGAGGTTCGGAGAGTTGCTACGGAAGATAACACTGCTGATCTATTCACGAAGGCTTTACCCCAGACTCAGTTCGAGCGGCTGATCGAGATGATAGGTCTTCGATACGCCAGTACATGGCCTTAGTGCAAGTGGGAGATTGTTAGTGTATATGCCCTAGAGGCCATTACTGTATCATACTAGTTTGTATATTACTTAATGGAAGCTTGGGATATTCACCTTGTATTAACAATCTTGCTCAAAATAGTAGTATGCTACTTGGTTTGTTTCTGCTTAAATGTGTGCATGTGTTTCTTATAGCATATCGCCTTTACACATTAGTGGAGCCCTTTGGATCTTTGCTAGATTACCAACGTTGTGATGGCAGTCACACTCGTGGGGGCTGGGTAATCCACAAGCACATCCTTATACAGGTCCCTAGTCATAGGACTATCGAGACAGGGCATCGATACTCCGGAGTAGACTAGCGTATGCGCTTCTCATCCCAGCTTGGGAGACGGTCTGTCCCACAGCTGTCAGTACGTCGTACTTGAGATAGTATGCGGGTGCTCGTTAGGTTACGAGTACACTGGACAGGACTCGTCGGGAACTGTTGGTTGGTATTATACCTATCGTCAGTTATCAGTTCCCAGGTGACATGAGTACAGCTTAGTCCGTTAACTTGACATTGTCACTTCGCCTCGAGTGTGTTTCCAATGTTCTTTGATTACTACCCTACCACGGCTCAAAGGAGTCGTGCAAACAGGTAGTTTTCGGGTGCAGTCCCGAAGCACTTGGAGGCAGTGATGGTTAGACAGGATTCGTCTCTCCCGGTACTGGGGGTTGATATCGCGCTGTGTCTAGGAGAGCCATTACACAAAGTCCCTGGCCAGGGCAAGCGAGATAGACTAGTAGGTTTCCATTGTTATCTCAGGTGTTCTGGGCTACACTCCGACATGACTTGTACCGCTATTAGGGGACTGACGTTTACCGCCCCCTAGGCCCGCCATGCGATACTCTTAAACGAACAGACCGGACTGTATGGAGACTGTAACATTCAGGCTCAGTAGGAGTTCAGATGGGTTTACCTCGTCAGTCTTCTTATCGGCATCTACCTGGGGACCGTTACGTACAGCTAGTGTCGCTTACGGTCTGTGGTTAAACCCACTGCCAGCGTAGTGTCGAGTCTCAGAGTCCCACACAGAGGGTTATTCGCCTTTAGGCAAAACAGAGTAGAGGTCGCATGGTTTTGCGACAGGGTTCGTTCACATCCGCGCACTTGTGCACGTTTGGTGTCCGGACAGCTTATACTAGCGGGCTTTGGTTTAAGCCAGATCCTAGTATATGTTTCGGGATTGGTTTTATCTCATTGTATTCGTATTCCTCGGAACACGGATACGGGTGTGTATGCACAGTTGACTGAGGCAGAGGCAGAGGATTTTCATTAGGGTTAATGACCGTTGTCTTTTTCTTAACCCTAATGTTTATGTGTAAAATATGATTATTAATATTAGTTAATTATAATTGTGTTATGGTTAGGGTTGTTGACCATTTGACTATGATTGACTTGTTGACCTATGTTGACATACTGACCATCATCATTTCATATGAAAGATGCTCTTTGATTCTTGCAAAAGTAATTAATGCGAAATGATAATGGTCATTTCAAGTTAACCATCACAATTATCTTTAGCTAATTTTTTAATTATCATAATTCACACATATATGTGAGAAGGTTGTCATTATCTTCTCATTCTATCATTCTCATTCTCTCTCATCCTTTTCCTCTCTCTCAAAGCTCCCCCCTCTCATGAGTTGAGAACCATTGAGCTTGAGATAAAACCTTCAAAATTACTCTTTACTCTTTCTAAAGTTCTAGGTTTAGCACACCAAGCACCTTAGTTACTTCTAGTTTGAGGTAGGAGCCAAAGGTAGAGGCCCTCGAGTGGATCTTTCTTCGGCAAGAGAAGGCGACGAGGACGATCCGTTCTTCACACTCCAAGGAGCAAGAAGAGAAGGACTTCAAGACCTAGGTATAACTCTTTAACCGAGTAGCTAACTCTTTTAGCTTTGTTGTTAGTTTATGTTTAGCAAAGATCCTCCTTTTGTGTAGTCCATGTTGCCTAGTGTTTAAAAATCGAATTTTTCATAACGTTTCCGCCTCCCCTTAAGCACCAGGGTGGGCAACGTAGACTTACAACACGGACTCGAAATCACGAACTCGGTATCTTCATCCCTCAGTAGAAAATATCTAGCCGAACACGTCCTCAGCGTGCATATCGCATCTCTGATGCCAGCGGAGTGGAACGTCATCTCGTCGAAATCTCGTGCGAACTCTTTACTCCACTTGTTCCAATATCGACTGATTTGGACTCGTCTCATCGCGGCTACATGGACTGCACTCCAACGGCTATACTCGTATCTGGAGTCTCCCAAGCATTGTCCCATCACAATATCCGAAAGATGTCGAACCATCCGATCGACTCGTTAGAACCTCATAATCCCTCAAGAGATCAACATCTTGAGTACAGTTTAATAGTATCGAGTACATACCACAGCATCGTTGGTCCAGCCGTAGAAGGGCAAACCCAAGCCTCACTAATGGCGCCGCGGAACTGCCGCAAACCCTAAGGTTCAAAGGCTTTCACACGGTCATTATGTCGAGTTAAGGTTTCATTCTTCTGGAGGGTCCATAGAATCGCTTGCATGTCTTTCCGAATACTTTAAACTTGGAAAATGGGTTCCTGACATTCGATCGTCTCAATCGACTTTCAACGAATTTGCGTGAAGTCGTCTCTAGCTGGAATCAATCTACCTGATGACCTCGCATCGGGGTAAGTGAACGAACCACATGTCCTAGTCATTCATCCTCGGTGACTAGCGACTGTAGGGTTCCTAGGCACTCTATAGAGGTCTCACAAGGCATCAACCATGCCAATTTCAAATTTTTATGGGTGCCGAGAAACCCTAATACGGATCGTTGACTAGAAATTTAGGCGAAACAGTAAACTAGTTAACAACTTAACTAAAGGAGAGAGGCTACAACCTTTGTAGATCCGGTTCTCAACTTCCTTAGCTCCACGTAGGCGTCCTCTCGCTGTCCATCTCGAATCCCGAACTCAAACATCGGCTTCATCGGAGAATAGGGCGGACTAGGTCGACGGCTTCGTGCCGAAGATGATCTACGTCGAGGTTGCACAAGTTCAAGCTCCAACTTCACCAAGTTGTGAAACTTGTGAAGAAAACACCCAAAACAACTTGGCAAGAGGTAGAGGGTGAAGAAATAGGAGGTGGGTTCACTTTAGAATTGGATTTCACTCACTTTTGCTTAAGTTGCCATTGATGGGCTTAAGCTTTTCTTGAAGAAGAAGATGATCAAGAAGAAGAAAGAATATGATAAGTCTTTTAAAATGAAAAAGAAAACAATACTTATCATATCCTAACTAAGGTTAAGTGTAGAGAATTTACCATGGTTACTTGGATGAGTTAGGGTTAAGCATGAAGACAAGAATGGTTGCATAAGTCAAAGCTTCATGAAGCTTCAATAAGAGACAAAGAAAGCCACCATTCTTATCTAAACCTTTTTCTAAATAAATAAACAAATAAATAAATAAAAAGGCAAAACCCTAATCATCTCTTAACCATGGTTTAATTCTTCACACTTAACCAAATGAGCAAGCATCATCAAACATGATACAAAGATGTGCACAAAAGTATATCACATATACAACATGTACATCAAGTGAGAAAATCCATTTAAAGTGAACCGATACTAGTTAATGCAAAGTAATATATCAAATATATAATTATACATTAAATCATTAAATCAACACTTGATTTAACGATCCGGTCATATCGCATATAACCGACCAGTATCCAATGTATCGTTTTATCGAATCAATGATTCGATAACTAGGTCATATCGCATACAACCAATCGAAACATTCATCGCGAGAATGAAATGCGGTATCACATACACGCATTATTCTCGGTCCCGCACATATCTCATATGCGCTCCTATTTCGTTTCGCTTGAGCCAGGAAACCTCTGTGTAGGACTATAAAGACTCGTCAATACGCCGGTAGCAGATGATGATCATATCAAGCACCCACAAGCCGCAAGCGGTCTGCTAAACGTAACGGCCATCCGGGTATCGAGCGATCAGAAGATCGACGAGCTAGCCCGCTCACACTCCTGTGAATCCAACCAGTAACACTTACCGTACAGTCCGGTCTGTTCGTCTGATACGTCGCATATCAAGTCTAGGGGTGGTAAACGTCAGACCCCAATAACCGATAAGTCGTGCCGATGTGAGGCTCATAACGGGTCGAGAAACTACTGGTAACACTTACCAGGAAATCTCTGATCAGCCCTGGCCAGGGACTTCCTTGTTACGGCCAATCGAGCACAGCGCAACATCAACTCCCAATACCGGGAGAGACGAAACCCCTCCTATCGCTCATTGCCTCCATGTGACTCGGGACTGTACCCAAAGACCACCGTTTTGCACGCCCTCATGAACGTGGTAAGGTGGAGATTAAAGCACAGTGGGAATCACACAAGACTCTATGACGATCTCGGGTCTACAGACTAACCTGTACAAGTGTCACCTGAGAACTGCCATCTGACGTGAGGTATAATACCATCTGGGAGTTCTCGGTGAGTCCGTCCAGTGTACCCAGTCTCCACTGAGCACCCGCATACCATCTCTGATGTCAAACACCAATGGATATGGGATCATCCATCGCCCATCTCATGGGTCGAGAAGCGTATACGCTAGTCTACTCTGGTATATCGATGCCCCGTCTCGATACACCCACGACTAGGGACCTTGAAGGATGTACTTATGGACTACCATGTCTCCACTAGTATGATCTGCATCATAGTCCAGGTAGTCAAGTACACATCCTAAGGGCTTTACCAAGATGTAACCATAAGACAGTTTAAAGAGACAAGTGTACATGTTAAGATAAAGAGCAACCAGATAGCATACTATCATATCGAGCAAGAAAGTCATCTCTATATATATTTCCAAGCATCCAATATAATATACATCATCTGTACAATACTGGCCTCTAGGGCATACATACAACTAACAATCTCCCACTTGCACTAGGGCCAGCTGCTGTAGTATCGCATACCGAGCATCCCGAAGAGTCTCTCAAACTGTATCTGGGGAATGGCCTTCGTGAGTGGATCCGCCGTGTTGTTCTTCATGTCAACCCTCCTGACCTCGATCTCCCGGCGATCAACTATCTCCCGGATCAGGTGATACCGCCTCAGAATATGCCTGGATCGCTGATGGGACCTGGGTTCCTTGGCCAAAGCCACCGCTCCATTGTTATCTCAATACAAAGGTATTGGATGCTCAATGGATGGAACCACTCCAAGTTCAGTAATGAACTTTTTGATCCAGACAGCCTCTTTGGCAGCATCGTTGGCAGCGATGTATTCAGCCTCCATCGTCGAGTCTGCCACGGTTTCCTGCTTGGAACTCTTCCAGCTAACCGCCCCTCCGTAAAGGGTAAAGATAAATCCCGACTGCGACTTAGAGTCGTCCTTATCACTCTGGAAGCTCGAATCGGTAAAGGACTCCACTTGGAGTTCTCCGTTACCATACACCAAGAGCATCTCTCTAGTCCTTCGTAAGTACTTGAGAATGCTCTTCACAGCTGTCCAGTGACTCTCTCCAGGATCAGCTTGATACCTTCTCACTATACTTAGTGAGTATGCTACGTCGGGTCTGGTACACAGCATCGCGTACATGATAGAGCCTACAGCCGAAGCATAGGGTATCCCTTGCATGCGAGCTCTCTCCAAATCAGTCTTGGGAGACATCTCTTTGGAGAGAGTGACTCCAGAGATCGTGGGCAAGTTCCCACGCTTGGATTCTTCTATATTAAACCTCTTTAGTATGGTGTCAATGTACCTGGATTGGGACAATCCCAATATCCTTTTGGATCTATCTCTATAGATCCTGATTCCCAATATGCAGAAGGCATCACCAAGATCTTTCATTGAGAATCTTTGTGATAAGAAGAGCTTGACCGATTGCAGCATAGGAATATCATTTCCTATCAAGAGTATGTCGTCCACGTACAATACGAGGAAAACAACCTTACTCCCTGCCACCTTCTTGTAAATACAAGGTTCATCTGGGTTTTTGACGAAATCAAACTCTTTGATAACGACGTCAAAGCATATGTTCCAACTCCGCGATGCTTGCTTTAATCCATAAATGGATTTAAGCAGCTTGCACACCTTGCCGCTGCTCCCACTGTCTACGAAGCCCTCTGGCTGAGTCATGTACACGCACTCTTCTAAATCACCATTTAGAAAGGCGGTCTTAACATCCATTTGCCAGATTTCGTAGTCATGATATGCAGCGATGGCAAGCATGATCCGGATGGATTTAAGCATAGCCACTGGAGAAAAGGTTTCGTCATAGTCCACACCTGATCTTTGACGAAAACCTTTTGCTACAAGTCTAGCTTTGAAAGTCTCCACTTTCCCATCTACACCAAGCTTTTTCTTGAAGATCCACTTGCTCCCAATGGGTTTAACCCCTTCAGGAGCAACATCCAAAGTCCATACTTTGTTGGTGTACATGGATTCCATCTCGGACCGCATAGCATCCAGCCATTTAACTGAGTCCCTACTCGTGATGGCCTGCTCGAAGCTAGTTGGGTCATCATCCTCCATGATGCAATCTTCGCTCCCTCCATCTATGAGAAAACCGTAGTATCTCTCAGGTTGGCGAGGAACCCTACTAGATCGGCGGAGTGGCTGGGGTTCATCGGGAACTACGGAATCCTCTGGTTCCACCAGATCTTCTGTTGTAGCTTCTGCAGCCGGAACCTCTTCCAGTTCTACCTCATGACCACTAATCTCTTTTTCAAGAAATTCCTTTTCTAAAAAGGTGGCATGCCGAGAAACAAACACTCTTTGTTCCTCAGGGTGGTAGAAGATATACCCTTGAGAATTCTTGGGATATCCTACAAATTTGCATAGAACAGACCGTGCCTCGAGTTTGTCCGGATTTTGTCGTTTGACATAGGCTGGACAACCCCATATCTTAACATAGTTAAGACTTGGTCTCTTTCCTTTCCATATCTCATATGGAGTGGTAGGCACAGATTTGGTCGGGACCATATTCAATAGATGTATGGCTGTCTCAAGCGCATACCCCCAGAAGGAAATAGGTAACTCAGCTGTGCTCATCATAGAGCGCACCATATCTAATAGGGTGCGGTTCCTCCGTTCTGATACACCGTTGTGCTGTGGTGTATATGGAGGAGTTAGCTGAGAGAGAATCCCATTCTCTTTTAGGAAGTCCAGGAATTCATTGCTCAAGTATTCACCTCCTCGATCAGATCGAAGGATTTTAATACTTTTTCCGGTTTGGTTCTCGACTTCTTGTTTATATTCTCTAAATTTCTCAAAAGCTTCAGACTTGTGTTTTATTAAGTACACATGTCCGTATCTTGAGAGATCGTCAGTGAATGTAATGAAGTACGAAGAGCCATCCCTGGCATGTGTAGACATTGGACCACATACATCACTATGTACTAGTCCTAAGAGTTCAGTAACTCTTTCTCCGTGTCCCGTAAACGGAGTTTTGGTCATCTTGCCTTTGAGACATGACTGGCAAGTGTCATAAGATGAAAATTCGAATGGTTTAAAATATCCATCCTTATGCAACTTAGTCAGTCGTGTCGCATTGATGTGACCCAGTCTACAATGCCACAAGAAGGATTCGTTCAGTTCTGAACTCTTCCTCTTGTGTGTGTTTGTTATGCTCAGAACTGTTGATTGATTTAGAACATAAATGCCATTGCACAACGTGCCTGATCCAACCAACTTTTGGTTACGGAAAATGTTCATAACATTGTCCTGTAATACAAAATTATATCCCTCTTTACTTAATAAAGAAACCGATATAATGTTGCATATCAGGTTCGGCATGTAATAGCATTCGTTCAGAACCAATGTATTACCAGTTGGTAATACAAGGTGATATTCCCCGACAGTCTTAGCTGCAACAATTGCACCATTTCCAACTCTAATGTCTTTATCACCTTCTCCAAGTTCTCTACCTTTCCTAAGCCCATGTAACTGATTACATATATGGGATCCTGACCCGGTATCTAATACCCAGGACGTAGAGCAAATGGAGAAACAGTTCTCTGTAACGAACACACCCGAAGAAAATGCATCAACATGTACTTTCTTCAATCGGGTGGCATGGGAATCCTGGTATTCCCCTATTTCCTGTTCATTCCTATAACTCTTATAAGAAAGAACGGAACCAACGTTCCCCAGCACAGTATAACATGCGGGTTCGGTCAATACATCCATATTATTATCTTTGTTAGGGCATAAAATGGTCGCTACCTGGAGAGAGAGAAGAAAACACTTTAGCGTATGCTCTTGCAAGATCAGATTGGTTATTATCTTATCTAATCAGGATGGCTCCCACTGGTTTTTGTCAAATCTTCCTTCAAACCCTAAAAGGAAAGACTAACCGGGATTAATTACACCCTACAACTTCGTCGATCTTTCAGCCAGGCCAGTGTCGGTACTTTGAGGGAGGTTCCCCGTGCTTTCGCACGGACCTAATTAATGTAAACCTCGTTTTCCCAGAGGCGTAACCCCGTTGACACCTTTCTAGACACCTACTTGATCGGCTAATTGTAGTGTGTAAAACTCTCCCAGGAGTAACTCTTACTCGCAGTGGGTATCGGGATCCAACTATCTCATAGAAGGTATGCAATCTCATTGCAAATTTCAACACTTGAAATTCCCGATAATGCTTTTGCCCCTAGCGTGCTATGATCTTGATGGAAGCCAACAAACCACAGCCCGCTAGTCAAGTTCAACCCGTACATTTCTTGACTGAATTAAACCCACCCACACGACCCTTGACGAAAGCCAACAAAGCCGTACGACTACCCTAATCCAGTCGCATCATATGCAGCAGATAAACAGCACATAGCTACCGCACACTACACCTTGACGAAAGCCAACAAATGTAGCACGAATACTATATGTAACTTATCTGAAATGACGGAGGGCTACGACAGGTTTTTCTGAAAACCTATTGCGTAATGAACTTGATATCATTGTAGAATCAAATGAAGTTTTGAAATGGAGTGATTTCGAGGCTTTTCTAGTTTTGCTAAAGGGGTCACTCCCGGTGAAGGGATCGTCGGCCCTTTCCTCGTCGAATGAGGTGCGGGATATATCATATATATCACTGTGCAAAGCAGAAACTATAGAAGCAATCAAAAACAAACTGAGTGTGTAGCATCTGCCAGTTATTGCTAAAGGAGTCACTCCCGGTGAAGGGATCTCGGTCCTTTCCTCATCGAATAAGGTGCAGGGCATATCATATATACCACTATGCAAAGCAAGAACTGTAGCTACCTGTTTTATTTAAAATTTGATTCTACAACATCATTTGGTTTCTTTTCTTTCATTAATCACATTAATGAAGTCCCATCATTTAAATACCTAAACATCACAGATAAATACGACGTACACTTATGCCATCCGCATTCGCCTCGATGTCCCCTCGTGCACCGTTAGGTTAGGTAACTAACGACAGAGCAGGGCAGGGCTAGTGCGGGTGCAAAACATAAGTAACGTCTATATAATATATCATATATACTATATGCTGTATCTATCACAGAACATCACATGATCACATCATAGATATCGCAGCAGAAGAAACATATGAAACATTGGATATACTAGGACGTTCGTGTTTTCGATACGAGCCAGTATAAAACACGGATTCCACAGTCGTGATGAATAGCCAATCCCACACCCCTAGACCCCTACGAGAGCGGCAAGAAACCCTGCCAATTCTAGGGTTAGGAGACCCGGACTCGACTCCTCGAGTTGGTCTCCCACTGGAACCCAGAACCCGGTTACTTGTGCTCCCCTTCTTGGGTCTATCCTAATGCGGAAAAGAAAATAATATACAAAAGGTGACGACTTCCGCAACCTGGAAGTGCCCCAAATAAAAGAATATTACATACAAGTTTTTACATGAATGAAAATGAAAAACACTCATCTCACATAAAAAAACCCGGCTATTCAAACACGACAATCCAATATAACATATCCAGCAACACATAACATCACATGTCATCAACGTAAGTAAATATGCGCATCCCAATTGTCGTTGACATATAGCAACGAAACCGGCGATATCACATATTACACTTACGGTCACAGAAAAGAAAGTGTAAAACTACAACAGTTGGAATCCGCAACCTCTTTAGACATCACATGCCTAATCAAATGAAATACTTAGACATCACATGCCTAACAGTTATAAACCCCGCATTTTAGTCCCATTATCGAAAACTCTTTTCAATATCAAATGAGAATAAACCGCTAGATTTATAACATTCATTCAGTTATCTCATAACTGTTTGTGAATTCCAATTATTGTATCCCATTCCGGATAAATAGAATATATTAAACTTTCCGATCGAACATTCGAACACCCAAGTTTTCCCGAAACCGTTCAACACATGAAATAGGTTCAAAGACATTCACTTCATGCCTCAGTACCAACGGTCCAGCCGTAGAAGGGTCAAGCCAACGCCTCACATGCGGCACGCCGTACTGCCCCAAACCCGAAGGTTCAAAGGGCAGTTCAAGACGGTCACATAATCGAGTTAAGGTTTGTTGTCTTCTAGAGGGACCATCGCGTTACTTGCACTACTCAGAACGTCCTTAAACCACACAAAAATCCAACACTTGGATATTTTCCGGCAGGGGAAAAGTTGGGTACTTATATCCGGTCAGACTTTTTAACATATTCAAAAAATTATCCGGAAAGCACTTAGACAAAGTTCGATAATCCGATCGAAACGATGAACTCCCAATACAACCCAGAAAACTCAACTCTTGAGTTTAGATTAAAAATTCCCAGGAAAACCAGCACTGGAAACTAGGAATTACTGTGCAGAAATCAACTTAAGAAGGGATTAATTGGCCGCGGAACCGCCGCATTAGCCATGCTAATGCCGCGGTTCTGCCGCGTATTGATGGAATCATGTTGTCGAAATTCACAGTAATTCTTAGATATTCCTGCTTATTTTTCTGCATATTTTTAATCTGGAAAAAACCCAGTTTTTGAAAAATGTACAGAGAGCAATATTGATTTTAGGGTTTCGGTTCGATCGGACTTCAAACTCCGTCTGGACTTCGCCTAAGGCTCTAGCTAGGCTCTGATACCACTGTAGGATTCCTAGGCACTCTATAGAGGTCTCACAAGGCATCAACCATGCCAATTTCAAATTTTTATGGATGCCGAGAAACCCTAATACGGATCGTTGACTAGAAATTTAGGCGAAACAGTAAACTAGTTAACAACTTAACTAAAGGGGAGAGGCTACAACCTTTGTAGATCCGGTTCTCCACTTCCTTAGCTCCACGTAGGCGTCCTCTCGCTGTCCATCTCGAATCCCAAACTCAAACGTCGGCTTCATCGGAGAATAGGGCGGACTAGGTCGACGGCTTCGTGCCGAAGATGATCTATGTCGAGGTTGCACAAGTTCAAGCTCCAACTTCACCAAGTTGTGAAACTTATGAAGAAAACACCCAAAACAACTTGGCAAGAGTAGAGGGTGAAGAAATAGGAGGTGGGTTTACTTTAGAATTGGATTTCACTCATTTTTGCTTAAGTTGCCATTGATGGGCTTAAGCTTTTCTTGAAGAAGAAGATGATCAAGAAGAAGAAAGAATATGATAAGTCTTTTAAAATGAAAAAGAAAACAATACTTATCATATCCTAACTAAGGTTAAGTGTAGAGAATTTACCATGGTTACTTGGATGAGTTAGGGTTAAGCATGAAGACAAGAATGGTTGCATAAGTCAAAGCTTCATGAAGCTTCAATAAGAGACAAAGAAAGCCACCATTCTTATCTAAACCTTTTTCTAAATAAATAAACAAATAAATAAATAAAAAGGAAAAACCCTAATCATCTCTTAACCATGGTTTAATTCTTCACACTTAACCAAATGAGCAAGCATGATCAAACATGATACAAAGATGTGCACAAAAGTATATCACATATACAACATGTACATCAAGTGAGAAAATCCATTTAAAGTGAACCAATACCAGTTAATGCAAAGTAATATATCCAATATATAATTATACATTAAATCATTAAATCAACACTTGATTTAACGATCCGGTCATATCGCATATAACCGACCAGTATCCAATGTATCGTTTTATCGAATCAATAATTCGATAACTAGGTCATATCGCATACAACCAATCGAAACATTCATCGCGAGAATGAAATGCGGTATCACATACACGCATTATTCTCGGTCCCGCACATATCTCATATGCGCTCCTATTTCGTTTCGCTTGAGCCAGGAAACCTCTGTGTAGGACTCTAAAGACTCGTTAATACGCCGGTAGCAGATGATGATCATATCAAGCACCCACAAGCCGCAAGCGGTCTGCTAAACGTAACGGCCATCCGGGTATCGAGCGATCAGAAGATCGACGAGCTAGCCCGCTCACACTCCTGTGAATCCAACCAGTAACACTTACCGTACAGTCCGGTCTGTTCGTCTGATACGTCGCATATCAAGTCTAGGGGTGGTAAACGTCAGACCCCAATAACCGATAAGTCGTGCCGATGTGAGGCTCATAACGGGTCGAGAAACTACTGGTAACACTTACCAACAAATCTCTGATCAGCCCTGGCCAGGGACTTCCCTGTTACGGCCAATCGAGCACAGCGCAACATCAACTCCCAATACCGGGAGAGATGAAACCCCTCCTATCGCTCATTGCCTCCATGTGACTCGGGACTGTACCCAAAGACCACCGTTTTGCATGCCCTCATAGACGTGGTAAGGTGGAGATCAAAGCACAGTGGGAATCACACAAGACTCTATGACGATCTCGGGTCTACAGACTAACCTGTACAAGTGTCACCTGAGAACTGCCATCTGACGTGAGGTATAATACCATCTGGGAGTTCTCGGCGAGTCCGTCCAGTGTACCCAGTCTCCACTGAGCACCCGCATACCATCTCTGATGTCAAACACCAATAGATATGGGATCATCCATCGCCCATCTCATGGGTCGAGAAGTGTATACGCTAGTCTACTCTGGTATATCGATGCCCCGTCTCGATACACCCACGACTAGGGACCTTGAAGGATGTACTTATGGACTACCATGTCCCCACTAGTATGATCTGCATCATAGTCCAGGTAGTCAAGTACACATCCTAAGGGCTTTACCAAGATGTAACCATAAGACAGTTTAAAGAGACAAGTGTACATGTTAAGATAAAGAGCAACCAGATAGCATACTATCATATCGAGCAAGAAAGTCATCTCTATATATATGTCCAAGCATCCAATATAATATACATCATCTGTACAATACTGGCCTCTAGGGCATACATACAACTAACAGCGACTCACCATCATATCTCCAAGTATATACTCAAGCTGCAGTAGCTCCAACATCTGGGGCGATATCTCCTCATTCACAGCAACAACTGGCTCATTCGTCCGTACGCTGAACAGCGCCTCAATCATCATGAGTAAGTGATATATCAAAGGTCATCACATCTGGCTGGCCTGCAGCAGTAGCTTGATCCTCTGGTACCAATCGGCACGTCCAAGAAATCTCGTGAAGCGATCTGTCAAACGCTCATGGCACGAAAACACTCTAAGACGACGCCTCTCAATGCAATCGTAAGTCTCTGGAATCACGCCCTAGTCAGCCCTCGTCCACGACGATCTCAAGATAACGCAACTCGAGCCGTAGCTCACTCTGCCCGTGCAATCGCGGCAGCAAAAATCATAACTAGTATCGATGAGGATAGATCATAGGAATGAATATAATACTGTGCAAGGAAATGTACATCCTAAGGTTTCTTAAGCGGAGTGGCGTGTCGTAAGTATGCCGCGGAATATACGTACGGTACGTCCCTCTACTCTCCATCAACCAAGGGTCATCCTATGCGACGAAAGTTCGGGTATAATATCCCCTCGACTAAGTCTAAGTTCCGTAAGGTCAAGCCTAAGTTCCGTATATATATAAACGCCCTAGGCTCCACATAGTCAAACTTAGACTCGAACCAAGGTTAACCTAGCGCTTTGATACCAACTTTGTCACGACCTGAAAGAGCACGTGACTGGCCCTTGAACCATATGAAGTCTATAGGACCCCATCTGATCCAAGTAAGCCAAAAGCCTAGAAATCTAAAACCATTTTATGGAGTAAATAAGGAAAACTGGTTTTAAGAAGTAAAGAAATCATGTTTTGAAAATCAAAGTTTTTAGATAACTAAGCCGAATATGCATTTTTTAAATGTGTAACCTTTTCTGAAAATTTCGGCAGAGTTTCCGTTGTAAAACTGGCCCCGAACGGGGTACAACAAGAATAATATATATGAAATGATAAAAGGCATCCCCAAGCGGGAGCTAGCTCTTCGTCAATCGACGGTCACAACCACGCAAGCAATAATAATATACAACGCCAAAAGGCGAGGATCAAAACCCAAAAAGAAACTCAAAACAGCCAGAAAACCATAATACTACAAGCGCGACTCTAGGGTCGAAATAATACATCACTGTCTCTAAGTCTGAAACAATATACAAGTTTTGGTTAATGGAATTTCTAGATACAACTAAAAGTACATGTACAAGGGTGGTTCTGATGCAAAAGAACCCACCTACCAACGCAAGTCACCCATATGGAAGCAGTGTGCCGGAAATGCCGCTATGAAATCTGTACGGCAAAAACCTGCAAGAACTGTGGCACAATGGGGTGAGTTGCCAACTCGTGAATAGAAAAATATTTACAAGCAGAGCTTGAATGTATGACCCATCCTAGGTCAATACGATCAAATATATATATATATAAACCTCAATATGAATAAGTCTGCAGCATGCTAAACCGGCAATGTAAATCTCTATACATGAGTGTAGTGCCAAGTGCTCGTGCCAGTACCTCAGGTAATAGCATATCATAAATGTGAGGTATGATCAATGTAATCAAATCTGTATGTACGTGGATCCCGTCCACTCGTCACCCAATGACATTAACCATCATGCATGTAAATATCATCAGCATATGCATGGAAATATGAGGATATAAACCACCTGTGTCCCTCGCGACACGTCAAAATCATGGAACCGGAGTGTCCAGCATCGACACTCGAAAACATCATGAAAACTGTGCCCAGCATCGGCACGTAAATCCAGATATAACGGGCTCCGTCAGTCCGGAACAGGTAGCAGTTGGGTGCAGTCCCGAGCACTTGGAGGCAGTGGCGGTTAGACAGGATTCGTCTCTCCCGGTATTTGGGAGTTGATATCACGCTGTGTCAGAGAGCCATTACGTAAAGTCCCTGGCCAGGGCAAGCGAGATTTGCTGGTAGGTTCCAGTAGTTTCTCAGGGTGTAATGGGCTTCCCTCCGACACGACTTATACCGCTATTAGGGGACTGACGCTTGCCGCCCCCTAGGCCCGATATGCGATAGTCTAAGACGAATGGACCGGACTGTATGGAGATTGTCACATCAGACTCAGTAGGAGTTCGGATGGGTTTCCTCATCGGCCTTCTTATCGACATCTACCTGGGGACCGTTACGTACAGCTAGTGCCGCTTGCGGTCTGTGGTTAAACCCACTGCCAGCGTAGTAGTCGAGTCTCTAGAGTCCCACACAGAGAGTTTCCCTACTCTAGGAGAAACGATATAGAGGTCGTATGGTTTTACGACAAGGGTTCGGACGCATACGTGTGTTTACGCACGTACGACTTTCGGACAGTTTTTACCAGTCGGCTTTGGTTTAAGCCAGTTACTGGTATCCGGTTATTGGATTTATACAGTCTAAAGTTTTTCCGTATTTTTGCGGAAAGGAGGGCGTTCTCGTAATTGCGCGAGAAGCTTCTAGAAGATGGTGACTAAGGAGGTTTAGGTGGCATATACATTGAATGAGATTAGTGAGTCATATAGATGATTCATCCATGTCATTAATGCTTCATAATTGCTTAATGACTCATGGAGATGAATCACCATAAGATATTTATCAAGCATGGTTGTAAAATGATTTCTTTTCTTTTCTTGTTAAAAAGAAATGCTTGATATATATTATGATAACTCATTCTTCTCACTTCACTATTATCTTCATCTTCTCTCTCCTCAAGCTTTCCCTCTTCAAACCCTAATCCTCCCCTCTCATGTGTTGAGTACAAGGATTAGTTAGACTAATTAAATCATAACCCTCACTCTATATCACCTAGCTTCTTTGATTAGCACTTAAAGAAGGTTAGTTGCCTCAAGTTTAGAGGCTAAGCTTGGAGTAAAGCTCTCGGGTGGATCGTCTACTACTTCGAGAAGGCCGAGGAAGGAGGTGGAGTTCGTAAAGACAAAGGACACGATTCGTTAGGTATAATCCCTTTACATAGTAGTTGTTAACTTCTATGTTTGATGTTAGTTATCGTTTAGCTTCGATTCGTGCGGTTAGTCGATGTTTAAGCAAAGAACAAGATCGTTTTTCATTTTTCCGCCTCCCCGTGAGTCGTGGGGTGTTGTACATCGACTTACAGTGGTATCAGAGCCTCGCTAAACAATAAATAACTTTTTTGCAAATTTGTATGAATTTCGAACGAAAAAAACGAAACCGGAAAACCCTAAAATATCAAGTTTCTGTCGATTTATGAATGAAGTCCAAAAACTTTTCAGGGATGTTCAGAAAGCTTAAAATGACAGTAGTAGAACACACAAAAAATTTGGTCCCCTGAATCGCCTACGGCGCCGCGGAACCGCGGCGAATAGCACCGATCCACCGCGCTTCCGCCGCCGAGTTGACGATTCAGGGACCCATTTTTCTTGTGATGGTTCTCTGTGATATTTGGGATTTTCTGGTATTTTTTAATTTTGCTCAGGTTTCATGTTTACAGAGAAGTATTGGAGCAATATTAAATGTGTTTAATCGATCGAAATTATACAGTATTTGCTTATTGGATTATATCTGTGTTTGTGTAATGTGTTCGTAAACCTCTCCTAACTGCTAGTATGTCGGTTGGCAGGGGGTTGCACATTTCTGTAATGGTTTTTACTGTTTGTGGATATGAACTGTGTTGGACTGTTGTGATGTATAGCCGGGGTTATGTGATGGGTTATTATTTAATTCATTTGATGTAAATGTAATTTGTTGTAATATTATTTTGCGGGGCACATCCAGGTTGCGGTTGTAGCCACCGTTGTATTATTTCATTTTACTGTTTTTGCTCCTAAGACAGACCCAAGGTGGGGTGCACAAACTGCCGGGCGGGTAGTTTGCCGTACCCGTTGGGGTCTTGGGTGGGGTAATGGCTATTCATCACAACTGTGTAATCCGTCTTTTGTTGCAGGCTCAAAACAAACACGGATTACTTGCAAATCCAATAAAGTTCATCTGTGATCTGGAATGCCTATTATTGCGTCTGACGAATGTACAATATCTATATATGATAGCTATTTAGACGTCACTTATGTTTTACACCCGCGCTAGCCCAGCCCCCGCTCTGTCGTTAGTTAAGTAACCTAACGGGTGATGACGGGACCCCGTGGCGAATGCGGATGGCATAAGAGGACGTTGTATTTTCGTTGTTTTCTGCAATGATAGGTTAATGATGGGACGCATTATCTATAATGCAAAGAAAAACAAACCAAAGTTTAATCGTTGGAACAATTTAAAAGAAACCACTCGGTTAATTTTAAAAAACAGATATTTTTAAATGCGGAGCTTTAACCACTCCTTTTAAAAGCTATCAGGTTCCTTCGGTTATATCAAGTTCACTACGTTCACGGTTTTGCCAAAACCATTCGTAGCCCTCCGTCATTTCATTTGGGTATTCAGTAGTATTCAAGCTATGCATTTTGGCCAAAGTCAAGGCACAGTGTTTGGTAGCTGCTGGGTTTTCATTTGTTGCATAAGATAGATGAGTTAGTTTGGGACAGTCGTATTATCATTTGACCAAACTCAGGGGTATATACGGATGGGTTCAAATTGACAAGATAATGACGGGTAGAACTTGACATGTGACTTATGAAATTTTGACCAAAGCCAAGGTCATAAGAGCATGGGGCAAAAATATATATCGGGAATTTCTAAAGAAACTGAAATTTGCAAAGAGTTGCATACCATTTGGAGTTTGATGAATGTTGGTAGGATTCCTTCAACATTATCATACAATGATATTTGAATCCCGATCCTACTGTGAGTATATGCTACTTATCAGGAGATTCGTCACTTAACGATCAATGCTATAAACCAAGTAGGTGTCCAGAAAAGTGTCAGAGGGGTTACGCCCCCAGAGAAAAGAGGTTATTTAATTAATGAACTTCGCGAAAGCGTTGGAAAACCTCCCTCGAAGTATCGACACTGGCCTGGCTGAACGGTTAAGCAAGTATTGTACGGTGAGAATAGTCCTGGTTAATTCTTCTTTTATGGTTTGAGGAAGGATTCGAGAAACAATGGGAGCCATCCAGTTTAGATAAACTAAAAACCACTCTAAACTTGCAAGAGCATCATGCTAAAGAGTTTTCTTCTCTCTCTCCTAATTGCAGCGACCCTGAAAATGACTGGACTTAAGTTACTTTTAGAGAAAAATATACTGACAGGGCCAAACTATAAAGATTGGCTGCGGAATGTCAAAATGGCTTTGACCTATGACAAACTGGGGTACGTCCTCACCGCTACGGCACCTGCTGTCCCTGGTCCCAAATCCAGCAATGCGGATAAGGAAATCCGCAAAACCTGGGATTTAGATTGCGCGAAAACCAAGTGCATCATGCTTGCCTCAATGAACAATGAACATCAGAGGAGGCACGAGGATGTGGGCCTTGATGGCATATTTCTCCATACAAAGGAACTTTATGGAGAGCAATCTCGTATAGCAAGATACGAGACCTCTAAGAACTTGTTTCGAGCGAGGTTGGCTGTCGGGTCATCAGTAGGAGAACATGTCCTAAAGATGATCGGCTATATTGAAGAGCTCGCAGACCTTGGGACGACTTTGGATAATGAGCTCTATACAGACCTTATTCTCCAGTCCCTTCCTCCCACCTACGCCCAGTTTATCCTGAACTTCAACCTTCAAAGAAAAGAAGTTGAACTTCCGGAACTCCTGAACATGTTAAGGAGTGCAGAGGGCACCTTGCAGAAGGTAAGGGAAACACCCGCTATGTTTGTTGGCGGTGCATCTTCTTCCGGGTCCAAGGCTAGGGCCAAAGGAAAGAAGAAGAAGACCGTCCCCAGACCTAGAGGAGGTGTTAGTAAGGTGGGAGGGAAGGGAAAGAAAAAGTTTGCGGTACCGGTAGTGGGCCAGGATGAGTGCTTCCATTGTCACAAGAAAGGGCACTGGAAGAAGGATTGCAAGGCGTGGAACGCCAAGAACCAGGAACCGAAGCAAGTTGTGGCTTCGACTTCAGGTGTGTTTGTAATTGAGAATTGTCTGTCGATCAACTCTACTTCCTGGGTATTGGATACCGGATCAGGATCTCATATTTGCAATTCATTGCAGGCACTGAGAAACCGTAGAGTGCTGAAGGAAGGTGATATGACCCTAAAGGTTGCTAACGGAGCTAGCGTGGGAGCTGCGTCCGTCGGGGATTATCACCTAGGATTGACAAGTGGACATATTTTGGTTTTACATAACTGTTATTTTGTACCAAGCTTAACGTGTAATATCATATCAGTTTCCTTGTTATCAAATAAAGGTTATGATTTCACGTTTGTAAGAGATGTTGTTAACATCCACCTTAATCATGGTTTGATTGGGTCAGGTACTCTAAATAACGGTATGTATGTTTTAAACCAACTCCAAATTTTCAATGTCCAGAACACACTAAAAAGAAAGTCTCCAGATTTAAATAAAGCTTTTTTATGGCATTGTAGACTGGGTCACATCAATGAGAGAAGGTTGACTAAGTTGCATAGAGAAGGATATTTGGACTCGTTCGAATATCAAACTTATGACACTTGTCAATCTTGTCTCAAAGGAAAGATGACAAAGACTCCATTTACTGGACAAGGAGTAAGAGCGACCGAGCTCTTAGGACTCATACACAGCGATGTATGCGGTCCGATGTCTACACATGCAAGAGGTGGTTTTTCCTATTTCATTACTTTCACGGATGATTACTCAAGATACGGATTCATTTATCTGATGAAACATAAATCCGAGGCTTTTGAGAAATTCCAAGAGTATAAGAATGAAGTAGAAAACCAAACCGGCAAAAGTATTAAGACACTGAGATCTGATCGAGGTGGAGAATACTTAAGTGCCGAGTTCCTAGGTTACCTAAAAGAGAAAGGAATTCTCTCTCAGCTTACTCCTCCATACACTCCACAGCACAACGGTGTATCGGAGAGACGGAATCGAACCCTATTGGATATGGTACGATCCATGATGAGTAATGCTGAGTTACCGCGATCTTTCTGGGGTTATGCGCTAGAATCAGCGGCATACCTTTTGAACAGGGCTCCTACCAAGACTGTGCCTACCACTTCATATCAGATGTGGACTGGGAAGAAACCCCACCTTCAACATATGAAGATTTGGGGATGTCCAGCTTTTGTTAAAAAGCAGCATGTGGACAAGCTCGAGGCACGATCAGTAAAATGTATGTTTGTGGGATATCCAAAGAACTTCAAGGGATATTATTTCTATTACGCAGAGGAACAAAAGGTTTTTGTTTCTCGTAATGCCCATTTTCTGGAAAATCAGTTTTTAGAAAAAGAAATAAGTGGGAGCGAAATAGAACTGGAAGAAATTCCAGAACCACAAACTGCTACTGAAAGTTTGGTAGAACCAGGAGTTCAAGAAGAACAGGACATTCCCGCACCCTTCCGCAGGAGTAGTAGGCCGTCTCATCCGCCTGAGAGATACTACGGTTTTCTCATAGATGGGGATAGAGAGGATTGCATCATAGATGATGATGAACCTACTGACTTCCAACAGGCCATCCAGAGCGGCGACTCGGTACGATGGCTAGATGCAATGCGGACCGAAATGGAGTCCATGTACACCAACAAAGTATGGACTTTGGACTTTGCTCCAGATGGGGTAAAACCCATAGGATGCAAATGGATCTTCAAGAAAAAGATTGGTGTAGATGGACAGGTGGAAACCTATAAGGCTAGACTTCTTGCAAAGGGTTTTCGTCAAAGACCTGGTTTGGACTATGACGAAACTTTTTCTCCAGTGGCTATGCTCAAATCCATTCGGGTCCTTCTTGCTATTGCTGCCTTCCATGATTATGAAATCTGGCAGATGGACGTAAAGACGGCTTTTTTAAATGGAAATTTAGAAGAATGCGTCTATATGGATCAGCCAGAGGGTTTCAATCAGAGTGGGAGCAGCGGGAAAGTATGCAAGCTGCTTAAGTCCATTTATGGACTAAAGCAGGCATCGCGGAGTTGGAACATCTGTTTTGATGAGACAGTCAAAGAATATGACTTTATCAAAAATCCAGATGAACCGTGCATATATAGTAAAGTTGTAGCCAGAAGTGTCGTATTCCTCGTCTTGTACGTGGATGACATTCTATTGATAGGAAATGACATTCCTATGCTACAATCTGTCAAAGGATTCTTGTCACACAGGTTCTCCATGAAAGACCTGGGTGATGCCTCTTACATTCTAGGGATCCGGATCTATCGTGATAGATCCAAGAGGATGTTGGGACTTTCGCAGTCCAGGTATATCGACACTGTACTGAAAAGATTCAGTATGGAAGATTCTAAGCGCGGTAATCTACCGGCTTGTCACGAAATCACCCTCTCCAAAGAGATGTCTCCCAACACTGATTTAGAAAGGGAACGCATGTCTATTTTACCCTACGCTTTTGCGGTAGGCTCTATAATGTATGCGATGTTGTGCACCAGACCAGATGTAGCTTACGCACTGAGCGTGGTAAGCCGGTATCAGTCAGACCCAGGGGAGAAACACTGGAGAGCAGTAAAGAACATTCTCAAGTACCTGAGAAGGACTAAGGAGATGTTCTTGGTTTACGGCGGAAAAGACCTCAGGTTGGAGGCCTTTGCTGATTCCGGCTTCCACAGTGATAAGGACGATTCCAAGTCCATGTCGGGTTATGTCTTTACCCTCAATGGAGGGGCGGTGTGCTGGAAGAGCTCCAAGCAGGACACCGTTGCTGACTCAACGATGGAAGCGGAGTATATAGCTGCTTGCGATGCCGCAAAAGAAGCAGTCTGGATGAAGAAGTTCCTAACAGAGCTTCGGGTGGTTCCTACCATAGTTGATCCAATACCTCTGTATTGCGACAACAACGGAGCTATAGCTTTAGCGAAGGAACCAAGGTCCCATCAGAAGTCCAGACACATCTTAAGGCGGTATCACCTGATCAGGGAGATCATTGATCGTCAGGAGATCGAGGTTTAGAGAGTTGCTTCTGAAGAGAACATTGCTGATCCATTCACAAAGGCCCTACCTCAGATTTAGTTCGAGAGGCTACTCGAGATCATCGGTCTTCGATATGCCAGTACATGGCCCTAGTGCAAGTGGGAGATTGTTAGTGTTTATGCCCTAGAAGGCCATTACTGTATCATACTAGTTTGTATATTACTTAATGGAAGCTTGGGATATTCACATGTATATAACAGTCTTGCTAAAAATGGTAGTATGCTATTTGGTTTTTCTATCTTGATATGTGAGTATACGTATTGATAGAGCTCTTAGGATCTTGCTTGACTACCAGCGTTGTGATGGCAGTCACACTAGTGGGGGCTGGGTAGTCTACAAGCACATCCTTATTCAGGTCCCTGGTCGTTGGATTATCGAGACAGAGCATCGATACTCCGGAGTAGACTAGTGTGTACGCTTCTCATCCCAGTTGGGGAGATGGTCTGTCCCACAGCCGTCAGTACGTCGTACTGGAGATAGTATATAGGTGCTCGTTAGGTTACGGGTACACCGGATAGGACTCACAGGGGACTGTTGGTTGGTTTTATACTAGTCGTCAGTGAACAGTTCCCAGGTGACATGAGTACAGCATAGTCCACAGACTTGACACTGCTACTTCGCCTCGAGTGTGTCCCACTGTTCTTAGATTGCTACCCTACCACGGCTCAAAGGAGTCGTGCAAACAGGTAGCAGTTGGGTGCAGTCCCGAGCACTTGGAGGTAGTGGCGGTTAGACAGGATTCGTCTCTCCCGGTATTGGGAGTTGATATCGCGCTGTGTCAGAGAGCCATTACGCAAAGTCCCTGGCCAGGGCAAGCGAGATTTGCTGGTAGGTTCCAGTAGTTTCTCAGGGTGTAATGGGCTTCCCTCCGACACGACTTATACCGCTATTAGGGGACTGACGCTTGCCGCCCCCCTAGGCCCGATATGTGATAGTCTAAGACGAACGGACCGGACTGTATGGAGATTGTCACATCAGACTCAGTAGGAGTTCGGATGGGTTTCCTCATCGGCCTTCTTATCGACATCTACCTGGGGACCGTTACGTACAGCTAGTGCCGCTTGCGGTCTGTGGTTAAACCCACTGCCAGCGTACTAGTCGAGTCTCTAGAGTCCCACACAGAGAGTTTCCCTACTCCAGGCGAAACGATATAGAGGTCGTATGGTTTTACGACAAGGGTTCGGACGCATACGTGTGTTTACGCACGTACGACTTTCGGACAGTTTTTACCAATCGGCTTTGGTTTAAGCCAGTTACTGGTATCCGGTTATTGGATTTATACAGTCTAAAGTTTTTCCGTATTTTTGCGGAAAGGAGGGGCGTTCTCGTAATTGCGCGAGAAGCTTCTAGAAGATGGTGACTAAGGAGGTTTAGGTGGCATATACATTGAATGAGATTAGTGAGTCATATGGATGATTCATCCATGTCATTAATGCTTCATAATTGCTTAATGACTCATGGAGATGAATCACCACAAGATATTTATCAAGCATGGTTGTAAAATGATTTCTTTTCTTTTCTTGTTAAAAAGAAATGCTTGATATATATTATGATAACTCATTCTTCTCACTTCATTATTATCTTCATCTTCTCTCTCCTCAAGCTCTCCCTCTTCAAACCCTAATCCTCCCCTCTCATGTGTTGAGTACAAGGATTAGTTAGACTAATTAAATCATAACCCTCACTCTATATCACCTAGCTTCTTTGATTAGCACTTAAAGAAGGTTAGTTGCCTCAAGTTTAGAGGCTAAGCTTAGAGTAAAGCTCTCGGGTGGATCGTCTACTACTTCGAGAAGGCCGAGGAAGGAGGTGGAGTTCGTAAAGACAAAGGACACGATTCGTTAGGTATAATCCCTTTACATAGTAGTTGTTAACTTCTATGTTTGATGTTAGTTATCGTTTAGCTTCGATTCGTGCGGTTAGTCGATGTTTAAGCAAAGAACAAGATCGTTTTTAATTTTTCTGCCTCCCCGCGAGTCGTGGGGTGTTGTACATCGACTTACAGTGTGCATGTACGCAGGTATGAAGATATCAATGTATGTGTGCACTGGTATGAGTATACAATATGCCATGCAAGGATCATATCGGGAATGCAACAGTACTACAGTGTAGTGGCAGGGCAATTATCGATGATGATGTGTGTGAGCCGGCAAATAGTGTACGTGGAACATACGCATCATCGATAATGGTGCTGGTGTCCTAACAGCATGATGGTAATATAGCAATAAGCACAAGTAATGCGATGCAAATAATATGAATATGCGCAATCGAATAATCAACGCAACAGTAAAGAATCTACCTCTATAACTATATCATGCAGCCTTGCCTTTTGAAATAAGACGAATCGGGGTTTTTGGTAAAATAAGAGCTACGGTGTTTTAAGAACAGATGCTACATTTGAAAATATCCATAGAACCCCTTTTGCCTATCTTTAAAATATCCCCGATTCGTTAGTTTTGAAATAGGTGTGACTCGGGTCTAGTCTGCGCCTACTATGCGAACTACGGACCCAACTATCAAGTCAATCGGGAGGGGTATGAAAACCACCTAAATCCGAGTCGATATACACATATATATACAATAGTCGGTGATCCCGCCTCAATAGTATCATATACGATACAGTATATCATAAAACATCCTCGAGTCATGAGTGCGGATCTAACATCAATAAAAAGCTCGTACGGTAAATCGTCGTACAGCATCCCAATTAGCTGGGTACGGGTCAATATCACATTCATCTCATCACCTCTCAGGTATCACTACCATCATATCACATAGTCTAGGGTGCAAGTCTAAGTCTAGTACCATCGATACCATCTATATAAATATGAATGCGTGGCAAAACACATGCCCAAAGGCCCGCTAAAACCATCATGTCGCATCTCAAATACGAACTCTGTCATATCGCCGAATCTCACGGCCTCAATCAAACCTCATCGACTCATCTCAATCCCATGTATCATACTCAAATCCCGTATATGAACACATAGTCCCATACCCATGTGTAGATATACACACCTCCAAATGCGCACAGATAAAAGAAAGAATGTATGCAAGTATATGTGTACGTGTATGTGTGGGTGCAACCACTACTCTAGGGTTTTCGCACTATACTAAACCAATACATCCTTATCATCCATAATCCAATATTACCATCAATAAACTTAAACAACACATAATAAATATACGTGTGTATATGCATTCGTATACATCACCACGGACTGCGGGGGTGCTATACGCCATCCACCCGACTTCTCCCCGTAGATATAAATCTACTCACCTTACTTCTTATGTGCCGATGCCGATGTCGCCATCTTCATCTTCTTCGCTTCAACATCACGTAGGGTACCTATAAGTATATCACAACGCTAAAGCACATGAAAATCACATCGGAAACCAAAATAGCACACGCTACTCGCATAGGTAAAAACCTATCGTCTCGCATGTAAACACGATCAATATCCACTTGTCGTTGACGTCCAAACGCCACCCGACAGAAACGAATCACCAAATACCAAAATCCAAGCTAAATCAAGTCGTAATTCATGCGCCAACATAGGAAAATCAACCCAGATTTTACCCTAGGTGGAATCAGACAAAATTACACATACCCAGGGTCAAGTTTACTGGAAATAGGGCCATGCACCAAAAAGGAGGCAAAACCCTCCTGCTCTGGCCGCAAATTGCGGCCAGAAGGGTTAAATCTACGGCTTGGGGAAAGAGATAGGGGCTAGAGTTTTGGGTGTTGGTTCCAGGGTGCCTGCACATCTCTCTGTCAAGTCAATTTTATTTTTAGGTGTCTCGGGTTAAAGCAGATCAATAAAAACAGTGACAGATTTCCAGTTTTTCCCGATATCGATTCTATAAATCCGTATTCTGGTTCTAGTTCCAGGTTTGGGTCTAAAATAACATCATACTAGGGGTTCTAAGGTCACAACAAGTCTCAATTCCACCTTTGATTCAGATCCAACCCTAAACCCTAACTTGAAGTTTCACAAGTCCATCAAACGACACCATATCGACATGAAACTAGTATGGATGCAATAAGAATTGAAATACTAAACTAGGGGTGCAAAAATTACCTCCTTTGGCAACTCAAGAAAATTCTTGAGTTGCTCAAAGTCCTCAAGACTCTCTCTTTCTTAGTCCAATGCGTAGATCTTGAGCTCGTGCACCTTTTTAGTGAAGGGAAGATGGGGTTTTGGAGTGAATTTTATGGTGTTTTGGAGGCTTGGAGAGGGGAGGGAGAAGGAGGAGCAGCATCAGCAGCAACTAGGGAAAGAGGGAGAGAGGAATGAGTTGAAGAATGATGGAGGAATGGTTCAAGTCAACACACCTCACCTACTCTTTCTCTCTCTCACCATGCTTCATAATATATTCCCTTTTCCATTTTCTTTTCTTTTCTTTAACCATAATTCCTTCTCACTCCAATAGTGAACCCAAATGAACAACCATGGCAAAAAAAATGTAACACAAGTGTGGAAAAAGATATGTGCATGTTTTGCACCCAAAAAATGCCAAAAATCCGATTAGCGATTTTTAATCGCGATTAGCACTAAATTAGCATATAAATGATCATAAAAACTTTAAAATGCTATAATTCCATAAAATACCCTACTTTCAAATTTTCCATAATTTTTCCAACTTTTTCTCCATTTATCGATATTTAATTATACCGAAATATTAAAATATTCAATAAAATAATATAAAAATATAAAAATTCCCAAAAATAATATTTGATTATTTGGAAATGTTAAAATCTACCCCCCTTAAAGAAATTCGGTCCCCGAATTTAAATTTAAACTCCCAAATACTAAAACATTTCGATACAAACCCAAGTCGTTGGGGCTCCAAAATCATCAATACATAAAACATCATAGCGCAATGCATGCGCATGAGTACTGAGCAGATAACTCAAAAGAAAAACTCCGTCAAGCATCCCGCAATCATCGGAGTCATGGTAAAGACACAAATGCCAAATCCAATACAAAACCAATATGATATGGATCAGAACTATACATGGAGACATCCAATCTATACATATGAATAGCTGATGTAAATGCATGCCAAATCATTTTAAGTCGCCGTTTTGAAAACAATTTAGAAGGGTTTCCTTGTTTTTAAAACTTTTCGTGTCATATCGGACACGTAGGTGTATATATACTGAGACTACAGCTCGCTTTTTGGAAATCCCTTCGATAACTATTAATGCATGCAAAAATATATTCAGGTACTGTCCTCTGACTTGCCCTGCTCAGTACAAAACGAATATCAAATATCATAGAAATGTACTGCTCTAAAAGGAATAATTCCCAAAAATACACATACACCACCTTGTGCATCTGGTGCGCACGGAAATAAAAATCCATATATGTGCCATACAGGTGCACAAAACAACATCTAGATGCAACGGGTGTGCACGAAGTATCTGTCATAGGCAACGTGTGTGCCTGACAGCCAAATCAGGTGCATCTGACATGCATGAAGAATCTCGATTTAGTGCATCTGGTGTGCACCAAAATCGTATCTCAAAACATGCGCCCAACATGCGCGAAAATCCAAATCGGTGCATCCATCGTGCACGAATAAAAATCTAACCCTGCGCACTCAACATGCACGGAATCACGAAATCCAATGGCAAACGCCGAAAATGCGTAAGTCCAGTCAAAAGCACGGAGTGCAAGAATCAACATCAATATTAGAATCAAAATCGACATATCGAATGACATCAAATCGAAGTCAGGTGCAACCGTAGTGCACAAAATATAAATCCGGTGCAACAAAGGCACGAAATATAAATCTGATGCGATAAACGCAAGTAATATAAAACTGGTGCGACAAACGCACGAAGTATAGAACTGGTGCATCCCATGCACAAATATCAAGCAATAACTCAACTGCGTAAGCAGCAACACCAAGTGTACCCAGGTATAAAGAAAATCATAAACGTGTGCAACTGCGTGCACAAAACACATATCAATGCACTAAAAGCACATATAAGCTATACCGAGTGCAAAATCAAATCGTGTCCGTAACATATGCACAACATCAAATCAACCGTATGAAATCCATGAAGTCATAAGCAGGTGCAGCCAAGGCACGAAACGATATACAATGCGGCTTAATCAAAATCAGGTGTACCGCGATGGAAAATCTCACAACCGCGTGCATCAGCATGCACAAATCAAATCAAAACACTAAAAGTACATGAAAACTATGCTGGAAGCGTAAATCAAATCACCGGCATAAAATAGGCATGAAATCACATTCAATACCTCAAGCGTAATAACTCTGCACAAAATATAAATACTCAGTAAGTGCAACCATGGTGCACAAAATCAAATATCATGGAACTCAGTCATCAAGACTAAATCATGCGAATAGATCGCCCAAAATACCGAAATCCAAAGTGAAGGATACGTGATAATCGAATCACAAAATCATAAATCAAAAATATCATCGTTTGTATATCTTCCTTCGAAGTCGAGAAGGTGCCGGTACATCCAATGCTAGCGGCGCAAGATATCTACTTGCCTCTTGCTCGCGGCTGGCGTCCTCTGCCTCTGGTTCCTTATCTTCCATGTGGATTACCAATCTCGCAATCCATTGGCTCATCGGCCCTGTCAGGTGTGCTAACGGAAACGATTCCGTTCTGGCACTTCTCTGGTCATCTCTCGGTCAATCCTCACGACTACTCGTAAGGCAGTACGTCTCCGGCGCCGACCTCTGGTCCTCTGAATGCACATCACCCATATGCTCCTGGTGCAAATCTTATTGCAGCAGTGTACTGGGAGGAATCCTGCTCAAGGTCTCTTCTGATCTAGCCTAAGCCAAACTGTACGGGGGCTGGTATTCTGGCGTAATCTTTCCTCGCTCTCTGGACATCTGCGTCCTCAGTACAACATCTACTCGGAAGCTGGTCACATCCCAGCGCCTCTGTATGCATATCCGACCTTTAATCTTAACGGGAGTAGCAACAGCTCGTCTGCATCTCGCACGAACTTCTTGTCTCGCTTGTCTGTATCATCGACCATTTCGACGTCGCGTCTCTATCTGCGCACTGCAATGTCCTCGTCTACGGTCCATTCGAAGTCTCTCACACGTGTTAGTGAATATGCCCTAGAGGCCATTACTGTATCATACTAGTTTGTATATTACTTAATGGAAGCTTGGGATATTCACCTTGTATTGACAATCTTGCTCAAAATAGTAGTATGCTACTTGGTTTGTTTCTGCTTAAATGTGTGCTTGTGTTTCTTATAGCATATCGCCTTTACACATTAGTGGAGCCCTTACGATCTTTGCTTGATTACCAGCGTTGTGATGGCAGTCACACTCATGGGGGCTGGGTAATCCACAAGCATATCCTTATGCAGGTCCCTAGTCGTAGGACTATCGAGACAGAGCATCGATACTCCGGAGTAGACTAGCGTATGCGCTTCTCATCCCAGCTTGGGAGACGGTCTGTCCCACAGCCGTCAGTACGTCGTATTTGAGATAGTATGCGGGTGCTCGTTAGGTTACGAGTACACTGGACAGGACTCGTCGGGAACTGTTGGTTGGTATTATACCTATCGTCAGTTATCAGTTCCCAGGTGACATGAGTACAGCTTAGTCCGTTGACTTGACACTGTCACTTCGCCTCGAATGTGTTCCCACTGTTCTTTGATTACTACCCTACCACGGCTCAAAGGAGTCGTGCAAACAGGTAGTTTTTGGGTGCAGTCCCGAAGCACTTCGAGGCAGTGACGGTTAGACAGGATTCGTCTCTCCCGGTATTGGGGGTTGATATCGCGCTGTGTCTAGGAGAGCCATTACACAAAGTCCCTGGCCAGGGCAAGCGAGATAGACTGGTAGGTTTCCAGTGTTATCTCAGGTGTTCTGGGCTACACTCCGACACGACTTGTACCGCTATTAGGGGACTGACGTTTACCGTCCCCTATTCTGATGAAGTCAAACCTATGACTGTCACATCAAAATTAGATGATCTATCTCCGCTATAACTTCTCAAGTCTATAAATAGACATAAGCTACTTGCCCACTATGCTTCCGCTGCTCCCACTGACCACAACAACCCTCTAGCAGAATAATATATACGTGCACTTCTAAAGCTAGTTTAGAACGACGCTATACTTAACTTCCTGCCGGGTCTCATAGTCTGGAACAACAGTAGTGTCAAGTCTGGGTAAACAAGAACCTCCATGTCACCGTCCTTGAGGCTACCAGAGCACTTCTCGGGTGTCTGAGGTTACCCACCATATCTGCGGAGTGGCTAATGGAATGTCAAACCTGATTGAAATATAGGTCCTATTAAATTTTCCGTAACCGTTTGCGGATCTGGAATCACTTCCAGTTCTACCATACTCCCACTATAGTTTTCTGAAAAAATCCATTTTACTAAAACTGTGGCGAGTCAAGAAAAATATCACTATTGATCTTCCAGATGGTAGAAAATCAACCCTCGACATAGCCCGGGCCAACCCACAAACTGCCATTACAGAAACGTGCCTTGAGTTATCCAGAGTCTGGTTTTAAGCATAAGCCGGACAACTCCCCGTACCTTAACATCGTTAAGATATAAACCATTCTATATCCAATATAGAAACTTTGGCACTTATTTAATTGGAACCAGATTCTAATCATGCAACTGTCTCCAGTGCATATCAACTTAATGGAGAGAGGCTAATCAGCATTACTCAACTTAGGAATACATCCAATTATGAGTAACCTGAAAGAGAAACAAGTTTCTCAAAACCATTACTATCATCTGAATACCAATCACAAGTATCTACTGTAGGGTTCCTAGGCACCCCAAGGAGGTCTCACAAGGCATCAACCATGCCAATTTCAAAAATACGGTGCCGAGAAACCCTAGATTACGGATCGTTAGCTAGATGTCTAGGCGAAACAATAAACTAGTTAACACTTAACTAAGAGATACGGAAATACAACCTTTGTAGATCCGGTTCTCCACCTCCATAGCTCCGTAATGAAGTCTCCTCGCTGTCCATAACAAGTCCCGGGCTCTAGCGTCGGCTTCATCGGAGAATGGACGGGCTAGGTCATCGATGTCCATGCCGAAGATGATCTACGTCGAGGCATCGCTAAATCAAGCTCCGACTTCACCAAGTCAAGAAACTTGTGAAGAAAACACACTCTACTACTTGACAAGAGGTAGAGGATGAAGAAATAGGAAGTGGGTAGACTTTAGAATTGGATTTCTCACTCATTTCCATCAATCACCATTGATGGAGCTTGCTTTCTTCAAGTGAAGAAAGGAAGAAGAAGAAGAATTATGTTATGATAAGTTATTAGAAAATATAAAATAAATATAATACTTATCATATCATTAACTATAGTCAAGTGTAGAGATTTAACCAAGGTTAGTTAAATGGTTAGGGTTAGGAGAAGAAGACAAGAATGGTAGCTTTGGTCAAACCTTCATGAAGTTTCAACTAGAAACAAAGAAAGCCACCATTCTTCTCTTTAATCTTTTCCTTAATAAATAAATAAATAAATAAGATAAGGAAAACCCTAATCATTAACTTAACTATGGTTTAAACTTTACACTTAACCAAGTTAACATGCATCATCAAACATGATACAATCAAGTGCACAAAAGTATATCACATATACAATGTGTACATCCGAGTGAGAAAATCCATCTTAAGTGAACCGATACTAGTTAATGCAAAGTAATATATCAAATATATAATTATGCATTAAATCATTAAATCAACACTTGATTCAATAATCCGGCCATGTCAAACATGACCGACTAATATCAACAGTAACAACTTATCGAATCAACACTTGATCCGATATGCCGGCTATATCGCATATAACCGATCAATGTCACATATCGCGAGAATCGAATACAGTATCACATACTGGTATCATTCTTGGTCCCGCACATATCTCATATGCGCTCCTATTTCGTTTCGCTTGAGCCAGGAAACCTCTGTGTAGGACTCTAAAGACTCGTCAATACGCCGGCAGCAGGAGATGATCATATCAAACACCCACAAGCCGCAAGCGGTCTGCTAAACGTAACGGCCACCGGGGTATTGAGCGATCTGAAGATCGACGAGCAAGCCCGCTCACACTCCAGTGAATCCAACCAGTAACACTACCGTACAGTCCGGTCTGATCATCTGATATGTCGCATATCTCGCCTAGGGGTGGTAAACGTCAGACCCCAATAGCTCAATAAGTCGTGTCGATATGAGGTCTATAACAATTCGAGAAACTACAGGTAATACTTACCAGTAAATCTCAGCAACCCTGGCCAGGGATTTTCGGTTATAGCCAATCGAACACAGCGCAACATCAACTCCCTATACCGGGAGAGACGAATCCCCTCCTATCGCTCATTGCCTCCATGTGACTCGGGACTGTACCCAAAAACCACCGTTTTGCACGCCCTCTTGGACGTGGTAAGATGGAAATCAAAGCACAGTGGGAACCACACAAGACTCTATGACGATCTCGGGTCAACAGACTACTCTGTACCAGTGTCACCAGAGAACTGCCATCTGACGTGAGGTATAATACCATCTGGGAGTTCTCGGCGAGTCCGTCCAGTGTACCCAGTCTCTACTGAGCACCCGTATATCATTTCTGATGTCAAACACCAATGGATATGGGATCATCCATCGCCCATCTGTATGGGTCGAGAAGGTATACGCTAGTCTACTCTGGTATATCGATGCCCCGTCTCGATACACCCTCGACTAGGGACTTTGAAGGATGTACTTATGGACTACCATGTCCCCACTAGTATGATCCGCATCATAGTCCAGGTAGTCAAGCACACATCCTAAGGGCTTTACCAACATGTAACAGAGAGACAATCAGTATACACGTTAAGGTAAAGAGCAACCAGATAGCATACTATCATGTCGAGCAAGAAAGTCCTCCCTATATATGTCCCAGCATCCACTACAATATACATCCTATGTATAGTAATGGCCTCTAGGGCATACATATAACTAACAATCTCCCACTTGCACTAGGGCCATCTGTAGCAGTGGTTGTAGTATCTCATACTCAACCATCCCATAAAAATCTCTCTCTGGGAACAGGCCTTTGTGAGTGGATCCGCTGTGTTGTCCTCTGAGTCTACTCTCCTGTCCTCGATCCCCTGGAGATCAACCATCTCCATGATCAGGTGATACTGCCTTAGAATATGTCTGGATCACTGATGGGACCGGCGTTCCTTGGCATAAGCCACAACTCCATTGTCACACAATGGGAGGAACATAGTTCATCTCATGAACCAATATTCACCCAAACAGCCTCTAGGGTAGCATCTTAAGTAGCGATGTATCCTGCCTTTATCGTCTAGTATGTCACGGTATCTAGCTTGGAACTCTTCCAACATACCGTCCCTTTACTGAGGGTAAAGACAATGCCTGTGACTGACACTCAGTCGTCATTATCACCCTGGAACCATTCCAGTGATTCTCCCCAGGATCGGTTGATACCGTCTCACTACATCTAGTGAGAATTCTAACATCCATTTAGATCTATCTCATAGATCCAAAACCTAGGATTTAGTAGGTATCACTTTGATCCTATATGGAGAATCATAGTGATTAGCGGAGATTGATCGAGCGTAGCATAGGAAACTCCTTCCCTATCAAGAGTATGTCATCCACGTACTCTACGAGGATCACCACCATACTCCCTACTACCTTTTTGTATATACAAGGTTCATCTCCCATTTTGATGATGTCAACTTCTTTGACTAATCCATCGAAACAGATGTTCCAACTCCGCGATGCCTGCTTTAATCTGTAGAGCAACTTGCACACGTTTCCGCTGCTCCCACTGTTTACGAAGCCCTCTGGCTGTGTACTTATAGACGTTCTCTTCTAAAACATTATTTAGAAAAGCAGTCATGACACCCAACCGCCAGATATCGTAGTCATGGTATATAGCCGTGGCAAGTAGGATCTGGATGGACTTAAGCATAGTTTCTTGAAAAGGTTTCATCATTATCCACACCTGGTCAATGATGCAAACTTTAACAAGTCTAGCTTTGAAAGTCTCAACTTTTCCATCTACACCAAGTAATCTTCTCAAGATATACTTTCTCCTGATGGGGATTTAACCCTTCAGATATAGCAACCAAAGTCCATACTTTGTTGGTGTATAAGGATTCCATCTCAGATCGATAAACATCCAGCCATTCTTACAGAGTCTCACTCCTGATGGCCAACTCGAAACTAGTTGGGTCATCATCTCATGATGCAATCCTTGCTCCCACTGTCATAGAGAAACCGAAGTATCTCTCAGGTGGGTGAGGAACCCTACTAGATCGGCGGAGAGGCTGAGGTTCGTTGGTATCTACTGATTCCTCTGGTTCTACCAAATCATCTGATGTGATTTGTATAGCTGGAACCTTTCCAGTTCTACATAACTTACCTTGCCTCGAGCTTGTCTGGATTTTGCTTTTCAGACATAGGCCGGACAACCCCAAATCTTAACTAACTTAAGAAATGGGCTCTTCCCATTCCATATCACATATGAAGCGGTAGGCATCTGATTTGATTAGAACCCTTTTCAATAGGTATGCAGCTTCACAAGCGCATAACTCCCAAAAGGAAAATAGGAAACTCAGTAGTACTCATCATAGAGCACACCTTATCATATAGGGTGTGATTGCTCCACCCCGATTTACCATCGTGCTATGGTGTATGCGGAGGAGTAATGCTGAGAGAGAATCTCATTCTCCTTTAGAAAAGTCCAGTATTTCCGTGCTCAAGTATTCTCCTCCTTGATCTCATCATAGGACATAATACTTATACCCTTATTTTGGTTCTCTACTTCTAACTTATATTCTGTGAATATCTCAAAAGGTTCGGACTTGTGTTTCAACAGGAACATATGTCTGAATCTCGAGAGATCATCAGAGAATGTAACGAAGTACAAAGAACCAGTTCTGGCATGTGTAGACAGGGGACCTACATACATCAACATGTATCATCCCAAGAGTTCACTAACTCTTTCTCTGTTTCCAATAAACAGAGCTAGTGTCATTATATCTTTGTGACATGACAGGCAAGTTTCACAAGATGTAGATTCAAACTGATTTAAATATGCATCTTTATGTAACTTTAGCCAGTCAGGTCGCATTGATCTGACCTAGTCTACAATACCTCAAGAAGAATCCGTTCATTTCTGAACTCTTCCTCTTGTGTGTGTTCCATATACTAAGAACTGTAGTTTGATTTAGAACATCAATGCCTTTAGATAACGTGCCTGAACCGATCAACTTTTGATATAGGAAATGTTCAAAACATTATCCAACAATACAAAATTTTACCGTTTCTTTACTAATAAAGAGACAGATATGATTTTGTATATCAGGTTCGGTATCTAATAACATTCGTTCAGAATCAATGTATTAGTAATACAGGGTGACAGTGACCAACAGACTTGGCTGCAACACTTGCCCCGTTTTCTGCCTCATGAAACTTATCACCCGTTCTCAGTTCTCTACCTTTCTGTAGCCCTATGTAACATATTACATATCTGGGATCCTGATCTGGTATCACATACCCAGGACGTAAAGGATACTGAGAAACAGTTCTGTATAATGAACACACCCGAAGATGATGCATCATCATGCACTCTCCTCGTTTAGGCGGCACGGGAAATCTGGTATTCCCCAATTTCCTGCTCTGTCTTATAACAATTATAAGTTGGAGCGGGACCAACGTTCCCCAGCTCAGTATAACAAGCGGGTTCGGTCAATAATCCGTTTTATTATCTTGATTAAGGCGTGATATGGTCGCTACCTGGAGAGAGAGAGAAGAAAACACTCAGCGTGCGCTCTTGCAAGAATAGATTGGTTATTATTTTATCTAATCAGGATGGCTCCCACTGCTTTTTATCAAATCTTCCTTCAAACCCAAAAAGGAAAGACTAGCCGGGATTAATTACACACTACAAGTTCGCCAATCTTTCAGCCAGGCCAGTGTCGGTACTTTGAGGGAGGTCCCCCGTGCTTTCGCACGAACCTAATTAATGTAAACCTCGTTTTCCCAGAGGCGTAACCCCGTTGACACCTTTCTAGACACCTACTTGATCGGCTAATTGTAATGTATAAAACTCTCCCAGGAGTAACTCTTACTCACAGCGGGTATCGGGATCCAACTATCTCATAGAAGGTATGCAATCTCATTGCAAATTTCAACACTTGAAATTCCCGATAATATTTTGCCCCTAGAATCCTATGACCTTGACGCAGGCCAACAAACCATAGTCCGCTAGTCAAGTTCAACCCGTCATTTCCTGATTGAATTAAACCCACCCGCACGACCCTTGACGCAGGCCAACAAAGTCGCACGACTACCCTAATCCAATCACATCATATGCTTATGCAGATAAGCACCAGTTAGCTACCGCACACTACGCCTTGACGCAGGCCAACAAACGTAGCACGAATACTAACTACTACTTATCTGAAATGACGGAGGGCTACGACAGGTTTTTCTGAAAACCTATTGCGTAATGAACTTGATATCGTTGTAGAATCAAATGAATTTTGAAATGGAGTGTTTTTTAGGCTTTTCCAGTTTTGCTAAAGGAGTCACTCCCGGTGAAGGGATCGTCGGTCCTTTCCTCGTCGAATGAGGTGCGGGATATATCACATATATCACTGTGCAAAGCAAAAACTCTTAAAAGCAATCAAAAGACAAACCGAGTGTGTAGCATCAGCCAGTTATTGCTAAAGGAGTCACTCCCGGTGAAGGGATCTCGGTCCTTTCCTTATCGAATAAGGTGCAGGATATATCATATATACCTCTGTGCAAAGCAAGAACTGTAGCTGCCTGTTTTGTTTTTTGAAATTCGATTCTATAACATCTTAGGTTTCTTTTATTTCATTAATCACATTAATGAAGTCCCATCATTTAATGTACCTAAACATCACAGATAAATACGACGTACACTTATGCCATCCGCATTCGCCTCGATGTCCCCTCGTGCACCGTTAGGTTAGGTAACTAACGGCAGAGCGGGGCAGGGCTAGCGCGGGTGTAAAACATAAGTAACGCCTATATAATATATCATATATACTATATACTGTATCTATCACAGAACATCACATGATCACATCACAGATATCGCAGCAGAAGAAACATATGAAATATTGGATATACTAGGACGTCCGTGTTTTCAATACGAGCCAGTATAAAACACGGATTCCACGGTCGTGATGAATAGCCAAACCCACACTCCTAGACCCCTACGAGAGCGGCAAGCAACCCTACCAATTCTGGAGTTAGGAGACCCGGACCCGACTCCTTGAGTTGGTCTCCCACTGGACTCCAGAACCCGGTTACTTGTGCCCTCCTCCTTGGGTCTATCCGAGTGCGGAAAAGTAAATAATATACAAAAGGTGACAACTTCCGCAACCTGGAAGTGCCCCAAATAAAAGAATATTACATACAAGTTTTTACATGAATGAAAAAGAAAAACACTCATCTCACATAAAAAACCCCGGCTATTCAAACACGACGATCCAATATAACATATCCAGCAACACATAACATCACATGTCATCAACGTAAGTAAATATGTGCATCCCAATTGTCGTTGACATATAGCAACGAAACCGGCGATATCACATATTACACTTACGATCACAGAAAAGAAAGTGTAAAACTACAACAGTTGGAATCTGCAACCTCCTCAGACATCGCATGCCTGACCAAATGAATTCCTTAGACATCGCATGCCTAACAATTATAAACCCCGCATTTTATTCTCATTATCGAAAACACTTTTCAATATCAAGTCGGGCAATTCAACAAGATTCCCGACATCCTGATCGAATGCTCGTCGCAAACTTTAGTAGGCGGCCGCACCCCCGATACCGTCGACGAAGTGCACCAAGGCGGAACACCGCTGCCGCGAGCACCCGAACGGATGCTTTCGGCGACGGGGTTCTCCTACAGTCACTTGGTCGGGGTTCTGGAGCGAGGCTGTCTATTAAGTTTATCCGGCGAGTATCCGCGTACGCTACGTGATTGCGACGGACTTTTGATCACATCAAAATTCCGTGGCAACCGATCAAGTGAGACTAAAGTGCTATGTTTATAACATTCATTTAGTTATCTCATAACTTATTGTGAATTCCAATTATTGTATCCCATTCCAGATAATTAGAAAATGTTAAACTTTCCGATTGAACATTCGAACACCCAAGTTTTCCCGATACAGATCAACACATGAAATAAGTCTAACAACATTCAGTTCGTGCCTCAGTACCGACGGTCCAGCCATAGAAGGGTCAAGCCAACGCCTCACATGTGGCACGCCGTACTGCCCCAAACCCTAAGGTTCAAAGGGCAGTTCAAGACGGTCACATAATCGAGTTAAGGTTTGTTGTCTTCTAGAGGGTCCATCGAGTTACTTGCACTACTTAGAACGTCGTTAAACTACGGAAAAATCCAACACTTGGAAATTTCCCGACAGGGGAAAAATTGGGTATTTATATCCGGTCGAACTTTTTAACATATTCTAAAATTTATCCGGAAAGCCAAATAGACAAAATTTGATACCCCGATCGAAACACCGAATCCCCAAAACAACTCCAGAAAATTCAACTCTTGAATAAATTTTAAAAATACCCAGAAACTCCAGCATAATATAATAGAAGTTACTGTGCAATCAATTGAGGATGACGTCATCAAAGTGCGGCGGAACCGCCGCAGAAGCCAGGCTTCTGCCGCGCTTCCGCCGCGGTTTGTACTGTTCATTGAAAAAAAATTGCACCGTAATTCTTATAATTCCCTGCTGAGTTTTCTGCATATTTTTAATTTTGAAAAAACCCAGTTTTTAAAAAATGTACAGAGAGCAAGTTTGTGATCGGGTTTCGGGTTCGTTCGGACTTCAAACTCCGTCTAGACTTCGTCTAAGGCTCTAGCTAGGCTCTGATACCACTGTAGGGTTCCTAGGCACCCCAAGGAGGTCTCACAAGGCATCAACCATGCCAATTTCAAAAATACGGTGCCGAGAAACCCTAGACTACGGATCGTTAGCTAGATGTCTAGGCGAAACAATAAACTAGTTACCACTTAACTAAGAGATACGGAAATACAACCTTTGTAGATCCGGTTCTCCACCTCCATAGCTCCGCAATGAAGTCTCCTCGCTGTCCATAACAAGTCCCGGGCTCTAGCGTCGGCTTCATCGGAGAATGGACGGGCTAGGTCATCGATGTCCATGCCGAAGATGATCTACGTCGAGGCATCGCTAAATCAAGCTCCGACTTCACCAAGTCAAGAAACTTGTGAAGAAAACACACTCTACTACTTGGCAAGAGGTAGAGGATGAAGAAATAGGAAGTGGGTAGACTTTAGAATTGGATTTCTCACTCATTTCCATCAATCACCATTGATGGAGCTTGCTTTCTTCAAGTGAAGAAAGGAAGAAGAAGAAGAATTATGTTATGATAAGTTATTATAAAATATAAAAGAAATATAATACTTATCATATCATTAACTATAGTCAAGTGTAGAGATTTAACCATGGTTAGTTAAATGGTTAGGGTTAGGAGAAGAAGACAAGAATGGTAGCTGTGGTCAAACCTTCATGAAGTTTCAACTAGAAACAAAGAAAGCCACCATTCTTCTCTTTAATCTTTTCCTTAATAAATAAATAAATAAATAAGATAAGGAAAACCCTAATCATTAACTTAACTATGGTTTAAACTTTACACTTAACCAAGTTAACATGCATCATCAAACATGATACAATCAAGTGCACAAAAGTATATCACATATACAATGTGTACATCCGAGTGAGAAAATCCATCTTAAGTGAACCGATACTAGTTAATGCAAAGTAATATATCAAATATATAATTATGCATTAAATCATTAAATCAACACTTGATTCAATGATCCGGCCATGTCAAACATGACCGACTAATATCAACAGTAACAACTTATCGAATCAACACTTGATCCGATATGCCGGCTATATCGCATATAACCGATCAATGTCACATATCGCGAGAATCGAATACAGTATCACATACTGGTATCATTCTTGGTCCCGCACATATCTCATATGCGCTCCTATTTCGTTTCGCTTGAGCCAGGAAACCTCTGTGTAGGACTCTAAAGACTCGTCAATACGCCGGCAGCAGGAGATGATCATATCAAACACCCACAAGCCGCAAGCGGTCTGCTAAACGTAATGGCCACCCGGGTATTGAGCGATCTGAAGATCGACGAGCAAGCCCGCTCACACTCCAGTGAATCCAACCAATAACACTACCGTACAGTCCGGTCTGATCATCTGATATGTCGCATATCTCGCCTAGGGGTGGTAAACGTCAGACCCCAATAGCTCGATAAGTCGTGTCGATATGAGGTCTATAACAATTCGAGAAACTACAGGTAATACTTACCAGTAAATCTCAGCAACCCTGGCCAGGGATTTCCGGTTATAGCCAATCGAACACAGCGCAACATCAACTCCCTATACCGGGAGAGACGAATCCCCTCCTATCGCTCATTGCCTCCATGTGACTCGGGACTGTACCCAAAAACCACCGTTTTGCACGCCCTCTTGAACGTGGTAAGATGGAAATCAAAGCACAGTGGGAACCACACAAGACTCTATGACGATCTCGGGTCAACAGACTACTCTGTACCAGTGTCACCAGAGAACTGCCATCTGACGTGAGGTATAATACCATCTGGGAGTTCTCGGCGAGTCCGTCCAGTGTACCCAGTCTCTACTGAGCACCCGTATATCATCTCTGATGTCAAACACCAATAGATATGGGATCATCCATCGCCCATCTGTATGGGTCGAGAAGGTATACGCTAGTCTACTCTGGTATATCGATGCCCCGTCTCGATACACCCTCGACTAGGGACTTTGAAGGATGTACTTATGGACTACCATGTCCCCACTAGTATGATCTGCATCATAGTCCAGGTAGTCAAGCACACATCCTAAGGGCTTTACCAACATGTAACAAAGAGACAATCAGTATACACGTTAAGGTAAAGAGCAACCAGATAGCATACTATCATGTCGAGCAAGAAAGTCCTCCCTATATATGTCCAAGCATCCACTACAATATACATCCTATGTATAGTAATGGCCTCTAGGGCATACATATAACTAACATCTACATCTTCGATCTCTTTGAAGAATCCCGATACTTGCGACACCTGGTTCTCTACTTTATTCTTATACCCACAACTTCTCAAAACTTAGACCTTGTATTTCTGCGAAACACTTGTCTAAAAAACTAGAGAAGTCATAAGTAAACAGAACATAGTACGAGGACCAACCCCTTTTTCCTGATGGACACTAGACAACATACAATACTCTGTATAAGTCCGCTGAGTTGAATAACTCAAAACTTGTGCATCGTAGGTTGAAAACTGTACTTATGGTTAAGAACTACTCCGTTGTTCAATGCTCCTCACCCAATCGTCAACTGATGTAGGTAAATGTCATCGACATAATATCAAAAAGTTATATCTCACTTTATAAAAATAAACGTACAGATATATCATTTTGAAATTGGTGCACAACAACGGATACTCAAAACCAAATACATGCCTTCCGGCAATAACCCAGGCGACTTCCTCAAATATCACCAATTATAACGAATTCCGATATAATGAGGATGATCACCTTATTCCCAATAACTTACTCCCACTCATCATCTGTAAAACCATACAGATGTGAGAATGAAACCTGGTAAATACATACCCTGGAGTAAGTATCTAATCGGGAAAACAGTTTTCCATTAACAATGCACTGAAACATGAAAATGTTTCGTAGGGGTATCCTGGTATTCATAGTAATGCCTCTTCCATAATCCAATTCATGACTTTAACCGTATATTTCTTTGCCATCTCTCCTAATCCCTTTATTTGTCTTTAGTCGTTACCTTCTGTACACCATCGTTAGGCTAAATGGTTTTCTTCCTTCCCTATCGTTCGGCACCAGCCTATGGTTTGGAAGAAGACTATCCAGTAAGCATAATAGGTGTACCCTCCTCAACCTAAGAGTACTCAGATCTTGAGAGAAGGTGATGATAAAAGACAACTGAATAATACCTTATTCTTTTAAAGGTGAAATAGGAGTGGCGATGAAGTACGCGGTTTGGTCGTGAATGATAACAGTCGCAATTTACTTTGCCCTCTTTCTAATCCCTTTATTTTGTCTTTACATATTATCTTCTATACACCCTACTTAGGCTAATTGGTTTTCTTCATTCCCTGCCTTTCGGCACCTGCCTATGGTTTGGAATAAAACTATCCAATAAGCGTAATAGGTGTACTCTTCTAAACCAAGGAGCCCTCGCAACCTGAGAGAATGTGATAATAAAAGACAACTGAGTAAACCAATTCTATTTCTCCTGAACCTGGATCCATCCTCGAAGAAGTCCCTTCGAGTTCGTATATAACCATACGATGGATCTATCCAATGGAAGTGGATGTCCGTAGTAATACGGGGTGTTCTGAGAAATTCAAAGGGTAAAAGAAGGAGTGTCAATGACTTATGCAACTCAGACAATCCAAAAGCCAGTATTTTAAGAAGGTTCGGTCAACTTGGTCACTGAGTCATAGTCTAGGGTCGGTCAAAGGTCGCTGCCAAAGAGAGAGAGAGAAGAAACACTCTGCGTGCACTCTAACCTAGATCAGAATGGTTATCACTTTTATCTAATCCGGAAACGTCCCACTGTACTGTCAAATTCTCCTCCAAACCTAAAAGAAGAATGAATCGGGATCACCCGAAGAGTAAACCAACTCATCAGTGGGAATCGGGATCCAACTCTCATCGCATGATAACGTGACGGAATCCACTCACGTTATCACACTCCAGAAGGTATGCGCATGCCTGGCAAGTTTCAGTTTCTTTAGAAACTCCCGATATAATTTTTACCCCATGTTCTTATGACCTTGACAAAAACAACAAATCATAAGTCACATGTCAAGTTCTGCCCGTCATTATCTTGTTAATTCGAACCCACCCGTACGTACCTTTGACGAAAGCCAACAAGGTAATACGACTGTCCCAAACCAACTCATCTATCTATGCAACAAATGAATACCCCAGCAGCTACCAAACACTATGCCTTGACGAAAACCAACAAACATAGCTTGAATACTACTGACCATCCATAAGAAATGACGGAGGGCTACGGCTGGTTTTTGGCGAAAAACCTTTAACGTAATGAACTTGATCTCGTTGAAGGAACCTGATAGCTTTTTATAAAAATATAGTGGCCAAAACCTTTGCTAAAGAGGTCACTCCTGGTGAAGGGATCTCGGCTCTTTCCTCGTGGAATGAAGTGCAGGATATTCCACTGAATACCGTGATGCAAAGCAACTTGTAATTGACTATAGTGAAGTTATTACCCTGATGTAAACTTCTGCCCAAGGGGTCACTCCCGGTGAAGGGATCTCGGCTCTTGCCTCGTCGAATAAGGTGCAGGATATTCCACTGAATACCTCTATGCAAAACAAAAGAAAACGTCTTTGTAATAACACTTTTTAAAACTGTTCCAACAACATCCAAACTGGTTTGTTTTCCTTTGCATTGATCAGAATCAACGAAGTCCCATCTATAAATCACACCACAAAAGAACGAAAATAAAATGTACGTATATGCCATCCGCATTCGTCACTGGGTCCCGTCTTTACCCGTTAGGTTACTTAACTAACGACAGAGCGGGGACTGGACTAGCGCGGGTGCAAAACGTATACAACATCTAATAGTATATATACCAATATACAATAATCGCTCCAGGCGTGATAATATGCAACATTATAGAAAAGTAATAAGCATCACAGAACAATATAGATAATCTGGGATCCCTGGGTTTCACAGAGCCGCTGCTGAAACCCGACGTTCCCCTGGTCGTGTGGATAGCCTGTGCAATGAAACCTAGACCCCTACGGGTGTGGCAAGTTACCCGCCAAAACCTGAAGCGAGGCAGCCCCCTACAGCAAAGTGAATGACCACCCTGCACTTCACGGAATCCGGTAACTTGAGCACCCCTCCTTGGGTCAACCTGTACCCCCTACGAGTGCGGCGAATAGTCTGCCAATTCTAGAGTGAGGCCACTCTGCCTCTCAAAGCCATGAGATGCGGACCCGTTGCCCTCCAGAACCCGGCTATCCGTGCACTCCGTCGTGGGGTAAAACCTAGTACAGAAATGAAAAATATGTACAACAGGTACATCAACATCAGCCCGGTCGTGCCCCAAAAGAATATTATACAAACAGGCAGTGACGGCAGTCCACATGTTGGACGCTCGCCCCGCAATATCAAATGTACAAATAAATCCAAACTGCACTACCATTGCACACTGCTATCCACCATGACAAAACCGCAACATCACAACACAACACAGAACATCAACGCGAATGTCACGTTCGCAAACCCGTCTAAAAGAACTATAGCAATCAGACGCAGTTTACCGCTCGAATGACATTCACGGTCGGAGATATAATGTAAGTACTGTAAACTGACACGTTTAAATTTCGATCGACTAAATTTCCTGAAGTGGGCCCCACATACATCTGCTGTACAGTAACAAAAACTGGGCCCAAATGAAATATACCAAAAACCACAATTTACCAAGTCAAGCACACTGAAGCAATTTGGACCATTGTTCCTATATACTGGCCGCGGATGCGCGGTCAAACCCTAGGTTTGACCGCGGATCCGCGGCGGTACAGTAAGGTCACGTGACCGGATTTTTACAGTGTGCTTAAAAAACCCTGCTCAATTTTCTGGGATCATCAAAATAATTTTTAAACCAGATTTAAAATCGACAGAAACATTGAACAAAAAAATTGTAGTTTTTGAAATTCGGTCCGATCGATATTTTAAACGTGTTAGCACAAGTTAGTAAAGCTAAATGGCCTGGCTCTGATACCATGTAAGTCTACGGTAGCGCCCCAGCCATCTTTCAAACGCCAAATGCGGAACAAAAACTTTTATAACTGGCGCTATCGCATACTATAACCCGGATCTGCCATTAACGCTAAACTAACAAACTATAAAGAGGGTAGAAAGGTTATACCGAATGATATGAGTCCTTCGTTCTTTAACCATCATCCCACGCTCCGTTACGGCTGCTCCGATCTCGTCGATCTCCGATTTCCTCGTCCAGGTGGCACCACGTCAACGGATCTTTAAACGGGCTCCCGCCTCTGACCGGAGGCAACTCGGTCATCAAGTTTGCTAAAGAGATGACCAAGATTGATGTAGAGAATGAGTAGAACACTTTGTCTCACTTCGTCCAAAGCCATGGACGAACGGTTAATGAAGTTGCCTTTTGGAATGATATGAAATGAGAAATGAGCTATGAAATTTCCATACACCGATTCACATAAATTTTTTAATCAACCACCATCATCATCTCAAGGGGAGGGGGCCGGCCAATATATGAGGAAGAGAGGGTGAGTGTAGGAGCAAGGGAGGTGACCACAAAGGAATAATATCAAGAAGAAATATCCTAAGGTTAACAAGAAACATTAATGCTAAAGGTGACTCACTAATGACACCTTGCATAACAATAAATGCAAACCATGAGTCATGAAACCTAGTCATCTCTTCTAGAACCTTCCACACGACTCACCCTCATGATTCACCCAAGTGAAGAAAAGATAAATCCGCATTTAACCGAATGTTAAAGCGGGTGATAGAAAACTGGAAACTGGCAACTTCCAAAAGCGATCCCGAAACGAATTTCAGGATAACCCCGTAACTGCATAAATATACCCGCATTTGTATTACGACTGAATACAAATGCAACTGAGACAAAGATATTATATTTACAAAGTATAATACATGGATCCGGCTTAAACCAAAGCCCACCAGTATTATCTGCTCGAAATATGACACGTGCGAAAACGCACGTGCATTTTCCGAACCTTGCCATAAAACCATACAGCCTCTACAACGTTTCGCCCGAACTTGGGAAACTATCTGTGGGGGACTCTAATGACTCATCAATACCCTGGCAGTGGGTTTAACCACAAGCCGTCAGCGGCACTAGCTGTGCGTAACGGCTGCCCATGTACCGATCTCAAGGGAGGCCGATGAGTGAACTCATCCTGAAACCCTACTGAGCCTAACAGTGACAATGTATATACAGTCCGGTCCATTCGTCTATGAGTATCGCATATCCGGCCTAGGGGGCTAGTAATGTCAGACCCCCAATAGTGGTATAAGTCGTGTCGGAGACAAGCCTGAACACCCTGAGAAACTACTAGAATACTTACCAGTAATTCTCAGCTGCCTTGGCCAAGGACTTGGTGTAATAGCTTTCCTAGACACAGCGCGATCTCCACCCCCAATACCGGGAGAGACGAATCCCCTACCGATCCGCTCACTTGCCTCCATGTGGCTCGGGACTGTACCCAAAAAATACCTGTTTGCACGACTCCTTTGAGGCGTGGTAGGGTAGAAATCAAAGCACAGTGGGAACTCACACGAGACAAATGACGACCTCAGGTCGATGAACTAACCTGTACACATGTCACCAGGGAACTGCTATCTGACGATATGTATAATACCAACTAGCAGGTTCCCGGCGAGTCCTGTCCGGTGTACTCATAACCCAATGAGCACCTGTATACATCTTAGGTGATCCAACTGACACCAGTGGCTTATGAGACCGGCCACCGCCCCTCGTCGGGGTCTTGACTGTATACACTAGTCTACTCCGGAGTATTGATACCCTGTCTCGAAACTCCCACGACTAGGGACCACTATTAAGGATGTGCTTATAGACTACCCAACTCTCACGTATATGATCGTCCTCATACTGTTGGTGGTCAAGCAAGATCCTAAGGGCTCTATCAACGTGTAACATGTAATCAGTCACCTGAACATGTACACGACTGATAAAGGCAAACCAGATAGCATACTATCATCTCGAGTAAGATTGTCCTACCCGCATAGGTCCTCCTCAATCATTGCAATCACGTGCCTGCGATCCAATAATTGACTTTGAGGGCACTATATCCAACATACATATCCTTAAGGCTTTATCAACATGTGAGAGCAAGACAGTAAACTCATACAAGTCAACATGTTAAGATAAAGTGAAACCAAATAGCATACTATCATGTCGAGCAAGAAAGTCCTCTCTATATATATCCAAGCATCCACTATAATATACATCATATGTACAATAATGGCCTCTAGGGCATATACATAACTAACATAAGCGCATCACTCCGATAATTTAAGCGAGTTCCCGAGAAGGTAATTGACAAGATACATACTACCAGATTTTGTGCTGTCGAGTTCGTAGTTTCGGAAGGGAGACTCCAGATATAAGTATAGTCGTTGTAGTGCAGTCCATATGGCTATGAAGAGACGAGTCCGAATCAGTCCACATTAGAGAAAAGTGGAGTAAGAGGTTCGTACGAGATCTTGACGAGATGACGTTCCACTCTATTGACATCAGAGATGTGATACGCATGTAGAGGCGTTGAATATGGATATATCTTTCAGAAGAAGCCGTGATGAGTATGCAGCTGTTCCAGAACAAGAAATGGATTTAATAAAGGGTGATTACTTCCGGGCAGTTCGGCAGGAACAAGATTGGGAGAGACCCCAATAGGACCTTTCTGGAATACTTCACGAGAAAACTTGGACCCAGGATCGGTCGTATTACGCATACCCAGTAGGCCAGAGTTTGGCATCATCGACGAGACATGTTATGAGTGACCATGATAGTTGGTCAGAGATCTTTAGAGGATGTGCCAGAGCGGAACTGTTTCCGTCGTCATTTCCATATCGGGCCGTTGAGCCAAAGAACTATGTAACTGGCAATTCGCAGAGAGAGACGAGAGCCTAAGATCACAAGGCGCCAGACTATGAACAGGAGGCAAGTAGATATCTTGCTCTGCTAGCTTTGGATGCACCGACACCTTCTTGACTTTGAAGGAAGGGCATATTGACGACAGTGTTTATGATTTGCGATTTGGTGATTCGATTATCACGTATCCGCCATTTTGAATTTCTGTACTTTGAGCGATTTATTTGCAGGATTGAGATTTTATGCACCACATTTGCACTCGACTTCAATTTGATGTCGTTCGAGATGTTTGATTTTGATTTCTTGCCTTTGGTATGTAGGTGATTTGACTTGTGCTTTCGGTGTATTTTTCATGCACTTTTTGTACTTCGATTCGATTTTATGCATGCTGATGCACGTAGTTGTAGGATTTTATACCACGGTATACCTGATTTGGATTGATGTATGTTGTATACCGTCGATTTCGATTGTGATATTCGATATTTGTTTTCGTGCATCTTGTGCACTTGAGTTGGATTCAGGCGCATACTTGGCGCGCTTGATGCGGTTTTGGTGCACACCAGATGCACTAAATCGGGATTTTTCGTGCAAATCAGATGCACCTGATATTGTTGTCAGGCACACCCGTTGCCCTTGACAGGTGTTTTCGTTTTTTCACGACCTGATATATTGGCTCGTGACCAGCACTTGAATCACGCAACGTCTAGAGGCGTAACGGAATCCAAGTAAGCTGAAACCCAGAAATCTAAACCTTTTTAAGAAAATAAAGGAGGTGAAGTTTTGAAATGAAGGTATAGTGAAATCAAATTTTCTTAATGCATAGAAAAGGAACATAAAATGCAAGTGAAATTTACTAGTTTGAAAACGTGTTTCGTCTTTTAAAAATTTGGGCAGCACCTCCTTTGTATATTTTGATCCAAAACCATAAATACATAACAAGAATAATGGCATCCCCAAACGGGAGCTAGCTCTTTGCCAAACGGCGGATCAAAACCACACAAGACAGTATATGTAAGTATACGACGCCCAACGATGAAGTTCACCACAAAAAGATAAAGAAATAAGCAAGACATCAAAACCACAAGTAGCGGAAAACCCCTCGCTCTAAGTCTCGCAACCACAATCTCACTAAGTCTCATTACTTATACAATTTACTAATTTTGATTTGATGGAGTTAACTAGATACAATATGAAATATAGATACAAGAGTGGGTACGATATAAATGTCCCACCTACCAATGCAAAACACCCGAATGCAACTGTGTGCCAGTGAAGCCGCTACTGATCCATGCAGTCTACCTGCAAGAACTGTGGCACAACGGGGGTGAGTTACCAACTCGTGAGTAAAAAAAACATCTACAAGTAGAAATCGAATAAACAACGACTCCCAGGTCAACTATATCATAAAGGTAATACTATGATATCTAGGGTGACCGGGTCATCATATGTGCCAACAATGTAATCAATACCTATATGCATGCGGATATCATCCAACCATATAATCAATGTATGTGTGCATATGGATCTCGTCTAACCATATAATCAATGTATGTATGCATGTGGATCTCGTCCAACCATATAATCAATATATGTATGCAAGTAGGTATGAGGATATAAATCAACGGTGTCCCTCGCGACACATCAAAATCATGGAACCTGGGTGTCCAACATCGACACCCGAAAACATCATGAAACCCGTATCCAGCATCGACACGTAAATCCTCATATCTCAGGCTCTGTCAGTCCGGATCAGCCCACGGGCTCCGTCAGCCCGGATCGGTCCATATCATCTCTCGACTCCGGTCGGTATCCTCCGGATATCCACCAGGCCCAACCAATCACCGGTAGGTAGTAATCCCTCTGCCAGGCTGACCGTCTACTGCACAGCATCACTTTCTTACCCCGGGATACTATATCGGGTCCACCATGTAACCGCAATCGGCCTCGTCCAGCTCCTCGAATCGGGTTTCACAAGTCACACGTCTTAGAACCGAGAAAACGCAAGGTGGACGTACTGAAATATCATATCAAGAGAAACCGGATTTTTAAAACAGTACATGCTTTCTTTTGTAATAGCCACGGTTCTCAAATCCAGAAATCTCATGAAAACAGTATATCTCAATGCGTAAAATCATAAAGCATGATGTATGGGACATATGATAAAAATATAAGCATATCGGAATATCATGCAACATGGAACCATGATATGACATATTAAGGGAAAACCGCTCTTTTAAATGGATCCAATTTTGAAAATATCTCATGCAGTCGCCAATTCTCCAAAACCAAAGCTAGCATCATCTATATATGTGCAATAAGTATGTATGTAGGTATGGATGCACAAGTGGTATATACGCATGTATGAGTGTACAATATGTATATGTGCCAATATGGATGTACAAGTGGGTATATACGCAAGCATGAGTGTACAATATGTATGTGTGCCAATATGGATGTACACGTGGTATATACGCAAGTATGAGTGTACAATATGTATGTGCGCCAATATGGATGTACAGGTGGTATATACGCAAGTATGAGTGTACAATATGTATGTACGCAAGTATGAGTGTATAAGTGGGTATATACACAAGCATGAGTGTACAATCTATATATGCACCAATATGGATGTACAAGTGGTATATACGCAAGTATGTTATGCGAAGAGTCATATCATGATGCAGCAATCCTACTGTGTAGTAACATGGCAATTATCGATGATGAAATGTGTGAGCTTACAATCTATGTACATGTAACATACGCATCATCGATAATGGTGCATGTGTAATATCACAGGTAAAAGTAATGCAATGCGAATAACATTAATGCAACATAAAGTAAATCATATGCAAATGCTGACGGGTATACATATCTAACATGACCGAGTCGGTGAATCTATTCATCGGCATCTAGCCACACAATGTCACGTATGGTATAATATATCGTACGGCATCCTCTAGTCAAGGGTATGGATCAATCATCAAGTCAAACTCATCATGCACGGAAAAATCATCGTACGGCGGCATTAAAACATTTGGGATCCTATCATCCTATACGACAATGAAGGGTACGGACCTAACGTCTCGTACGACATATCACACATGATTCACGACATTCTATATATATCTATATACCTATGTCCTAGGTCACATCCATAACAATCTCATATCAGGGGACCGGCGAGGTATCAATCATCTCAATCGACTCGCATCCGTATACCAACACATCATCATATCATATGTCAAATCGTATTCTATTTTCATCGCATCTATCTCTCACACCATGTCCACTTTACAAATACATTCTACCTTTTACTATAAGCATAAGTATCCAATCTAACATACACCCCCGAATCATACAGTCAGTTTTTTTAAAAGAAGCGAATCGTAGTTTTGAAAGTAGGGGTTATAAGGAAAGATATCATTTGAAAATACGTAACTTCCCTTAATGTATTTGTTTAAAAGATGCATACGATTCTTCAGTTTAGAAATACGTATGGTTCGGATGACACATCTATGTCGGCTATCTAGTCCTATAGTACCCTAAACGGCAATATCGTCAAACATCATCCTCAAATCCCGTCATCACATATTAGCCATATCATATCACTTCTAACTATCCTTTAGGTTCTAAATGGTTTCTATAGCTATCTTTTAATTCTAACCCTAGTTTCCTAACCTAGCTTTTCTTAACCATATGCTACAAATCGGTTTCCACCAAAACTTCGCGGGGGTGCTATACGCTATCCACCCGACTTCCCCCGTATAGATCTACTCACCTTGGTCTTCGCTTGCCGAAGTCGATGAAGCCACGCTCCATCGCCTCGGAATCCACACGAAAGTACCTACAATAACAACACATATCGCCACGCTATTAAAATCAAGTTCTGAAATCCAAAATGGCACAGGATCGCCTATAGGTTAGAACCTATAACCCGCGTATGCAAAACCAACAAATTACCCCTAGTCGTTGATGTAAAAACATCCAACAACCAAAAACAAACCCAAATAGCAAAATCAAACATTCCAAAATACAGAAAACATAGCCAAAATCACACCAAAGTGCTTCCAGATTTTGACTCAGGCCAAAACAAGGTGCACAAACAAGTTTAGGGTGTAGTACAAGGTGTATATGACCTACTGAACAAACCTAGACCCCTACCCTCACCAATTGGCCGGCCCCAAGGCCCTAAAATCCGGCGAGCTCGGCCCCTAAGGCTCCTTTGGGCTCCATCTCGTCAAGGTGGTCTCCTAGTACTCTAATTTGGTCCCTGAAGTTGTTTGCTTTCCTAAAAGATTCCCCGGGTTGCTCCAGATTTCCCTGCACACCTTATATACTCACAAAACCGACATGAACAAAATCTTAAATCCGTATTTTGGTTTCTATACTAAATTCCAGGTCTTAAACAGCCACTTTGTTAGTTATATGTATGCCCTAGAGGCCATTAGTGTACATAGGATGTATATTGTAGTGGATGCTGGGACATATATAGGTAGGACTTTCTTGCTCGACATGATAGTACGCTATCTGGTTACTCTTTATCTTAACATGTATAATTTCTGTCTCTCTGTTACATGTTGATAAAGCCCTTAGGATGTGTACTCGACTTCCAGGACTATGATGTAGATCATACTAGTGGGGCCTGGGTAGTCAATGAGTACATCCTTCAATGTTCCTAGTCGTGGGAATATCGAGACGGGGCATCGATATTCCAGAGTAGACTAGCGTATATCTTCTCGACCCATGTGATGGGCGATGGATGATCCCATATCCATTGGTGTTTGACATCAGAGATGGTATGCGGGTGCTCAGTGGAGACTGGGTACACTGAACGGACTCGCCGAGAACTCCCAGATGGTATTATACCTCACGTCAGATGGCAGTTCTCTGGTGACACTGGTACAGCTTAGTCTGTTGACCCGAGATCGTCATAGAGTCTTGTGTGTCTCCCACTGTGCTTTGATTTCCACCCTACCACGGCTCTACTGAGCCGTGCAAACAGGTGGTTTTTGGGTACAGTCCCGATTCACATGGAGGTAATAAGCGATAGGAGGGGATTCGTCTCTCCCGGTATTGGGGGTTGATGTTGCGCTATGCTCGACTGGCCATAACTGGAAATCCCTGGCCAGGGTTGCACTGATTTACTGGTAAGTGTTATTAGTAGTTTCATGCTTGTTATGGACCTTACATCGGCATGACTTATCAAGCTACTGGGGTCTGACGTTTACCACCCCTAGGCGAGATATGCGACATATCAGACGAACAGACCGGACTGTACGGTAAGTGTTACTGGTTGGATTCATAGGAGTGTGAGCGGGCTTGCTCGTTGATCTTCTGATCGCTCAATACCCGGGTGGCCGTTACGTTTAGCAGACCGCTTGCGGCTTGTGGGTGTTTGATATGATCATCACCTACTGCCGGCGTATTGACGAGTCTTTAGAGTCCTACACAGAGGTTTCCTGGCTCAAGCGAAACGAAATAGGAGCGCATATGAGATATGTGCGGGACCGAGAATAATACCAGTATGTGATACTGTATTCGATTCTCGCGATTTGTGACATTGATCGGTTATATACGATATAGCCGGGTTATCAGATCAAGTGTTGATTCGATAAGTTGTTACTATTGAAATTAGTCGGTTATATGCAGTATGACCGGATCATTAAATCAAGTGTTGATTTAATGATTTAATGTATAATTATATATTTGATATATTACTTTACATTAACTAGTATTGGTTCACTTAAGATTGTTTTTCTCACTAGATTGTGCACGTTGTATATTTGATATATTTTTGTGCACTTGATTGTATCATGTTTGATGATACATGCAAACTTGGGTGTGTGTTTTCTTTAAACCATGTTTAGCTTAATGGTTAGGTTTTATTTGTATTATTTATTTTCTTTATTTATTTTTGGCAAGAAATAAAATGGTGGCTTGTTTTGTTTTATTCTTGAAGCTTCATGAAGCTTTGAAAGTCTTAACCATTTTGTTTCTTTCCTTAACCTAACCATTTACCTAAACCCTAGTTTATTCTCTACAAAGGTTAATCTCACTCATGGTTGCTAAATGATAAGCATCACTTGATTTTCTATTATTGATAATTCTTTTTTCATTCTTTTCTTCTTCTTCTTCTTCATGAAGAAAAAGAAAACCTTTCTTGAAAAATTTCAAGTGTTGAAATCAAGTGAGAAATCCAAATCCAAATCCAAAGTGAACATACTTTCTATTTCTTCATCCTCTACCACTTGCCATGTTGTATAGGGTGTTTTCTTCACAAGTTCATGACCAAGTGAAGATGGGGCTTGAGTTTGAGTCGCCTCGACGTAGATCATCTTCGGCATCGAAGTCAACGACCTAGCCCGCCTATTTCTCCGATGAAACCGACGCTAGAGTCCGGGATTCCGATGATCGCAGCGGAGGGACATCAACACGGAGCTGGAGAAGTGGAGGACCGGATCTACAAAGGTTGTAGTCCCTTTCACCTTTAGAGTAAAGTTGTTTACTTGCATCTTGTTTCGCCTATCCTCTAGTTAACGATCTTGCATTAGGGTTTCTCGGCACATAAATTTTTGAATTTGGCATGGTTGATGCCTTGTGGAACCTCTTGAGTGTGCCTAGGATCCCTACAGTGGTATCAGAGCCTAGCTAGAGTTTTAGGTGAAGTGTAGACGATGTTAGAAGTCCGATCGAACCCAAAACCCTAATCCAAAACCCTTCTCTGTACATTTTTCAAAACTGTGGATTTTTGTGAATTAAAAATGCTCAGAAAATAGAGCAGGAAATTATAAGGAAAACTGTAGAAAACGAAGCCCTAACTCTACTGTATCGCCGCGGAACCGCGGCCTAACCCTGCTTTTGGCGGCGGTTCCGCGGCCGTATTTAAAGGTTATAGATTCTTTTTCACACAGTAATGCCCGTATCTGTTTCCTCTGTTCTCTGGGAATTTTTAATTTCTACTCAACAGTTGAGTTTTCTGGGTTGTTTTGGGGACTCGATGATTCGATCGGATTGTCTAACTTTGACTATGTGTTTTTCCGGGTAATTTAGAATATGTTAAAAAGTTCGACCGGATATAAATACCCACTTTTTCTCCTGCCGGGAAATTTCCAAGTGTTGGATTTTTCCGTAGTTTGAGAACGTTCTAAGTAGTGCAAGTAACGCGATGGACCCTCTAGAAGACAACAAACCTTAACTCGATTATGTGACCGTCTTGAACTGCCCTTTGAACCTTAGGGTTTGGGGCAGTACGGCATGCCACATGTGAGACGTTGGCTTGACCCTTCTATGGCTGGACCGTTGGTACTGTGGCATGAAGTGGATGTTTTTAAACTTATTTCATGTGTTGAGCTGTTTCGGGAAAACTTGGGTGTTTGACTGTTCGATCGGAAAGTTTGACATTTTCTATTTATCTGGAATGTGATACAATATTTGGAATTCACAAGTAGTTATGAGATAACTGAATGGATGTTATAAATATAGCAGTTTAGTCTCACTTGATCGGTTGCCACGGAATTTTGATGTGATCAAAAGTCCGTCGCAATCACGTTATGTACGCGGATACTCGCCGGGTAAACTTATTAGATAGCCACGCCCCATAGCCCTGACCAAGTGACTGTAGGAGAACCCCGTCGCCAAAAGCATCCGTTCGGGTGCTCGCGGCAGCGGTGTTCCGCCTTGGTGCACTTCGTCGACGGTATCGGGGGTTACGGCCGTCTACTAAAGTTTGCGACGAGCATTCGTTCTGGATGTCGGGAATCCTGTTGAATTGCCCGACTAGATATTGAAAAGAGTTTTCAATAATGAGACTAAAATGCGGGGTTTATAATTGTTAGGCATGCGATATCTAAGGAATTCATTTGGTTAGGCATGCGATGTCTAAAGAGTTTGCGGATTCCAACTGTTGTAGTTTTATACTTTCTTTTCTGCGACCGTAAGTGTAATATGTGATATCGCCGGTTTCGTTGCTATATGTCAACGACAATTGGGATGGGCATATTTACTTACGTTGATAACATGTGATGTTATATGTTGCTGGATATGTTATATTGGATCGTTGTGATTGAATAGCCGGGGGGGTTTTATGTGAGATGAGTGTTTTTCATTTTCATTCATGTAAAAACTTGTATGTAATATTCTTTTATTAGGGCACTTCCAGGTTGCGGAAGATGTCACCGTTGATGTATATTATTTATTTTTCCGCATTAGGATAGACCCAAGGAGGGGAGCACAAGTAACCGGGTTCTAGGGTCTAGTGGGAGACCATCTCGAGGAGTCGAGTCCGGGTCTCCTAACCCTAGAATTGGTAGGGTTGCTTGCCGCTCTCGTCGGGGTCTAGGGGTGTGGGATTGGCTATTCATCATGACCATGGAATCCGTGTTTTATTCAGGCTCAAAAAAAAAACACGGACGTCCTATTATATCCAATATTTCATATCATATTTTCTGCTGCATTATCTGTGATGTGATCATGTGATTTGTTCAGATAGATATTGTATATAGTATATATGATATATTATATAGACATTGCTTATGTTTTACACCCGCGCTAGCCCTGCCTCGTTCTGGCGTTAGTTACCTAACCTAACGGTGCAGACGGGACATCGAGGCGAATGCGGATGGCATAAGCGTACGTTATATTTATCTGTGATGTTTAGGTGGACTTAAATGATGGGACTTCATTAATGAGATTAATGAAAGAAAATAAACCTAAAAGATGTTGTGGAATCAAATTTCAAAAATAAAACAGGTAGCTACAGTTCTTGCTTTGCATCACGGTGTTCCTTGTAGAACATCCTGCACCTTATTCGATGAGGAAAGGGCCGACGATCCCTTCACCGGGAGTGACCCCTTTAGCAATAACTGGCAGATGCTATAACCCTCGACTTGTCTTTTAATTGCTTCTATAGTTTTTGCTTTGCACAGCGGTATATATGATATATCATGCACCTTATTCGATGAGGAAAGGGCCGACGATCCCTTCACCGGGAGTGACCCCTTTAGAAAAACTAGAAAAGCCTCAAAAACAATCCATTTAAAAACCATTTGATTCCGCAACGAGATCAAGTTCAAAGCGTTAAAGGTTTTCTTAAAAACCATTCGCAACCCTCCGTCATTTTAGGAAGTAGAGTACTTAGTATTCGTGCTGTGTTTGTTGACCTTAGTTAAGGCACAGTGTACGGTAGCTAAGTGATGTCTTCCTACACCGCATATGATGCGATTAGTTAGGACAGTCACGTGACTTTGTTGACCTTAGTTAAGGGTCATGCGGGTGGGTCTAATTAATCACAAAATGACGGGTAGAACTTGACTAGTGCTTATGATTTGTTGACCATAGTTAAGGTCATAAGTGCTAGGGGTAAAAACCTTTATCGGGAGTTTCAAGTGTTGAAATTTGCAATGAGATTGCATACCTTCTATATGATAGTTGGATCCCGATACCCACTGCGAGTAATTGTTACTCCTGGGAGAGTTTTACACTTTGCAATTAGCCGATCAAGTAGGTGTCTAAAAAGGTGTCAACGGGGTTACGCCCCTGGGAAAACGAGGTTTACTTTAATTAGGTCCGTGCGAAAGCACGGGGAACCTCCCTCAAAGTACCGACACTGGCCTGGCTGAAAGATTGGCGAGCTTATAGAGTGTAATTAATCCCGGCTAGTCTTTCTTTTTAAGGTTTGAAGGAAGATTTGATAAAAATAGTGGGAGCCATCCTGATTAGATAAAATAAATAACCAATCTAATCTTGCAAGAGCGCACGCAGAGTGTTTTCTTCTCTCTCTCTCCAGGTAGCGACTATATCACGCCTTAATCAAGATAATAATATGGATGAATTGACCAAACCTGCTTGTTATACTGAGCTGGGGAACGTTGGTCCCGCTCCAACTTATAATTGTTATAAGACCGAGCAGGAAATAGGAGAATACCAGAATTCCTATGCCGCCCAAACGAAGAAAGTGCATATGATGCATCTCTTTCGGGTGTGTTCATTATAAAGAACTGTTTCTCAGTGTCCTCTACATCCTAGGTATTAGATACCGGATCAGGATCCCGCAAATGTAATCCGTTACATGGGCTACAGAAAGGTAGAGAACTGAGAACGGGTGATAACTTTCATGAGACAGAAAACGGTGCAAGTGTTGCAGCCAAGTCTGTTGGTCACTGTCACCCTGTATTATAAATACATTGATTCTGAACAAATGTTATTAGATATCGAACCTGACATACAAAATCATATCAGTCTCTTTATTAGTAAAGAAATGATAAAATTTTGTACTGTTGGATAATGTTTTGAACATTTCCTATTTCAAAAGTTGATCGGTTCAGGCACGTTATCTAAAAGCATTGACGTTCTAAATCAAACTACAGTTCTTAGTATATAGAACACACACAAGAGGAAGAGTTCAGAAATGAACGGATCCTTCTTGAGGCATTATAGACTAGGTCATATCAATGTGACCCGACTAGCTTAAGTTACATTTTAGATGCATATTTAAATAAGTTTGAATTTACATCTTATGAAACTTGCCAGTCATGTCACAAAGATAATATGACCATAGCTCTATTTACTGGAAACAGAGGAAGAGTTAGTGAACTCTTGGGATAGATACATGATGATGTATGTAAGGTCCCCTGTCTACACATGCCAGGACCGGCTCTTTGTACTTCATTACATTCTCTGATGATCTCTCAAGATTCAGCCATATGTTCCTGTTGAAACATAAGTCCGAACCTTTTGAGATATTCACAGAATATTAGTTAGAAGTAGAGAACCAAAAACCGGGTATAAGTATTATGTCCTATGATAAGATCAGGGAGGAGAATACTTGTGCATGGAATTCTTGGACTATTCTAAAGGAGAATGAGATTCTCTCTCGGTGTTACTCCTCTGAATACACCACAGCACAACGGTGTATCGGGGCGGAGCAATCGCACCATATTAGATATGGTGTGCTCTATGATGAGTACTACTGAGTTACCTATTTCCTTTTGGGGTTGTGCACTTGAGAAGCTGCATACCTATTGAATTAGGTTCCGATCAAATCAGTTGCCTACCACTTCATATGTGATATGGATTGGGAAGAGCCCATATCTTAAGTTTGTTAAGATTTGGGGATATCCGGCCTATGTCTGAAAAGCAAAATCCGGACAAGCTCGAGACAAAGTCAGTTCTATAGAAGTTTGTTGGATATCCTAAGCATTCGCAAGGGAATATCTTCTACCTAACCGAGTAACAAAAATGTTTTGTTTCTCAACATGCCACCTTTGTGAAAGGGAATTTCTTGTGAAGAAATTAGTAGACATGAGGTAGAACTGGAAGCAGTTCCAGCTATACAAACTGCAGCTGATGATTTGGTAGAACCAAAGGATTCAATAGCAACCAACGAACCTCAGCCTTTCCGCCGATCTAGTAGGGTTTCTCACCCACCTGAGAGATACTTTGGTTTCTCTATGACAGTGCGAGTGAGGACTACATCATGAGATGATGACCCAACTAGTTGCGAGCTGGCCATCAGGAGTAAGACTCTATAAGAATGGCTGGATGCTTAGTGATCTGAGATGGAATCCTTATACAACAACAAAGTATGTACTTTGGTTGCTATATCTGAAGGGTTAAATCCCCATCAGGAGCAAATATATCTTGAGAAGATTACTTGGTGTAGATGGAAAAGTTGAGACTTTCAAAGCTAGACTTGTTAAAGGTTTTCGTCATCGACCAGGCGTGGATAATGATGAAACCTTTTCCAGTAGCTATGCTTAAGTCCATCCGGATCCTACTTGCCATTGCTACATACCATGACTGCGATATCTGGTGGTTGGGTACCATGACTACTTTTCTAAATAATGATTTAGAAGAGAATGTCTATAAGAACACAGCCAGAGGGCTTCGTAAACAGTGGGAGCAGCGGAAACGTGTGCAAGTTGCTTTGAAGGATAAAGCAGGCATCGCGGAGTTGGAACATCTGTTTTGATGTAGTAGTCAAATAGTTTGACTTCATCAAAATGGTAGATGAACCTTGTATATACAAAAAGGTAGTAGGGAGTATGGTGGTGATCCTCGTATAGTACGTAGATGACATACTCTTGATAGGGAAGGAGTTTCCTATACTACGCTCGGTCAAGCTCCTCTTATCACAAGGATTCTCCAAATAGGATAAAGGTAATACCTCCTAAATCCTAGGATTTGGATCTATGAGATAGATCTAAAGGGATGTTAGGGTTCTCACTAGGTTTAGTGAGATGGTATCAATCGATCCTGGAGAGAATCACTGGAAAGGTTCCAGGGTGATAAGGTCGACTGAATGTCAGTCGCAGGCAATGTCTTTACTCTCAGTGGAGGGACGGTATGTTGGAAGAGTTCCAAGCTAGATACTATAGCAAACTAGACGATAAAGGCTGGTAACATCGATATTAAAGATACTACCAAAGAGGAAGTTTGGGTATAAATTGGTTCATGAGATGAACTAGGTTCCTACCATTGTATGACAATGGAAGTGTGGCTTTGTCCCAGAAACCCTGGTCCCATCAGTGACCCAGACATATTCTGAGGCAGCATCACCTGATCATGGAGATAGTTGATCTCCAGGATGATCGAGATTAGGAGAGTAGACTCAGAGGATAACACGGCGGATCCACTCACAAAGGCTTTTTCCCAGAGGGAGACTTATATGGGATGGTTGAGTATTAGATACTGCAACCACTGCTACAGATGGCCTTAGTGCAAGTGGGAGATTGTTAGTTATATGTATGCCCTAGAGGCCATTACTGTACATAGGATGTATATTGTAGTGGATGCTGGGACATATATAGGTAGGACTTTCTTGCTCGACATGATAGTACGCTATCTGGTTACTCTTTATCTTAACATGTATACTTTCTGTCTCTCTGTTACATGTTGATAAAACCCTTAGGATGTGTACTCAACTTCCAGGACTATGATGTAAATCATACTAGTGGGGCCTGGGTAGTCAATGAGTACATCCTTCAATGTTCCTAGTCGTGGGAATATCGAGACGTTGCATCGATATTCCAGAGTAGACTAGCGTATATCTTCTCGACCCATGTGATGGGCGATGGATGATCCCATATCCATTGGTGTTTGACATCAGAGATGGTATACGGGTGCTCAGTGGAGACTGGGTACACTGAAAGAACTCGCCGAGAACTCCCAGATGGTATTATACCTCACGTCAGATGGCAGTTCTCTGGTGACACTGGTACAGCTTAGTCTGTTGACCCGAGATCGTCATAGAGTCTTGTGTGTCTCCCACTGTGCTTTGATTTCCACCCTACCACGGCTCTACTGAGTCGTGCAAACAGGTGGTTTTTGGGTACAGTCCCGATTCACATGGAGGCAATGAGCGATAGGAGGGGATTCGTCTCTCCCGGTATTAGGGGTTGATGTTGCGCTATGCTCGACTGGCCATAACTAGAAATCCCTGGCCAGGATTGCACTGATTTACTGGTAAGTGTTATTAGTAGTTTCATGCTTGTTATGGACCTTACATCGGCATGACTTATCAAGCTACTGGGGTCTGACGTTTACCACCCCTAGGCGAGATATGCGACATATCAGACGAACAGACCGGACTGTACGGTAAGTGTTACTGGTTGGATTCACAGGAGTGTGAGCGGGCTTGCTCGTTGATCTTCTGATCGCTCAATACCCGGGTGGCCGTTACGTTTAGCATACCGCTTGCGGCTTGTGGGTGTTTGATATGATCATCATCTACTGCCGGCGTATTGACGAGTCTTTAGAGTCCTACACAGAGGTTTCCTGGCTCAAGCGAAACGAAATAGGAGCGCATATGAGATATGTGCGGGACCGAGAATAATACCAGTATGTGATACTGTATTCGATTCTCGCGATTTGTGACATTGATCGGTTATATACGATATAGCCGGGTTATCGGATCAAGTGTTGATTCGATAAGTTGTTACTATTGAAATTAGTCGGTTATATGCAGTATGACCGGATCATTAAATCAAGTGTTGATTTAATGATTTAATGTATAATTATATATTTGATATATTACTTTACATTAACTAGTATTGGTTCACTTAAGATTGTTTTTCTCACTAGATTGTGCACATTGTATATTTGATATATTTTTGTGCACTTGATTGTATCATGTTTGATGATACATGCAAACTTGGGTGTGTGTTTACTTTAAACCATGTTTAGGTTAATGGTTAGGTTTTATTTGTATTATTTATTTTCTTTATTTATTTTCGCAGGAAATAAAATGGTGGCTTGTTTTGTTTTATTCTTGAAGCTTCATGAAGCTTTGAAAGTCTTAACCATTTTGTTTCTTTTCTTAACCTAACCATTTACCTAAACCCTAGTTTATTCTCTACAAAGGTTAATCTCACCCATGGTTGCTAAATGATAAGCATCACTTGATTTTCTATTATTGATAATTCTTTTTCCATTCTTTTCTTCTTCTTCTTCATGAAGAAAAGGAAAACCTTTCTTGAAAAATTTCAAGTGTTGAAATCAAGTGAGAAATCCAAATCCAAAGTGAACCCACATCCTATTTCTTCATCCTCTACCACTTGCCATGTTGTATAGGGTGTTTTCTTCACAAGGTTCATGACCAAGTGAAGATGGAGCTTTAGTTTGAGTCGCCTCGACGTAGATCATCTTCGGCATCGAAGTCAACGACCTAGCCCGCTTATTTCTCCGATGAAACGACGCTAGAGTCCGGGATTCCGATGATCGCAGCGGAGGGACGTCAACACGGAGCTAGAGAAGTGAGGACCGAATCTACAAAGGTTGTAGTCCCTTTCACCTTTAGAGTAAAGTTGTTTACTTGCATCTTGTTTCGCCTATCCTCTAGCTAACAATCTTGATTAGGGTTTCTCGGCACATAAATTTTTGAATTTGGCATGGTTGATGCCTTGTGGAACCTCTTGAGTGTTCCTAGGATCCCTACACACTCAATCATCACCAATCCACAGTTTCACTCAAACCCTCACTAGGATTTCTAAGTATCACCAACCCATCACTAAACGAACTCTAAACTTAAACAAAAACCTAGGAAAAACCTGAAACTAAACTAATGGAAGAAATTATACCTCATGGATGCCACTTAAGAAAACCCTAGAAGTCCCAATGTTTTCAAAATCCCACTTTGCTTGGTCCATTGCGATGAGGGTGAGGAGGTGATCATTTTTTGTGAAAGAGGTTTAGGGTTTTGAGGAGTATTTTGAGATGGATCTAGGGTTGAAGGTGGAGGAAGGTGAGCTTGAGGAATATGAAGAAGGAGATGAAAATGGTGGGGGAAAGAATAATTAGGCATCCCCCCCTCTCTCTCTCAATTATTCTCACTCTCTCTCTCCCTCTCTCCAAGCATGCTTATTCTCATCATTGTGTCCCCTTTCTCTCCAAATCATCATTACACCATTTTCCCTTTCTTTTCTCACCAAAAACACATACACCCAAATAAACCAACACAAATAAATTAACATGTAACATGTCATAGTGCACTAACCATGAAAAACTGTAGAAACACGGATTTGGCTTAATCGTGATTAGCAGTGCACTAATCAGGTTTTTATCCAAATTGCATATAATAAATTTTAAAAATGCCAAATCCTTTAAATATATTTTTAAATGAATAAATCATTTTAATTTTCATTTATTTCACAATTATTGGTATATATTTATACCCTTTTTCGAAAACCCCAATTTCGCAAATCGGGCAGTTTTCGGGAAATATATTATTTTAATATTAAATTTCAAAAATAATATTTTATATTTTCTGAAATGTTACAATATTCCCCTCTTAAAGAAATTCGGTCCCCGAATTTAAATTTAAACCCCCAAATACCAAACATTTTAATAATCAACTCAAATCAACGGGACTCCGAAATCACGGAAGATACAGAATAACTCAGCGCATCAAGTGCGCATGAAAACGAGTACAAAACTCAAAAACGAACTCCGTCAAGCGTCACGAATATCATCGGATTTGCACGCACATCCTCGGAGTTACAATAGAGATACAGATCTCGAAATCCAATACTGAAATCCAATACACTAGTCAAATACGATAATACGTGTATAGTACGCATCCTTGAAAAAACCCCAAAATTTGAATAAAATACATGCAAAATCCTTTCTGAATTTCCGTGTAATGCGTAACTCATGGCATAAGTGACGGACGCTCATTTGTAAAATAGTAAATATAGTTTCATATATGTTTTGCTCAAATATACGTTACGTCCTTTTTGAAATATTCCAACAAGGTTTTCCTTTATAAACGTTCATGTCGCTCACGGACACGAAGGAAATAGCGAGACTATAGCTTCTTTTTGAAAACCTCTTGGTAAACTTTTTAATTCATGCTGTTCCCCTCCGAATGACAGCGCGACGTAGAGACGTCATGCCTGAGATTTGGGGCAGATGCTATTTGGTGCTATCCGTCTACCTCTCCGAAGATGCCAAGTTGATTTATGGCACCGAGTATCGAAGGTTTAGACGGATGCGGACGATTTAGCAGACTTCGTCAGATTCCCCCCTCGCTTGAGGGGTTTTTGATTGTGGGGATGCTCTTCCCTGCAGGCGCAAGCCCCTGCAGTTAATTACGCTACCGCATTACGGTAACAACTTTCTTCTTCTCCAGATGTTCACTTCGTGTCGTGGGTGTTTGTTTTGTTTGTGGTTTCCCGTGGATTGTATACGGAGACTAATTTATGTCGTCGCCCGTAGGACGTAGATTAGTCCAAATCCGTATTTTCTTAGATTTGGGTTTGGGGTTTTAGTTTGAGGATACGTTAGCCATATTTGAGGCTAAGATCATCTCAAACATTTGTTAAGGATATGTTAGTCTAATTTGAGACTAAGATCAACTTAACGGGATCGTTTAGATCCGACAAAAGAGCATTTGGGCTCTATTGTTCTAGTTTAGGGACATGGTGGTCCATTGCCAGTTTAGGGACATGGTGGTCCATGGAATGTATGGCCGTCGGGACCCGTCACCTCTCTGAAGACGTTGAAGGATTACAACGACAGATATCAGAGGAGTTCGGAGATGTACCCTTGAACCAATGTTGGTTGGGAGATTTATAGTCCAATTTGGGACTAAAGTCTGTTTGAAGGATACGTTAGCCATTTTTGAGGCTAAGATCGACGCAAACGTTTGTTAAGGATACGTTAGTCTAATTTGAGACTAAGATCAGCTTAACAGGATCGTTTAGATCTGACAAAAGAGCATTTTGGCTCTATTGTTCTAGTTTAGGGACATAGTAGTCCATTGCCAGTTTAAGGACATGGTGGTCCATTTCCAGTTTAGGGACATGGTGGTCCAACATTCCCATTTTGGGACGAATATTGGTTTAAGGACATCATAGTCCATGAGTTTAAGGACCCCACAGTCCGTATCAATGTATGGTTGTCGGGACCCGTCACCTCTCTGACGACGTTGAAGGATTACAACGACAAATATCAGAGGAGTTTAGAGATGTATCCTTGAACCGGGTGTAAACTGATTTGAGAGAGCAGTTATGCTCAGTTCAATTTAATTTGAGGACTTATGGCCAGAATTGGGTTAAGTCCATTTGAAAACATTTTGTTCATGATTGGCCTATTTAGGCCTTTGCTTGGGCTCTGCCCCCTTTTAATAATGCATACCATTGGGCTTTTTAATTAAAAGCATAGCATTTATTTTGGCCTGTTAGGCCTTTTTAATTGGACTCTGTCCCTTTTCTTTAATAATGCAGAGCATTCAATGGTCTGACAGCGCGCCACGTGGCCTGTCAGGCGCTTTGCGCCGATTGAGGAGCGCAAGACGCAAACTGATGTGGAGGTGACACGTGTCATACTCTGGTGAGCGCAAGTCTGTTAGCGCAGTGCGCTGCTCTAGTGCGCTGCGCTAGTGCGCTGCTGACACGTGGCGTGCTCTGCTAAGCGCAAGTCTGTTAGCGCAGTGCGCTGCTGACACGTGGCGCGCTCTGGTGACTTGGGCCAATCCAAGAGCGCAACAGCGCAAATTAGGAGTGTAGGGCACTGTACAGTACCGCAGAGCGCATCTTGATCTAATTTAGATCAAAGAAAAGAATCTTTTTAGAGGTTCTACCTCAAGATTCAAGAACCAATGGTTCATCAAAAGGCAATGCCTTTATATAGATCAAAAGATCTAATCAATGAAGTAAATTACTTCTGTTTTATCTTTTTTCAATTAGATCTTCTTTTGATCTTTTTTCTCTTTTTTTTTATCCAAGATCTTGATCTTGTTCTTAGATCATTAATCTTTTTAGAAGAAATTCTTCTTTTATTCAAAAGTTTACCTTTTTTCTTTCTCTTTGAATTCTTCTCAAAGTTTTTAGAAGAGCTCTCTGTATCTCTCTCTCTCTGTATGTTTTAGACTTGGAGTCTAGAGGCTTTTATATAGGGCCAATGAGTTTGTTAGGTTTGTTACAGAAATCTTTTTCTGATTGATCTGGGGATATTTCCCCACCGTTGGATCTTTGATCCAAGAGCTCTTTTTTATAGAAGATAATCTTCTTGTTTTAACAAGATTAGAAAGATCTTTCTAGAATTTTAATTCTGATTTAGTGCTGGCACAGTTGGCGCAAGCGCAACCGCGCTGACACGTGTCGCGCAGCGCAGAGCGCAAGTCATCTGAAGCGTTGCCTCTTTATTTTTATTTTAAAATAGAGCCTTGCTCTGATTGGGTGCACTGTCTTGGGCGCAGTGCTGGCGTGTCTGCTTTTGACACGTGGCGCGTTGCGCGCAGCGTAAGAAATCTGAAGCGTTGCTTCAATTTTTGAATTTTTAAAACAGAGCTTTGCTCTGATTAGGGGAAACAGAAACGTTGCTTCATTTCCCGCCTTGGAATTTGAACAGAGCTTTGCTCTGATTGGGGGAAACAAATGCCCCCCCACCGTTGCGCTTACGTGGCCCCAGACGTGAGTGCAGTGGTGGCAGAATTCCAACCGTTGCGCCATCCTTTGGAAGTTGAAACGACTCTCACTGCTTATAAATAGGACCTTTGGTCCCTTAGATGATTTTCATCTCTCCTTGAGAATTATCTCTTATTCAGAGCATTGCTCTTAGGCTTTAAGAACTTTTCAAGAGTAAAACTCTGTTAAAACTTAGGTATAGTTTAAAACTTTTATGAAACCAGGGTTTTACCCATTAACAGAGCTTTGCTCTCATAGATCTTTTGATCTAAAGAATGCCCCTTTAAGGTTTCATTAGTAGAGCTTTTACTCTCTAAATGAATCTTATTTATAATTTCTTAATTCATTAATGGGGCTTTGCTCCTTTTTTCATGGATCTTGAAGATTTAAGATGGAATTTTATTTTTGATGAATTATATCATCTTTTTAGAGCAGAGCTCTCAATGTTCTCGGGGGCCTTCTTTAACTTCCCTTCATAATTGACTTTGACAGGTGTCACTCCTGTTTGTAGAGCATTGCTCTCGAGGAGTTTAACTTTCTGCGCATGTCTTAAATCAGAAATTGCTTAACCAGTCTGTCTGTTGATTTTGTTGATTTTCTTTTGCAGGAGTAATGGACGCCCACATGTGTGACCTTGATGAGATCATCTCTTACGGAGACATTCGCCGACTCGGCCGTTCTCAGGACCGGGAATTTACCAACGCCGAGTGTGCCGAGATTATGAGTCGTTTTGACGCATTTAATGGCCAACTGCTTCCCCGGCGTTCCCCTCTCTTGAAGCTTATCGTGGGAGCAATCTGGGAAGCACTTCCCTTGTTCTGTACTGGTGTGCCACTTGGGGCATTGGACGTCGCCGAGGATAAGGTGCACTCGGTGTACCTGATGAACCTAATCTCAAAGAGATGGCGAGACAATCTTGTCGATCTCTTGCACCAGGCCTTACAACAGTCCGCCATTCTTGCTGTCTATCGGAGGTTGGAGGACATCAGTGGGGATCCCGACGCTCGTGCTCGCGAAAGAAAGCACACCAGGATGGTTCGCCAGGCTTGGAAAGTTCTGGACAAGGTCACTTTTGAGTTTCTCAATCCATGTCCTGGATTTGAGGTTTTGCCATTGTAATCATCTCGATAATGCTGCTTTTGTTTATTGTCTTTATTGATGTAAAAATTTTCCGAGTATGAATGACAAATCTTTTGCCCCTTTCCTTTTATTTTCTGCTTTGCTATTGGCATATTCCTTAAGTAAGCGTAGCCTGTAGGTGATATAGCACATCCTGTCTTGAATACTTTGGGGAGTAGTAATGGCTTAGGAAGCAGGTTCAGATCTGCTACCTAAGGCTTTCAACTTTATGAGCCGTGAGGGTCTCATAAAGACTTTTCTCCCTATGAGTCGAGAGGATCTCGTAGGTGTATTTTCTCCTTAGGGGTCGTGAGGAATCCTAAGTGCGTTTTATCTTATAAGTCGTAAGGATCTTATAAGAGAATTTTCCCTCTTACGAGTCGAGAGGACCCGTAAGCGGTTGTTTCCCTCCTTGTCGAGATTAGACTTTGGAGAGTGTGGTCCGTGAATAGTATGAAAGAGTCCGTTTTGGACCAACTTGTAGGACCCAGTGCTTAGGAAACAGGTTTTTTAATCTCCGCTGCCTAAGGCTTTTCCTCACGAGTCGAGACGAATCGAGAAGTTCTCGCAAAGACACTAATTTCCTCACGAGTCGAGACGAATCGAGCAGTTCTCGCAAGAATATCCTAACGTCACAGTTAACCTATGCTCTTTACGACAGAGGTCCGTTAGGGTCTGTGGTACTTAAGGTTTTATCCGTCGTACCGTCGCGTTGACTGATGTAATCCTCGATAGGCGATCTTGCTGTTCGAGTAGCCTTGCGACTGTCGTGTCTCTGATCCCTTCGGGGGCTGGACAAGACGTCTTCAAGCAATCCTCCTAGGCAGTTTGACCGTCGGAACAGCAAGCGTTAGGAATTTTGCTATGCCGCTTTTTACTTGAGGTTAGGCTCATTTTGGAGAGCCCCGATGAGTCATAACCACTCCACGCTGGTGTGGGATGATCTCCGATAGTCTTTCAGGCTTTATATGACTTGCCGTTAAGACCCTGAAGCTAGGAATTTAGCCTTTGCTTCGTTTGCTGGCATTGCGTCCTCTATATCGAGACGAATGTCACCGTTTTGTTTAGGTTGCTGGTGAACCGTCGAGATTTGGAACTAGGGATTTTTCCGTGGCTCCTCTTGGTGATGTTGCGTCTGCTGTATCGAGACGAACGTCGAGGTGGTGACCCCTCCGCACTGGTGCGAGATGATCTCCGATTGTCTTTCAGGCTTTATATCACTTGCCGTTAAGACCCTGAAGCTAGGAATTTGGCCTTCGCTTCGTTTGCTGGCATTGCGTCTGCTGTGTCGAGACGAACGTCGAGGTGGTGACCACTCCGCACTGGTGCGAGATGATCTCCGTTTGTCTTTCAGGCTTTATATGACTTGCCGTTAAGATCCTGAAGCTAGGAATTTGGCCTTCGCTTCGTTTGCTGGCATTGCGTCTGCTGTATTGAGACGAATGTCACGGTTGTCTCTAGGTTGCTGGTGAACCGTCGAGGTTTGGAACTAGGGATTTTGCCGTGGCTACTTTTGGTGATGTTACGTCTGCTGTGTCGAGACGAACGTCGAGGTGGTGACCACTCCGCACTGGTGCGAGATGATCTCCGATTGTCTTTCAGGCTTTATATGACTTGCCGTTAAGACCCTGAAGATAGAAATTTGGCCTTCGCTTCGTTTGCTGGCATTGCGTCTGCTGTGTCGAGACGAACGTCGAGGTGGTGACCACTCCGCACTGGTGCGAGATGATCTCCGATTGTCTTTCAGGCTTTATATGACTTGCCGTTAAGACCCTGAAGCTAGGAATTTGGCCTTCGCTTCGTTTGCTTTGTCACGTCCGAATCCTGTTGGAGGCAGAACGCTGTCGTAACATTTCTTCTGTTGTGTAGAGATAAACGTCGAGGTGGTGATCACTTCATGTTGGTGTGAGATGATCTTCGATTGTCATTCAGGCTTTATATGAGTTGTCGTCAAGACCCTGAAGCTAGGAATTTGGCATTTGCTTCATTTACTGGCATGTCCGAATCCTGCAGGAGGAAGAACGCTATCGTGATATCTCGTCTGTTGTATCGAGACGAATGCTGACGTGGAGCTGGGATTTTGCCGTCACTCCTCTTTGTTTCGACCGTGAGGTCTTTTGTTGGCGTTGTACCTGCATCCTGCTGAACTGCGAAAGAACGCCGTTGTTGACATCTCGTCTGCTGTATCGAGACGAATGTTGAGGTGAAGCTGGGATTTTGCCGTCGCTTTGCTTTGTTTCGACTGTGAGGTCTTTTATTGGCGTTGTATCCGTATCCTGCTGGACTGCGAAGGAACGCCGTTATTGACATCCCGTCTGCTATATCGAGACGAATGTTGAGGTGAAGCTGGGATTGTTCCGTCGCTTCGATTTGTTTTGACTGTGAGGTCTTTTGTTGACGTTGTATCCGTATCCTGCTGGACTGCGAAGGAACGCCGTTGGTGATCTCTAAGTTGTCGATATCGACGTCGAGACCCTGAAGCTAGGGATCTTCCTTCGCTTCGTTTGTTGACATTGTGTCTGCAATATTGCGACAAATGTCGAGGTTGTCTCTAGGTTGTCTATGAACCGTTGAGATTTGGCTTCGCTTTCTGGTGGAGCCAGTTGGGAAGATATGGTTCCCTCTTTGTTTGTGCCCCTGGATTGTATACAGGGATCGATGTGATCTCACCTGTAGGGAAAAAGTTTCATTCATTTTTTTTATATTATTATTTTATTTCCACGATGCTCTATCATTTCAGCTTTTATATCGCGAAGGTCGCGATTGCCCAATGATTTCGGCTATTTTTCGCGGTGCCCAATCATTTTGGCTATTTTTCTTTTTACTCGCTGCTTTTTATTGTGAGCTGTCCAATCATATCGGCTGTTTTTTTACTCGCTGCTTTTTTTGCGAGTTGCCCAATCATTTCGGCTATTTTGCATGCATACATTTTTACTTGCTGATTTTTTTGCAAGTCGCCCCATCATTTCGGCTATTTTGCAGGCATGTGTGGCTTGCTGTCTTTTCGCCGCAAGCTTGGGATTAGACACCGATTTCGGCATCAGCACCGCTACAACTGGGATGTTTCCAGGAGCGAATCATCATTTGCCTCTGTCGATGTTGAACAAAGGCAGCTTAGTAAACGGGGTTAGGGTCCTGTCGACTAAGGCTTTGACTTCATGAGCCGTAAGGGTCTCACAAAGGTATTTCTCCCTACAAGTCGTGAGGATCTCGTAGGTGTGTTTTCTCCTTAGGAGTCATGGGGATTCCTAAGTGTATGTTCTCTTATAAGTCGTAAGGATCCTACAATAGTGCTTTCTCCTTATAAGTCGAGAGGACTTACAAAGGTTGTTCACCCTACGGACATATCCCTAGTCGCGGGTGGGACTTTGCTGGGGAAATGTTTATTCGCGCCTATGGATTGTATACAAGGGTCAGTACTGAGCCACTTGTAGGGCAATATCGAAAGTTGTGGGGGTTGCTTAAGAACAGGTTCAGGTCTCTGTAACTTAAGACTTTCAAATCTTATGAGCCGTGAGGGTCCCATAAGAGAGTTCTCCTTACGAGTCGTGAGGATCTCGCAAGTGTAATTTCTCCTTAAGGATCATGAGGATCCCTAAGTGTGCTGCTCCCTTGTGAGTCGTAAGGATCTCACGCGGGTGGTTTCTCCTTACAAGGTCGAGAGGACCCTGTAAGTGTCTTTTAACGAGGTTGCGCCCTTTCGGGTTTTCACAAACACTCGCCGGTAGCCCTGCTGTTTTTACTCATGGAGCCCTTTCGGGTTTTCATCCGTGCCCATTTTGCTTATGGACATACCGTTTTTTTTTTATTCTCTTTTTTTTAATTTTTTTTATATAACGAGGTCGCGCCCTTTCGGGTTTTCATAAACACTCGCCGGTAGCCCTGCTGTTTTTACTCACGGAGCCCTTTCGGGTTTTCATCCGCGCCCTTTTTGCTTATGGGCATACCGTTTTTATTTATTTATTTATTTTTATTCTTTTTTTATATATATCGGCTTTGGGATGTTGCAATCCACCGTAGTTTATCGACATCTCGGTCAACAGCTAGTTTTAGGGCACAGTGGTCCGTCATTAGTTTAAGGACATTTCGGTCTGTTGCTGAAGAAGGCCGGCTACTACTTATAGAGTTTGGGCTTAGGAGGATAGCGAGCGGACATAGTCTTCGTCATCTATCATTGACCTAAGTTTGACTCATTAAGCGTAGTATTTCTTTAGGAAGCGACCGTTTATTGGCCTGAAAGGCCTTTCACCGTGCATATCCATGAGTAGATAGGCTCCACCCTTATAAACCTTGTCTATGATGTACGGGCCTTCATAGTTCGGCTCGAATTTTTCCCGCTTGGCACGATTGGGGATCATAGGTCTTTTGACCACTAGCACGAGTTCGCCTTGGCGGAATGTCCTCGGCCTGGTCAATCTTTCATATGAGCGCGTCATCTTTGCTTTATAAGCCTCTAGATTTTGTTACGCTATGAGCCGGGTTTCATCAAGGGCATCAAGCTCCTCAAGCCGAAGGTGAGCATTTTCTCCGCCGGTCAGCTCATAGTGGACAGCCACTCATAGAGAGGGTAATTCTATCTCGAGGGAGAGTACTGCTTCTGTACCGAATACCAACGTGTACGGCGTCGTGTTCGTGGCCGTCTTGAACGTAGTTCGATACGCCCAGAGAGCTTCTTGTAGTCTCTCATGCCAGTCCCTTTTATTTCGGGACACCGTCTTCTTCACGATCTTCGTCAAGGTCTTATTGAAAGCCTCAGCTAGGCCGTTAGCTCGGGGATTATAAACTGAGGAATATCTCAAGTCTATGTTGTGTTGTTGTGCGAAGCGGCTGATCTTGTGGCTTCTGTAGGCTGGCCCGTTATCGGAGATGATCCGTCGCGGAGTTCCAAACCGATAAATGACGTGCGTTTTGAAGAAATGGAGGATATTCTCCATCTTCACTTCCCTCAGCGGTACTGCTTCTGCCCATTTGGAGAAGTAGTCAGTCGTCGCCAAAATGAATCGATGTCCCCTGGACGATACTGGTTCGATGGGGCCGATTACGTCAGTCCCCCACATTTCGAACGGCCAGCTGGCCACTGTTGGATGTAGAGGATTTGGGTGATGATGGATAAAGTCCTCATGAATCTGGCATGAGTGGCATTGCTTCGCATATTCGAGGCAGTCATAAATCATCGTGGGCCAATAGTAGCCCATCCGTTTAATCTTCAACTTCATCTTCGGGCCTGCTTGGTGAGAACCGCAGAGTCCGTCGTGAACTTCCTGAACGACTCTTTTCGCCTCTTCAGGTCCCAGACATCTCAACCACAGAGAATCAAACGACCTCTTGTACAGAGTATCATTAACGAAGGCGAAAGACAGAGCTCGTTTCATGAGCTGATGTCTTGAGGACGCATCTTCAGGCGTTCGACGGGATTTGAAGTAGTCTATAAAGACTTCTCTCCAATCCTCAGCATTTTCCTGGTCTTTTATTTGCATAGCCATTTGCTCAGTCACTCCCTTTCCTTCGGATGATTCCGGAGATATTTCTGCTGGGGCAAGCACCCGATGGCTTTGTACCACGATTCTTACGTCATCGAGGTTCTCTTCGGCCAGTTCTTTAGCGAGCTTAGCTAGTGCATCTGCTTTGCTATTTTCCGCACGCGGTATGCTTTCCAGCATGTAGGAGGGGATTTGAGTCAGCAATTGCTGTACTCTTTCGCCATATTTCACCAGTTCGGGCTTGCATGTTTGGTAGTCACCATTTACTTGACTGACGACCAGTTGAGAATCTCCGTATATGAGGAGGTTTTCAATTCCCATGTCGATGGCGATCTCGAGGCCTGCTATCAAAGCTTCGTATTCGGCTTCATTGTTCGTCCTCGGCTCTGTTAAAGAGAAAGCAAAGTGCATTATCCCTCCTTGTGAAGTTACGAAGATGAGGCCTACCCCCGATTTGATTATAGGGGTGCTTTGTTTGCGCTTCTTCATGGAAGACGCTCCATCAAAATAAAGTTCCCATCGGGTATCACTACCATTGATCGCATCAAACGCGTGTTTGTCTAGCAGTTCGCAATTCAGAGGGGAATCGGCCGGTATCGGATGCTCAGCGAGAAAGTCGGCGATGACCTGGCCTTTCACTGCCTTAAGAGGCTGATAGGTTATCGAAAACACCATTAAGAGCAAGGCCCATTTAGCGAGTCTCCCTGTCAATATGGCCTTCGACATTAAATATTTAAGGGGGTCCACCTTTGAAATGAGACGGACTTCATGAGCCAACGCATAGTGCCTGAGCTTTGTTATCGCGAAGATCAACGCCAGGCAGTGTTTTTCGATGGGGGAGTAGTTGCTTTCTGCCCCCAGGATAACTTGACTTAAGTAATAAAGAGCTCTTTCTTTCCCTTGGTCGTTCTCTTGTGCCCATAATGCGCCTAAGGAACCTTCGAGGGCTGTTGTATAAAGAATGAGAGGCTTTCCCTTGACCGGAGCGGCCAACACTGGCGGGTTCTGCAGATACTGCTTGATTTCGTCCAGCGCGCCTTAGCATTTGTGATCCCAGACGAACGGGGTTCCCTTCTTCATCAGGTGACTATAAGGACGACACTTGCCAGATAGATTGGCTATAAATCGCCGGATATACGCGAGCTTCCCTTGGAGAGACCGCAATTGGTTGAGAGTCCTTGGTGGGGGCATCTTCATGATCGCCTTGATCTTTGACGGATCTATCTCGATACCTCGGTGTCGGACGATGAAACCTAGGAATTTGCCGGAGGAAACTCCGAACGCGCACTTGAGAGGGTTCATCTTCAAGTTGTATTGTCGAAGGCATTGAAATACGGTCTTCTGATGCTCTAAATTCCCCTCGTATGATTTGCTCTTAACCACGAGGTCGTCGATATAGCATTCGACGATTTCATATATAAGGTCATCGAAGATCTTTGTCATGGCCCTTTGATAAGTAGCACCGGCGTTCTTTAGACCGAAGGGCATCACCTTGTAGCAGAATATACCTAAAGGGGTCCGGAAAGCGGTGTGCTTCTGGTCTTCGGGATGCATCTTTATCTGATTATCTCCTGATGAGCCGTCCATGAAAGAGAAAACCTCGTGAGTGGACGTGTTATCTATCATCAGCTCGGTGACCGGTACTGGGAAATCATCCTTCGGGCAGGCTTTATTGAGATCCCGAAAGTCTACACATAAGCGCACAGTCCCATTTTTCTTCATCACCGGAACGATGTTGGCGATCCAATCGGGATACTGAACTTCCTGGATAAACCCAGAGTCGATCAGCTTCTTAACTTCGGCGTTAATGCTCATCTCAAGCTCGAGCCGCATTCTTCTCGGTGCTTGTTTGATTGGTTTAACGTCCGGGGATATCTCCAATTTATGCATAGCAATTTCTGGATCTAGTCCTGGCATTTCGGAATAGTTCCATGCGAAGCAATCTTTATACTGCATAAGCACGTCCTTTAATGAAGCCACTCTTCCTTCAGATAACAGCTCACTAACGAATGTCGGTCGCGGGTCGTTCGCCGTCCCTAACTCAATTTTCTTGAGGTTATCCACCGTGGTGTGTATCCCATCTTCCAGCTCTTTTGGCGCTGGTGGGAATTCTGAGATCACCTCGTCATTGCTGTTTTCGAAGCACCAAGGAAGGCCATCCATATTCTCGGGCTCTTCTTTTGATATCGTTACATATGACAAGCACGAGCTCGCTTCCAAGACCGATGTGGATCTGGTTCTGTTCTCGTGGCTTTGGGTTCATGCTTCTGTGGCGGCGTTACCCTCCAGCTGTCAGATAGAGCAAACTTGCCGAGCTGATACTGATCTTCGACCCAATTCTTGAAGGTGAAGCAATCTTTGAGAGGGTGCCCTATTACCCTGTGATAAGAGCAATAGTTCGGGTGTGAGACTTCGCCTGCTTGTTCAGGGTGCTTGGACTCCGGAAGTGTAAGCATTTGGTACTTTATAGCTAGGTCAAGTATCTTCTTTGTCTTGTCTTGAGGAAAAGAGTATGCTCGACTCATCTTCTTCATAAGGGACAAATCCAGACCGCTCGATTCCCGACTGCGTGGCTTCTTGGTCCCGCTTTGTTGTTGCTGAATGTCTTTTCCTCTTTTTGACTTGTTTCTGCCTCTGCGTCGGGCCTTTTTTTACAACAGGTTGACAGGGAGCGGCATTTTCGTCTTTCACAGCCTGTTGAAGGAGGCGTTGCGTCCTGGCTTTCTCGTAGATGGCCATTTCGCGGTTGTAGTCGTCTCGAACTTTTTGACCAGCTTCCCTTATAAGCTTGTCCATTTGTTCTTCGAACGACGGACTGGGCATTTTTACGTCGGGGACTTTTTCTGGTTTAGGGTTAACATCTTCCCATTGAGCATCCCCTTCTTCATCAAAGTTATGCACGACATAGCAGTCGTGGAGTAGCTCCCGTTTCTTGGACTGAACATATCCAAGCCCGATTGCTTCCATTCTCCCGCTAGGCAACTTGTGCTGAATTCCGGGAACGTTCCAGATCCTGTCGTAGAACTTAGCTTTTCGAGCGGTCTATTTGAAGGGTATCCCTTGGCGCTTCAATAGCCTTTTCAATCCTTTCGTGTAATATCTAGGCAGACGGATGGGCTGAAGCCTGTCAAGCGTAGGATTCGCACCGTGCCAGATTTCTTTTTCCACTTTAGTTTCCCCAGAGTGGTAGAATAGAATCGCCTTTTTGCCTTCTCGCCTGGGAGGGACATAGAACGTCTGCAGCTCTTCTATACTGTAGGTATCAAGCGCGTCAAGTTCTTTATGATGTTTAAGTGGAAACATGGCGACTTGCAGACTTTGCTCTTCATCAGCGAAAGTTTGTATTGAAGGCCGAGCAGAGAATATAGCGTGGACTTCATCTTCCGAATCGCTGCCAAAGATCAACATGGGAGCGGACGGTCCCGGCTTGTTGTGTTAGGGTGGACCCGAATAAACCATCTCTTCCTCTTCCTCAGTATCACTCCCGAAGACAGGGATGGTGGTGATAGCTTTGTTCTCCGGCTTGTGACACCTCTCCGTGTCTTCGAAATCTGGCAAGAAGTATTTTGCATCTTCGTACTTACGGACCTCGTTTACGGAGAATGGGTTCAACTCTCCTGTTACGGTATACTCGAGACCATCCTTAAAATATTTCATACACTGATGCTGTGTAGAAAGGATGATGTTGTACTCGTGTAACCAGGGTCGGCCGAGCAAAGCATTATAGCATGTCTTGGCGTCTATGACGTGGAATTTAATGTCCGTGACGAGTAGCCCAAAGCTTAACGTCAGTATCACAGACCTAAGAGTCTGTGATGATTGAGAGTCAAACCCGGAGATGGTGATCTTATCCCGAGCGAGGTGCTGGACGCTCACGCAGATTTCCTTCAATACTTGTACATTGAGGAGATTGACGGAAGACCCATTGTCAACCAAGATTTTGTCTATCTTTATATCGTGGCAGTACCCTGAGACATAGAGGGGACGATTGTGTTCGCACATCCTAAGGAGGAGGTCTTCATCACCGAAAGTGACATCAGCTGTGTGCACTTCTTCCAGCCCATCCTTCATCTTTTCTTCGGCGAGAAAAGCTTGGAATTGCTCCGGCTCCTGCAACGCTTTGATCAATGAATCTCTTGCTTCTTTTGATAGTAAGAGGGCATCGAGAATACTGAGCTGCGAGAGTAACTTCCTCAAGTGTGCCAGAACATTGTAGTCCACATTATTTTTCTTCGGCGGGTCCTTGGCGGTTAGCTCTTCCATGACTTGGTCAACAGGGCGATATCCTTAGAGACCTTTTCTTTTCCCTTATCTTTTTTATTTGAGGGTCCAAGATTCTTTTCGGGTAGCGTACGATTACGCAGCCGGATATTTTCGCAGGCCTTCGGCTCTTCCTCTTTTCCCGAGGTGGACTCTTTAAAGAGAGGGCTGAGGGCGACTTCTTCGTCAGAGTCGCTTCCAAAGGTGATAACTTGCGATCCCTTGGTGTCGGCTATGTGACAACTGCCAGCAGCTCTTTCACGCTCATATGTTGTGCTTTTCCATTCCCGACGAGCCTTGCGCTTCACTTGTTGAACGTGTCGTCGCTGGGCAACATATCCCTGCCACCAGTTTTTAAAGGCTAAGCATTCCTCAGTGAGGTGTGCAATCCTCTGATGGTATAGGCAGAAGTTAGGATGTATGTCTACTTCGTCAAGACGTATATTGCCAGGGGAATTTCCTTTGAGAGATGGCAACTTCATTCCTATTGCCAGGGCCCTAGCGAATTGATTCCTTACTTTAAGCTTGCTTTTGCTGGCGATAGGGACGCTTTGCTCCAGTCGGGGCGTCTCGAACTTTTCCTCCAGTCGTTGGCGTTTGGCCTTTTCAAATATAGCCAGTTCACGCTCTCGATTGGCTTTGCTTTCCTGACGGGCTTTGTTTAGGAATGCATCAATCATTTCGTCTGATGTTCCTAGCAGTTCTGGTTTAGGATCTGCCCCCAGCTTCTCAGTGCAAGGAGTTTTCTCATCGTCTGTAAACGAGTGGGAGATCATATGACAACTCGCCACATAACCCTCAGATTCATCTGACGAGCTTTCTCCATCAACTTCCTCCTGAAAGACGTGGCTGAGGAACTCTTGGAGCGTAATGGGAGTCCGTGCCTTCTGATTATATTCCTCCAGCGCGTCAATCTATTTCTGTAAGTCCGTGCGCTTGTCGCCAGGTTTCACGGCCTTTTGGGACTTCTTCTTCTTTTTCGAAGATTTTGACGGCTGAGTGTGAGCATTTTGGCTATCACCAATCTTTGGAGTTGGGCGCGGCTTCAGCATCCTCTTGATGATCTTAGGTTCCAACGGGTTCTTCCATCTGATCGCCGGGCATGTCTGGAGATCATTCAGCATCCTTTTGGTTTTGGTCAAAAGGGCCACCTCCCATAGAGCTTCTTCAACAAAAGAATAAGTTACCCCCGGTATGTCCGTCTTCTTTGGAGTGTGCGGCTGTGGTGGGTTTAATTTTCACTTTTCAGACAGCGCAAACTTGCCTTGTAGGTACCGATCCTCGATCCATCTCTTAAAGATGAAGCAATCCTCGATCGGGTGACTTACCGTTTGGTGGTAAGGGCAATAATTGGGATTATTCACCTCGCTGGGTTGCGGTGGTCTCCTTGAATTCGGGAGATAGATAAGCCTATTGCGCATCTCCAGCTCGTACAGCCTCTTCGTTTTATCCCACGGGAATGAGTAAGGGCGCTTCATTTTCTCATTATAATACCGCCGTCTCTCTTCCAGTTGATCCGCTAGCTTTGGGGCACTGGGCTGCTATTGGGTGTTCACAACGAAGGTCGCCTTCCCTTTACCCTTGTCGTTTCGGGGTTCCGGCTTCGGAGGAGACGGTCTGTGACCCATTTGATCCATCTAGGCTAACTTATCAATTAAAGCCTGGAACGTGGTCGGCTTGAAGAACATCATGAATTGCGAGATGGTTGCTTGCGGATCAAGAGTGTCCAGGAACATGCCTACCGCAGGTGCTTCTTCGATGCGCTGTTCGCATTTCGACCACAGATTCCGCCACCGTATTGCGTATTGGACCCAAGTCTCACCTGGCTTCACCCTGGCATTAATCAGTATCGTTATTAGAGTACGCTCGCTGGTGCTTGCGAAACGCTGGGTAAACAACAACTCCATTTCAGCGAAAGTTTTAACAGAGTCGTTCGGAAGCTCGGAGTACCATTCAAACGCCGTCTCCGATAAGCTGCCGACGAATTGACGAAGCAGGAGCTTATCATCGCCGCCGGTGTTGCCACAAAGAGCCCTGAACTGGGCAACATGTTGATGGGGATTGCCTGTCCCCTTGTAGACATGGAATTTTGGAATCGTGTAGCCCGGCGGGAATTTGATCTGATCATACCAGCTCAGATATGGTCGCCCCGTTTTGATAACTTGACCGGCCGCCTCAGTTGCCTGGTGAACCCTTATCTGCTGAGCTATATAGTCATCCAGTGCGGCCTTGGAAATGGTTTCCTCCTTGGCTGCTGAAAGAGCCGGAGGAGGATTAGATGTCTTCCCTCTATCATCTTCAATAATGATTGGAGGGTCTTCAGCTGGAGGATCCGGCTGTAACATCATCCCTACCATATCCTGGAAGAGAAGCGACATTTGCTTTATGTTAGCCGCTTGCTCTGCGGCTTCTTTGTCCTTCTTTTCGAGGACTCTGCGTAAGAAGTCAGCATCGGATTCTTGCTCGTGACGCTGCTCTGATGATGCCTCCGGGCTTTCTTTTGGCCCGGTGAGTGCAGCCATCGCAGTCATCATCTCTTGAAGCTTCTGCTGTTGCTCTTGGGCTTTTGTCACGGATCGGGTGAGCGGTCGGTGACCTATCGAAGCGCGGCCTTCCTCCTTTCCGGAAGCCATATAAACAGTATGGACCACCATGCCCCCAGACTTGGGGCGTCTGTGCTCAGCGCTTTTACAGTTCGCCATGTTCACAGGGGCTTTTTGCGGCCTGCTTTTCTTTTGAGTGATTGACGTTGAGGGAGCCATTGCAGTGGGCACCCAGCCAGCTGTTGCTTTTTCTGGCTTGACAAAGTAGTCCTTCTCCTTCCGAACCTTCATCTTTTTCTGTCGGCGGAGGTAGTCTTGATCAACAACCGAGTCTTGGACTTGACGCCGGACTTTGTAAATCTTATAGGACAGCCGCTGAGGGGGCTGCTCCAGCTTCTTCTCTGTATCATTCCCTACAGGTGAAGGAGTTCTCTTCAGCACTGCAGTAAGAGAGTTTCTGCGCACCTTGTTAAGCAGTTCAAAGCTGTTCTCGGTTTGAACAGCAGCATCGATCCCCACCGTTGGAGCTGGTGGAGTAAATCCAGAGGGAGAGCTGCCCCCAGCCTTCCGTACTCGGCGCCAGTGACAACGGCGAGCATGTCGCGTGGATGGTGTTGGTTCAACCGCAGGGGTGACCTCCTCATGCCCCCTGTGTTGGTTAGAATTCGCTGTTATCATCCTTTTAAAGACCGACGTCCGTTGAATGGGGATGGCCAATCAATCGAAAGCAGACTTCCGAGTAGGGGAAGCAACCTTGGTGATTTTGCCTGGAACGGGAGTAGAAATAGTCAGTCTTGTGAAGACCGACCCTTTGGCAGGAGAAACCGCCTTGACGATTTTGGGAGCAGGGATGGCTATCCGCTTCGGGATAACACCTTCTGGTATTGCAGGCTTCTTCATGGGCCCGTTGGAGCTCTGGCCTAGTTTGTTAAAAATCGAGGCAGTGGAGTTGGGCGACCCGTTGAGAGGGGTCACGGTAGTTGTAAGACGATCAAAGACCGACTTCTTTGGAGCTTCTTACGACGTCATTGGGGTATTGATGCTTGTCGGTGGGAGCATGGTCCTGAAGAATAGTCCAGTGGTGGCTTGAGTCACCTGCTCCACTGGCATCTTGAAAAGGGAGGCCGCTCGGGGCCCGTAAGTCACTCCTCCAGCAAGGACGGAGTAAGAGTTGTAGTTGCAGGTAGTGCAGTTTGAAGCCATCGATCTTCTGTTTTCTGCACGGAGCAAGACACCAAATCTAAGTACCTCGAATCCATAGGCAACCACAGCAAACCGCGATTCGTTCGTGAACACGACACACGAAGTGTGGAGTGGAAAGAGGAAGAGGTCCCACCGGGCGTGCCAGAATCTGTTCCCCTCCGAATGACAGCACGACGTAGAGACTTCTTGCCTGAGATTCGGGGCAGATGCTATTTGGTGCTATCCGTCCACCTCTCCGAAGATGCCAAGTTGATTTATGGCACCGTGTATTGAAGGTTTAGACGGATGCGGCCGATGTAGCAGACTTCGTCAGATTCCCCCTCGCTTGAGGGGTTTTTGATTGTGGAGACGCTCTTCCCTGCAGGCGCAAGCCCCTGCAGTTAATTACGCTACCGCATCGCGGTAACAACTTTCTCCTTCTCCAGATATTCACTTCGTATCGTGGGTGTTTGTTTTGTTTGTGGTTGCCCGTGGATTGTATACGGAGACTAATTTATGTCGTCACCCGTAGGACGTGGATTAGTCCAAATCCGTATTTTCTTAGATTTGGGTTTGGGGTTTTGGTTTGAGGATACGTTAGCCATATTTGAGGCTACGATCAACTCAAACGTTTGTTAAGGATACGTTAGTCTAATTTGAGACTAAGATCAACTTAACGGGATCGTTTAGATCCGACATAAGAGCATTTTGGTTCTATTGTTCTAGTTTAGGGACATAGTGGCCCATTGCCAGTTTAGGGACATGGTGGTCCATTGCCAGTTTAGGGACATGGTGGTCCATGGAATGTATGGCCGTCGGGACCCGTCACCTTTCTGAAGACGTTGAAGGATTACAACGACAGATATCAGAGGAGTTCGGAGATGTACCCTTGAACCAATGTTGGTTGGGAGATTTATAGTCCAATTTGGGACTAAAGTCTGTTTGAAGGTTATGTTAGCCATTTTTTAGGCTAAGATCGACTCAAACGTTTGTTAAGGATACGTTAGTCTAATTTGAGACTAAGATCAGCTTAACAGGATCGTTTAGATCCGACAAAAGAGCATTTGGGCTCTATTGTTCTAGTTTAGGGACATAGTGGTCCATTGCCAGTTTAAGGACATGGTGGTCCATTGCCAGTTTAGGGACATGGTGGTCCAACATTCCCATTTTGGGGACGAATATTGTTTTAAGGACATCATAGTCCATGAGTTTAAGGACCCCACAGTCCGTATCAATGTATGGTTGTCGGGACCCGTCACCTCTCTGACGACGTTGAAGGATTACAACGACAAATATCAGAGGAGTTCAGAGATGTACCCTTGAACCGGGTGTAAACTGATTTGAGAGAGCAGTTGTGCTCAGTTCAATTTAATTTGAGGACTTATGGCCAGAATTGGGTTAAGTCCATTTGAAAACATTTTGTTCATGATTGGCCTGTTTAGGCCTTTGCTTGTGTAAGTCTACGGTAGCGCCCCGGCCGTCTACAGACGCCAAATGCGGAACAAAAACTTTTTAACTGGCGCTATCGTATACTTTAACCCGGATCTGCCATTATTGCTAAACTAACAAACTGTAAAGAGTGTAGAAAGGTTATACCGAACGATCCGAGTCCTTCGTTCTTTAACCATCATCCCACGCTCCGTTGCGGCTGCTCCGATCTCGTCGATCTCCGATCTACTCGTCCAGGTGGCACCACGTCAACGATTCTTTAAACGGGCTCCCGCCTCTGACTCGAGGCAACTCGGTCGTCAAGTTTGCTAAAAGAGACGACCAAGATTGATGTAGAATATGAGTAGATTACTTTGTCTCACTTCGTCCAAAACCGTGGACGATCGGTTAATGAAGTTGCCACTCGAATCGGGCGATGGAATGAAAGAGGCTATGAAATTTCCATGCACCCAAAACTCTACTCTTTTAATCAAAATGAAATCAACCAAGTGAATGAGAGAGAGGGGAGGGGCCGGCCATATAAATAGAAGGAGGAGGGTGAGTGTAGGAGCAAAGAAGGAAGGTGATAATAAACCTTAAGCTTATCATAACCATTCATGAAAGCATTAGTCACAAAGAGCAATTAATGCAAACCAATGAACATAATACAACTCTCCCTTGCATTAAATGAATCATTAATGGCACTAATGAGTCACTTAACACCTCACCACTTCTAGAACCTTCTAGAAGAATCCACACTCATCTCAAGAAAAGATAAACCCGTCTTTAACCGAATGTTAAAAGACAGCTGATAGAAAACTGGAAACTGGCAACTTCCAAAAGTGATCCCGAAACGAATTTCAGGATAACCCCGTAACTGTATAAATATACCCGCATTTGTATTACGACCGAATACAAATACAACTGAGACAAATATATTATATCTACTCAATATAATACTCGGATCCGGCTTAAAACAAAGCCGACCAGTATCATCTGCCCGAAAACTGACACGTGCGTAAACGCACGTGCATTTTCCGAACCCTGCCATAAAACCATACGGCCTCTACAACGTTTCATCCGAACTTGGGAAACTGTCTGTGGGGGACTCTAATGACTCGTCAGTACCCTGGCAGTGGGTTTAACCACAAACCGTCAGCGGCACTAGCTATGCGTAACGGCTGCCCATGGACTGACCTCAAGGGAGGCCGATGAGCGAACTCATCCGGAAAACCCTACTGAGCCTAACAGTGACAATGTATATACAGTCCGGTCCGTTCGTCTATGAGTATCGCATATCTTCCTAGGGGGCTAGTAACGTCAGACCCCCAATAGCAGTATAAGTCGTGTCGGAGTGTGGCCCAATAACACCCTGAGATACTACTGGAGTACCTACCAGTAATTCTCCTGCCACGGCCGTGGGCTATGTGTAATGGCTCTCCTAGACACAGCACGATCTCGCCCCCAATACCGGGAGAGACGAATCCCCTGTCGATCCGCTCACGTGCCTCCATATGGCTCGGGACTGTACCCAAAAGCTACCTGTTTGCACGACTCTTTTGAGCCATGGTAGGGTAGAAATCAAAGCACAGTGGGAACTCACACGAGACAAATGACGACCTCAGGTCGATGAACTAACCTGTACACATGTCACCAGGGAACTGCTATCTGACGATATGTATAATACCAACTAGCAGATTCCCGGCGAGTCCTGTCCGGTGTACTCATAACCCAATGAGCACCTGTATACATCTTAGGTGATCCAACTGACACCAGTGGCTTGTGAGACCGGCCACCGCCCCTCGTCGCGGTCTCGACTGTATACACTAGTCTACTCCGGAGTATCGATGCCCTGTCTCGAAACTCCCACGACTAGGGACCACAATTAAGGATATGCATATAAACCACCCAACTCTCACGTATATGATCGCCATCATACTGTTGGAAGTAAAGCAAGATCCTAAGGGCTCTACCAAAGTGTAACATGTAATCAGTCACCTGAACATGTACACGACTGATAAAGGCAAACCAGATAGCATACTATCATCTCGAGTAAGACTGTCCTACCGGTATAGGTCCTCCGCAATCATTGCAATCACGTACCTGTGATCCAATAATTGACTATGAGGGCACTATCTCCAACAATCTCCCACTTGCACTCAAGGCTAATTATTGCGATGTCGACTACTCACAGCCCGTGTGAAACCGAACATCCAACTCCTCTACTAATCAGTTACACAAAGCCCGTTTGTAAAACTATTGTGTTCGAGAAATAGTCTCAGTGAGTGGATCCGCCTAGACGTTTCTTTCTATATCTCTCTTAATCTCAAGTTCGCGGAGAAAGCCATCTCCCAAATTGAGTAATACCTGTCTTAAAATATGTCTGGATATCTGATGGGACCTAGTTCATAAATGAACTCCAAATCCAAACTTCTTAGACTGTATCGATCACTGAACCTAATCAGTATCCGGCACCATGCCACCCACAGTATCCTCTTGGACCACCTGTCCATAATACTGTCCCTCGTCAGAGGGAAAACTAAAACTCTGACAATCACTCTGTCATACACGTCACCTTTGAAGCCAGGAATGATAATCGTCTCCCAAAGGAGGCTGCCGTCATCAAATCCGTAGAACATCCACTTATGTTCTAAAACTGCTTCCTTATGTCTCTCCAGAATTGGATTAATACAAACTTATCGCATCTAGTGCAAAAACAATATCTGGTGTGGTACTTGACACCTCACGATTGACTCAATTGCCTAAGCAAGTGATCTGCCAATCATGCACAGCCCTCTCCTCTTTAGTCTATACGACACCTTTAGAGAGGGTGACTCCATCATCTGCAGGTACACCACCATGCTAGGAGTCAACTATTCTAAAAACCATTAGAATATCTGTCAAAGTACCCACATTGGGAAACTACCCAAATCTAGATCTAAAACCATAGATCCAGAAACCAGAATGTCAAATATTATATCCATATCCTGTCTGGAGAAACAACTGTGTGACGACCACAGTACAACCGATCGTAATATAGGAATTTTACTTCCTACTCTGTGTATGTCATCAAGATACCATGACATCACACCCTACTACCTTCTTAACAGATCCATCCCCTATTCTGATGAAGTCAAACCCATGACTGTCACATCAAAATTAGATGATCTATCTCCGCTATAACTGCTCTAGTCTATAAATAGACATAAGCTACTTGCCCACTATGCTTCCGCTACTCCCACTGACCACAACAACCCTCCTACCGGGTCTCATAGCCTGGAACAACGGTAGTGTCAAGTCTGAGTAGATAAGAACCTCCCTGTCACCGTCCTTGAGGCTACCGAAGTACCTCTCGGGTGTCTGAGGTTACCCACCATATCTGCGGAGTGGCTAATGGAATGTCAAACCTGATTGAATATATAGGTCCTATTAAATTTTCCGTAATCGTTCGCGGTTCTGGAATCACTTCCAGTTCTACCATACTCCCACTACTGTTTTCTGAAAAAATCCATTTTACTAAAACTGTGGCGAGTCAAGAACAATATCACTATTGATCTTCCAAATGGTAGAATATCAACCCTCGTCATAGGCAGGGTCAACCCACAAACAGCCATCACAGAAACGTGCCCAGAGTTATCCAGTGTTTGGTTTTAAGTATAAGCTGGACAACTCCCCGTACCTTAAGATCTTTTAAGGTACGAACTATTCTATATCCAATATAGAAACTTTGGCACTTATTTAATTTGAACCATATTCAATCATGCAGCTGTCTCCAGTGCATATCAACTTAATGGAAAGAGACTAATCAGTATTATCCAACTTAGGAATCCATCCAATTATGAGTAATCTGAAAGAGAAACAAGTTTCTCAAAACCATTACTATCATCTGAATACCAATCATAAGAATCTACATCTTCGATCTCTTTGAAGAATCCCGATACTTGTGACACCTGGTTCTCTACTTTATTCTTATACCCACAACTTCTCAAAACTTAGACCTTGTATTTCTACGAAACACTTGTCTAAAAACTAGAGAAGTTATAAGTAAACAGAACAAAGTACGAGGACCTACCCCTTTGTCCTGATGGACACTGGACAACATACAATACTCTGTATAAGTCCACTGAGTTGAATAACTCAAAACCTGTGCTTCGTAGGTTGAAAACTGTACCCTGGCGATTTCCTCAAATATCACCAATTACAACGAATTCCGATATAATGAGGATAATTACCTAATTCCCAATAACTTACTCCCACTCATCATCTGAAAAACCATACAGATATGAGAATGAAACCTGGTGAATACACACCCTGGAGTAAGTATCTAATCGGGAAAACAGTTTTCCATTAACAATGCACTGAAACATGAAAATGTTTCGTAGGGGTATCCTGGTATTCATAGTAATGCCTCTTCCATAATACAATTCATGACTTTAACCGTATATTTCTTTGCCTTCTCTCCAAATCCCTTTATTTGTCTTTAGTCGTTACCTTCTGTACACCATCGTTAGGCTAAATGGTTTTCTTCCTTCCCTACCGTTCGGCACCAGCCTATGGTTTGGAAGAAGACTATCCAGTAAGCATAATAGGTGTACCCTCCTAAACCAAGGAGTACTCATATCTTGAGAGAAGGTGATGATAAAAGACAACTGAATAATACCTCATTCTTTTAAAAGTGAAATAGGAGTGGCGATGAAGTACGCGGTTTTGGTCGTGAATGATATCAGTCGCAATTTACTTTGCCCTCTTTCTAATCCCTTTATTTTGTCTTTAGTTATTGCCTTCTGCACACCCTACTTAGGCTAATTGGTTTTCTTCATTCCCTACCTTTCGGTACCAGCCTATGGTTCGGAATAAGACTATCCAATAAGCGTAATAGGTGTACTCTCCTAAATCAAGGAGCCCTCGCAACCTGAGAGAAGGTGATAATAAAAGACAACTGAATAAACCAATTCTATTTCTCCTGAACCTGGATCCATCCTCGAAGAAGTCCCTTCGAGTTCGTATATAACCATACGATGGATCTATCCAATCGAAGTGGATATCCGTAGTAATACGGGTGTTCTGAGAAATTCAAAGGGTAAAAGAAGGAGTGGCAATGACTTATGCAATATAGACAATCCAAAAACCAGTATTTTAAGAAGGTTCGGTCAACTTGATCACTGAGTCATAGTCTAGGGTCGGTCAAAGGTCGCTGCCAAAGAGAAAGAGAAAAGAAACACTCTGCGTGCACTCTAACCTAGATCAGAATGGTTATCACTTTATCTAATCCGGAATCCTCCCACTGTCCTGTCAAATTCTCCTCCAAACCTGAAAGAAGAATCAATCGGGATCACCCGAAGAGTAAACCAACTCATCAGTGGGAATCGGGATCCAACTCTCATCGCATGATAACGTGATGGAATGCATCCACGTTACTTATACTCCAGAAGGTATGCGCATACTTGGCAAGTTTCAGTTTCTTTAGAAACTCCCGATATGAATTTTTGCCCCATGCTCTTATAACCTTGGCTTTGGTCAAAATATCATAAGTCGCATGCCAAGTTCTACCCGTCACTATCTTGTCAATTTGAACCCACCCGCACATGCCCCTGACTTTGGCCAATCGGCAGAACGACTGTCCCAAACTAACTCATCTATCTATGCAACAAATGAATACCCAGCAGCTACCAAACACTATGCCTTAACTTTGGCTAAAATGCATAGCTTGAATACTACTGAATACCCAAAAGAAGTGACGGAGGGCTACGGCTGGTTTTTGGCGAAAAACCTTTAACGTAACGAACTTGATATCGCTGAAGGAACCTGATAGCTTTTTTTAAAATATAGTGGCGAAAACCTTTGCTAAAGAGGTCACTCCCGGTAAAGGGATCACGGCTCTTTCCTCGTGGAATGAGGTGCAGGATATTCCACTGAATACCGCGATGCAAAGCAACATGTGATCGACTATAGTGAAGTTATTACCCTGACGCAAACTTCTGCCCAAGGGGTCAGTCCCGGTGAAGGGATATCGGCCCTTGCCCCGTCGAATGAGGTGCAGGATATTCCACTGAATACCGCTATGCATAACAAAAGGAAACGTCTTTGCAATAACACTTTTTAAGTTTGTTCCAACAACTGCAAACAGGTTTGTTTTCCTTTGCATTGATCAGAATCAACGCAGTCCTATCAATTAATCACACCAGAAAAGAACGAAAATAAAATGTACGTATATGCCATCCGCATTCGTCACTGGGTCTCGTCATCACCCGTTAGGTTACTTAACTAACGACAGAGCGGGGACTGGACTAGCGCGGGTGTAAAACATATACAATATCTAATAGTATATAAACCAATATACAATAATCGCTCCAGGCGTGATAATATGCAACATTACAGAAAAGTAATAAGCATCACAGAACAATACAGATAATCTGGGATCCCCGAGTTTCACAGAGCCGCTGCTGAAACCCGACGTTCCCCTGTCGTGTGGATATCCTGTGCAATGAAACCTAGACCCCTACGGGTGCGGCAAGTTACCCGCCAAAACCTGAAACGAGGCAGCCCCCTACAGAAAAGTGAATGGACCACCCAGCACTTCACGGAATTCGGTAATCTTGGGCACCCCTCCTTGGGTCAACCTGTACCCCCTACGAGTGCGGCGAATAGTCTGCCAATTCCAGAGTAAGGCCCCTCTGCCTTTCAAAGCCATAAGATGCAGACCCGTTGCCCTCCAGAACCCGGCTATCCGTGCACTCCGTTGCGGGGTAAAACCTAGTACAGAAATGGAAAAATAGTACAACAGGTACATCGACCGCAACCTGGTCGTGCCCCAAAAGAATATTATACAACAGGCAGAGACGGCAGTCCACAAGTTGGACGCTCGCCCCACAATATCAAATGTACAAATAAACTCAAACTGTACTACCATTGCACACTGCTATCCACCACGACAAATCCGCAACATCACAGCACAACACAAAATATCAACGCGAATGTCACGTTCGCAAACCCGTCTAAAAGAACTATAGCAATCAGACGCGGTTTACCGATCAAATGACATTCCCGGTCGGAGATATAATGTAAGCACTGTAAACAAACATGTTTAAATTTCGATCGACTAAATATCACAAAGTGGGCCCCACGAACAACTGGTGAACAGTAACAAAATCTGGGCCCAAAAGATATATACCAAAAACCCCAAATTCCAACAGAGAAGACATAGACCAAATTTGGTGCACTGATCCTATAGAATGGCCGCGGATGCGCGGCCAAACCATGGGTTTGGCCGCGACTCCGCGGCGGTTTGGTGGGATCACGTGCTCAAATTTGGTCGGTGTACTTCTGAAACCCTGCACAACTTTCTGTGATATGTGGAATAATTGTAGGACATCATTTAAAATCGACAGAAACTGTGAAATTGTAAAAATGCGGTTTTTGATTTCCGGTTCGATCGATATTTTAAACGTGTTAGCACAAGTTAGTAAAGCAAAATGGTGAGGCTCTGATACCACTGTAAGTCTATGGTAGCGCCCCGGCCGTCTACAGACGCCAAATGCGGAACAAAAACTTTTTAACTGGCGCTATCGTATACTTTAACCCGGATCTGCCATTATTGCTAAACTAACAAACTGTAAATAGTGTAGAAAGGTTATACCGAACGATCCGAGTCCTTCGTTCTTTAACCATCATCCCACGCTCCGTTGCGGCTGCTCCGATCTCGTCGATCTCCAATCTACTCGTCCAGGTGACACCACGTCAACGATTCTTTAAACGGGCTCCCGCCTCTGACTCGAGGCAACTCGGTCGTCAAGTTTGCTAAAAGAGACGACCAAGATTGATGTAGAATATGAGTAGATTACTTTGTCTCACTTCGTCCAAAACCGTGGACGATCGGTTAATGAAGTTGCTACTCGAATCGGGCGATGGAATGAAAGAGGCTATGAAATTTCCATGCACCCAAAACTATACTCTTTTAATCAAAATGAAATCAACCAAGTGAATGAGAGAGAGGGGAGGGGCCGGCAATATAAAGAGAAGGAGGAGGGTGAGTGTAGGAGCAAAGAAGGAAGGTGATAATAAACCTTAAGCTTATCATAACCATTCATGAAAGCATGAGTCACAAAGAGCAATTAATGCAAACCAATGAACATAATACAACTCTCCCTTGCATTAAATGAATCATTAATGGCACTAATGAGTCACTTAACACCTCACCACTTCTAGAACCTTCTAGAAGAATCCACACTCATCTCAAGAAAAGATAAACCCGTCTTTAACCGAATATTAAAAGACGGCTGATAGAAAACTGGAAACTGGCAACTTCCAAAAGTGATCCCGAAACGAATTTCAGGATAACCCCGTAACTGTATAAATATACCCGCATTTGTATTACGACCGAATACAAATGCAACTGAGACAAAGATATTATATCTACTCAATATAATACTCGGATCCGGCTTAAACCAAAGCCGACCAGTATCATCTGCCCGAAAACTGACACGTGCGTAAACGCACGTGCATTTTCCGAACCCTGCCATAAAACCATACAGCCTCTACAACGTTTCGCCCGAACTTGGGAAACTGTCTGTGGGGGACTTTAATGACTCGTCAGTACCCTGGCAGTGGGTTTAACCACAAACCGTCAACGGCACTAGCTATGCGTAACGGCTGCCCATGGACTGACCTCAAGGGAGGCCGATGAGCGAACTCATCCGGAAAACCCTACTGAGCCTAACAGTGACAATGTATATACAGTCCGGTCCGTTCGTCTATGAGTATTGCATATCTGCCTAGGGGGCTAGTAATGTCAGACCCCCAATAGCAGTATAAGTCGTGCCGGAGTGTAGCCCAATAACACCCTGAGATACTACTGGAGTACCTACCAGTAAATCTCCTGCCACGGTCGTGGGCTATGTGTAATGGCTCTCCTAGACTCAGCACGATCTCGCCCCCAATACTGGGAGAGACGAATCCCCTGCCGATCCGCTCACATGCCTCCATATGGCTCGGGACTGTACCCAAAAGCTACCTGTTTGCACGACTCCTTTGAGCCATGGTATGGTAGAAATCAAAGCACAGTGGGAACTCACACGAGACAAATGACGACCTCAGGTCGATGAACTAACCTGTACACATGTCACCAGGGAACTGCTATCTGACGATATGTATAATACCAACTAGCAGATTCCCGGCGAGTCCTGTCCGGTGTACTCATAACCCAATGAGCACCTGTATACATCTTAGGTGATCCAACTGACACCAGTGGCTTGTGAGACCGGCCACCGCCCCTCGTCGGGGTCTCGACTTTATACACTAGTCTACTCCGGAGTATCGATGCCCTGTCTCGAAACACCCGCGACTAGGGACCACAATTAAGGATATGCATATAAACCACCCAACTCTCACGTATATGATCGCCATCATACTGTTGGTAGTAAAGCAAGATCCTAAGGGCTCTACCAAAGTGTAACATGTAATCAGTCACCTGAACATGTACACGACTGATAAAGTCAAACCAGATAGCATACTATCATCTCGAGTAAGACTGTCCTACCGGTATAGGTCCTCCGCAATCATTGCAATCACGTACCTGCGATCCAATAATTGACTATGAGGGCACTATCTCCAAAAGCTTGGGCTCTGCCCCCTTTTAATAATGCATAGCATTGGGCTTTTAAATTAAATGCATAGCATTTATTTTGGCCTGTTGGGCCTTTTTAATTGGGCTCTATCCCTTTTCTTTAATAATGCAGAGCATTCAATGGTCTGACAGCGCGCTACGTGGCCTGTCAGGCGCTTTGCGCCGATTGAGGAGCGCAAGGCGCAAACTGATGTGGAGGTGACACGGGTCACACTCTGGTGAGCACAAGTCTATTAGTGCAGTACGCTGCGCCAGTGCGCTGCTGACACGTAGCGCGCTCTGCTGAGCGCAAGTCTGTTAGCGCAGTGCGCTGCGCCAGTGCGCTGCGCTAGTGCGCTGCTGACACGTGGCGCGCTCTGGTGACTTGCGCCAATCCAAGAGCGCTACAGCGCAAATTAGGAGTACAGGGCACTGTACAGTAGCGCAGAGCGCATCTTGATCTAATTTAGATCAAAGAAAAGAATCTTTTTAGAGGTTCTACCTCAATATTCAAGAACCGATGGTTCATCAAAAGGCAATGCCTTTATATAGATCAAAAGATCTAATCAATGAAGTAAATTACTTCTGTTTTATCTTTTTTCAATTAGATCTTCTTTTGATCTTTTTTCTCTTTTTTCTTATCCAAGATCTTGATCTTGTTCTTAGATCATTGATCTTTTTAGAAGAAATTCTTCTTTTATTCAAAGGTTTACCTTTTTTCTTTCTCTTTGAATTCTTCTCAAAGTTTTTAGAAGAGCTCTCTGTATCTCTCTCTCTCTCTCTCTCTGTATATTTTAGACTTGGAGTCTAGGGGCCTTTATATAGGGCCAATGAGTTTGTTAGGTTGGTTACAGAGATCTTTCTCTGATTGATCTGGGGATATTTCCCCACCGTTGGATCTTTGATCCAAGGGCTCTGTTTTACAGAAGATAATCTTCTTATTTTAACAAGATTAGAAAGATCTTTCTAGAATTTTAATTCTGATTTAGTGCTGCCACAGTTGGCGCAAACGCACCTGCGCTTGACACGTGTCGCGCAGCGCAGAGCGCAGCGCAACTGCCCTAGCGCAACCGCGCTGACGCATGTCGCGCAGCGCAGAGCGCAGCGCAACCGCGCTGACGCGTGTCGCGCAGCGCAGAGCGCAAGTCATCTGAAGCGCTGCCTTATTTATTTTTATTTTAAAACAGAGCCTTGCTCTGATTGGGTGCGCTGCCTTGGGCGCAGCGCTGGCGTGTCTGCTTTTGACACGTGGCGCGTTGCGCACATCGCAAGGAATCTGAAGCGTTGCTTCAATTTTTGAATTTTTAAAACAGAGTTTTGCTCTGATTGGGGGAAACAGAAGCGTTGCTTCATTTCCCGCCTTGGAATTTGAAAAGTGCTTTGCTCTGATTGGGGGAAACACATGCAAAATACTCAGGTACTGTCCTCAGATCAGTCCTGTTCGGCCACTATATAATATGGTGCCCATTAAGGAAACAAAGTGCCCAAAAGCAAAATCAGCCTCAAAAGGCGTATCCAACAATCACATGCATCTGGTGCTGTAACATTTCAAAAAAAATAAAATATTATTTTTGGGAATTTTTATAATTTAATATTATTTTTAATGAATATTTTAATATTTCGGTATAATTAAATACCGATAAATTGGGGAAAATTTTGAAAATTTTAGAAATTACTAAAAGAGGGCGTTTCATGAGAATTGTGCCATTTTAAGTTTTTATGATTAATTATATGCTAATTTAGTGCTAATCACGATTAAAAATCGCTAATCGGATTTTTAGCATATTTTGTGCAAACATGCACCATATCTTTTTCCTACACTTGTTACATATTTTTTCCATGGCTTTCCTTCATTTTTCAAGCATGGTTGTTGATTTGTTAGAAAATAGAAAGAAAAGAAAAGAAAAGAAAGTCAAGAGGTATGATTAGAGAGAGAAAGAGTGGGTGAAGGGTCAACCCTTTGTCATGAGCCATCCCTCATCATTTCATCCTCTCATTTCTCTCCCCTCTCCTTCCCTTGTTGCTGCTGCTGCTCTCCCCTTTCCTCCTCCATCTTCAAACCCCCAAAACACCATGAAAATCACCCCAAAACCCAAATCCCATTTCACAAAAAAGGTGCACAAGCCCTCTAGCTACCCAATGGACCAAGAAAGTCTTCATTCTGGCGCTGTGGAGGATTCATGGGTGCTAAGCGAGGTATATCCTTTCACTAATAGAGTAGTGTTTAGGTTGTTTAAGCCTCATTACAAGTTTAACATCATTTTGGCGTAGTTTTGTGGACTTTGGAAAAGCCTAGAAAGGGTTGAGGTTATTGTGAGTTGGATTAAGTGCTAATAAGCCTTATTAGTGACCTAAACCCCCATGATGGTAGAAAACCCAGACCAACCAAACCTGAAACCCAAAAATACGGAATTTCAGAACTTTCATGTCGGTTTATGAACTTTGAGTGTGCAGGCAAATCTGGAATGAACTGGGATTTTTACTGGAAAAATAAACAAGTCCAGAGACCAATTTGAGACCCTAGGAACCCCCTGTAGCAAGACGAACCCCATTGAAGCAGGCATGGCCGTCCTGGTCAGAATTTAGGGGGAGGAGATCGGCTACTTGGTGAGGGGGTGGGTCCAGGTTGCTTCAGTAGGTCATATGTACCCTATATATCACCCTAGTGTTGTTTTGGAACCTTAGTTTCACCTGAGACAAAATCTGGGAACACTTTTATAAGTTGCTGCCTTATGTTTTGCATGTGTTTGAATTCAAGTTTTGGATATTTGGTATTGTATTTGATTATTTAACGTTTGTACGACTATATCGATTGATATTTGGTTGAATTGCAAGATATAGCCCATAGGTTTTGACCTATGGGTGATTCGTGCGATATTTTGGTTTTCGTGTGCCGTTTTGGCTTTGATTTGGTTTTGATGCGATGCGATACGTGTGACATGCAGGTACCCCCACGACGATTCGAGATGATGAAGAGGATGATGGCGACATCAACATCGGCAAGCAAGACGCAAGGTGAGTAGATTATATCTACGGGGGAAGTCGGGTGGATAGCGTATAGCATCCCCGCAGTTCGATAACTAGTATACTATATATACTATATATAAACGATAGCTTATGTGCGTCATGGATATTCTAGATGTGATTAAGTGTACTATGGATAGATTAGGGTTTAGAAGTAAACTAGTATAGTTTCCCTAGTTGTGAACCCTAGAATAGGTTTACACCCACACACACACACATGCTTACTTGTTATACTTATACCTGGATGATGAGGATAGTGGATGATATTTGGAGATGAGTCGATAAGATTGGGCATAGTGCCATGAGATCGGTGATATGATGTGATTCGTATTTGGGATACGACATGAGATTTTAGCGGGCCTTTGGACGTGTGTTTCACATACGCATTTGTATTTACATATATGGTATCGGTTTGTACTAGGCTTAGATCAGTACCCCAGATCATGAGATATGATGATAATGATACCAGATGATTGATGAGATGAATGTGATATTGACTCGTACCCAGATTTGGGATGCCGTACGATGATTTACCGTACGAGCTTTATATTGATGATAGATCCGCATTCATGACTCGAGGATGTCATATGATATTATATCGTACGCGGTACCACTGACGCGGGATCACCGACTATTTTATGTATATATGTATCGACTCAGATTTAGGTGGTTTCCATACCCTTTCCATTAGCTTATTAGTTAGATCTGTAGTTACCTTGTAGATATTAGACTAGACCCGAGTCATACCTATTTCAAAACTAACGAATCGGGAGTATTTTAAAGACAGGCAAGGGATTATACGGATATTTTCAAAGGACGCATCTTTTCTTAAAAACACCGTAGCCCTTATTTTCCAAAAAAAACCCGATTCGTCTCCTTTCAAATGGCAAAACAGTATGACATAGATACATTGATGTAGATTCTGCACTATTGTGGTTATTAGTCGATTTCTGCATATTCTTGCTATTCGCATCGCATTGCATGTGTACTGTGTTTATTGTTATATTAAAACCATACTGTGAGGACACCGGCACCATTATCGATGATGCATATATTCCACGTACACCTACTTGCCGGCTCACACACTTCATCATCGATAATTGTCATGTCACTACTCTGTAGTATTGTTGCATTCAGGATATGATCCCTTGTATGGCATACTTGTGTACATACCTATTGTACACCCATACGTGCATACATACGTATTCGCACATACATAGATGATTCTCGCTGGATTTGGAGATTTGGGAACCGCAAGATACTCTTTAAAACTGATTCATTTTAAAAGAGCGGTTTCCCTCGATATGTGCATATTACTATTCCATATTGCATGATATACTGATATGCTTACATTTTTTTTACATGTCGCATACATCATGCTTTTTAATTAGACGCATTGAGATATGTTGTTTCCAAGATATTTCTGGTTTTGGGAACCGTGGGTATTTCAAAAAGAGTATGTAATTGTTTTAAAAACCCGGTTACCCTTGATATGATATTTCAGTGCGTCCACCATGTGTTTTCTCGGTGCTGAGAGCAACATGTGAAACCCGATTCGAGGAGTCGGATGAGGCCGATTGCGGGTATATGGTGGACCCGGTATGGTCCCCCGGGGCGAGAAATGTTTTTCGTGGAGTAGACGATGAGCCTGGCAGGGTGGCTAGTACCTACCGGTGATTGTATTTGAGCTCGGGGGATATCCAGAGGATACCGACCGGAGTCGAGAGATGATGTGGGCCGATCCGTACTGATGGAGCCCGATATATGAGGATTTACGTGCCGATGATAGGCACAGGTTTCATGATGTTTTCGAGTGTCGATGCTTGACACTCAGGTTCCATAATTTGATATGTCGCGAGCGACACCTGTTGATTTACATCCTCATACTTCTATGCATATGTTTATGATGTTTACATGCATGATGCTTATTGTCATTGGGTGACACATGGACGATTTCCACATTCATATATTGACATTGATGACATTGATGACATAGTTAGATGATATCCACTTTTTCATAGACTTCATGATATAGTCGACATTGATCGTACCTCATATTTATGATATGTTATTACCTGAGGCACTGGCACGAGCACTTGGCACTCCACTCATGTATAGATGTTATATTGCCACCATATCATGCTTCAGACTTATTCATTTGAGGTTTATATATATATATATATATATATATATATATATATATCTGATCGTATTGACCTAGGATTGTGTCATACATACGATTTCTACTCTGTGATGTTTTCTATTCACGAGTTGGCAACTCACCCCCATTGTGCCACAGTTCTTTCAGGTTTTGCCGTACAGGTTTCATTGCGGCTTTTCTAGCACTGCTTCTTTCTGGGTGATTGCTTTGGTAGGTAGGTACACTCGCATCGTGACCACCCTTGTATTTATTTTATTCAGTTGTATCTAGTAATTCCATCAACCAAACTTATATATTGTTTCAGACATAGAAAACCAGTTATGTATTATTTCGACCTTAGAGTCGCGCGTTGTAGTATTATGGTTTTCATGCTGATTTTGAGTTTCCTCTTTGAGTTTTGATCCTCGCCCTTCGGCGTTGTATATTATACTGCTTGCGTGGTTGTGACCGTCGATTGACGAACAGCTAGCTCCCACTTGGGGATGCCTTTTATCATTGTATATATATTATTTTTGTTGTACCCCGTTCGGGGCCAGTATTTACAAAGGAAACTCTGCCGAAATTTTCAGAAAAGACATTGAGGATTTTACAAATACATATTCGGCTACTTATTTAACAACCTTGTTTTAAAACATGTTTTCTTCACTTCTTAAAACTAGTTTTCCTTATTTACTCCTTAAAAATGGTTTTAGATTTCTGGGCCTTTGGCTTACTTGAATTAGATGGGGTCCTATAGACTTCATATGATTCAAGTGCCAGTCACGTGCTATTTTGGGTCGTGACAGGTGCGCACGGAAATCAAATCCAAACACATGTGCCATAATACGCACAAAGAAAAACTAAGTGCAACAGGTGTGCACGAAAGCATCTGTCTAGTGCCACGGGTGTGCGCGACAACAACATCCGGTGCATCTATTATGCACGAAAACACATCCGGTGCATCAAATGCATGAAATACAATCAATAACTCAACGCATAAAAAGCAACACCGAGTGCACCAAGGTGTATAAATCAAAAACGTGTGCAACTATATGCACAATATCCGTATCAATCCACTGCAAGCACATGTGAGCTATACCGAGTGCAAAAATCACTTCATTCGTATGAAATCCACGAAATCATAAACACATGCTACGAAGGTACAAAATCGACATCCAATGCAATGGATATCCACAAATCGCAAATCAACACAACGGTGTATAAAATATATATCAAGTGTGATAACTATGCGCAAAATATAAATACCCAGTAGGTGCAGCCATGGTGCACGAAAACAATATCATAAAGCTCAATCATCAAAACTCAAATCCAAGCGATATAAGCGTGATACTTGGATCACAACCGCAAATCGCAACAAATGACATTGAGGTACACCTCCTACAATGTCGAAAAATAGATCGGTGCACCTAAAACCGGCAGAAAAAGAATATTCGCTTGCCTCCTACTCACGGTCTGGCGTCCTCGGTTTATGGGTCTTCATTTCTCTGTGGATTACCAAATTTCGCAATCCATCGGATCATCGGTCTGGTTAGGTGTGCTAACGGGAATGATGCCGCTCTGGCACTCCTCTGATCATCTCTCGGCCAATTATCACGACCACTCGTAAAGCAGCATGTCACTGGCGTCGGCTTCTAGTCCTCTGAATACACATCATACATCTGATCCTGGGTGCAAACCTTATTGCAGTAGTGTCCTGGAAGGAATTCTGTTCAAGATCTCTTCCGATCTCGTCTATGCCAAACTGTACAGAGGTGGTACTCTTACATAACCTGTTCTCATTTTCTGGACATCTGTGTTTCCAGCACAACATTTCCTCGGGAACTGGCTGCATCCCAACGCCTTTGTATGCATATCCAATCTCTAATCTCAACGGGGAGTAACATCCGCTCGTCAGCATCTCGCACGAACCTCTAGTTCCGCTCGTCTTTATCATCGTCCACCTTGACGTCACGCCATGCTATCTGCGTACTGCAATTGTCTCGGCTACAGTCAATCCGGAGTCTCTCACACGGACTCGAAATCACGAACTCGGTATCTTCATCACTATGTAGAAGATCTCTGGCCGAACATGTTCTCGGGAACTCGTCCCAACCGTCGGAGGAATACTCAATATTCGTCCATCCTCGATCAACTCACAACGCATTTGGGTGAGGTCCTCTATCTGAAGCTGGTCCACTTACTGGTCTCTTATCACATGATATCCGGCAACGTTAAACCTTTTCGATCGATTCGTTAAATTCCCATAATTCCCCGAAAACTCAACACCTGAGCACAGTCTAATAATATCTGGTACATACTACAGTACCTACGGGCCAACCGTAGAAGGGCAAACCTAAGCCTCACTGATGGCACTGCTAAACTGCCGCAAACCCTAAGGTTCAAAAGAGGTTCAATGGTCATCATGTCGAGTTAGGGTTTCATTCTTCTAGAGGGTCCACAGAATTACCTGCATGTTCTTCCGAACACTTTAAACTTGGGAAAATGGGTTTCTGTCACTCGCTCGAACTCTTTAGCTTCGCCTAGCCGACATGTGAATACCCTTCGTCCGCATGCTAAACAATGCCTCAATCCTCCAGGAAAAACAATACATCAACGGTCATCTCTGGATCGGTCTACTCTAGATCTGAGTAAAACTCTCCACACTGAAAATCTTCAACTCAACTGGGCCTGCGTCGGCGCATCAATCTGACGAATCACCTTCGTCTCTCAACTCGGGATAGACTAGCTATCATCTGTCGCATCTCTGCCTAAAAGCTCTGGCGATCTCAGCTCGTAAGCTCTGAAAGCGCATCATATCAATCTCAGCAACAGCTGAGTCATCTGTTTGCACGGTAGGTGACATCATAATCTCTGAGGTATGCTGTACATCAACAGTTCTTTCACAACTGGCAGCCTCTGTCAATGGCCCGATCATCCAGTGCAAAACCAAACACTCGCTTCACCCGAGAGGTCACAACATAAAAACTAATTCGATACGTTCCCATGTCACCAGAAAACATAATGGTCAGCCCTCGTACCAGACGAGCTCATCCTGACCGCAAAATTAGTAGCAGCTCAAACTGCGCTCAAACCATGGTGATCGGAACCTCAATCGAGTATTGATAAAAACATATCAAAGGCATGAAAGGAAACGACAGATCTAGAATGGATACATGATCATAAGAAGAAACAGCATCAATGAGAGTATAATCATGGAAACGAATAGAATCAAGGATCTCAAATGGATGTATAATCATGGGTATGAAGAGAATCATAGATCTCAAAATATATACATCCTAAGGTTTCTTAAGTGGAGTATCGTATCGTAAATATGCCGCGAAACATACGTACGGTACGTCACTCTACTCAAGCTACCTACTCCATCAATCAGGGTCAGCTTATGAAATGAAAGTTCGGGTCTAATACCCCCTCGTTTTAGTCTAAGTTCCGTAAGGTCAAGCCTAGGTTCCGAAATACATACCCGCCCTAGACTCCGCATAGTCAAACATAGACTCGAACCAAGGTTAAACCTAGCGCTTTGATACCAACTTTGTCACGACCTGAAATATTAGCTCGTGACCAGCACTTGAATCACGCAACGTCTAGAGGCGTAACGGAATCCAAGTAAGCTGAAACCCAGAAATCTAAACCTTTTTAAGAAATAAAGGAGGTGAAGTTTTGAAATGAAGGTATAATGAAATCAAATTTTCTTAATGCATAGAAAAGGAACATAAAATGCAAGTGAAATTTATTAGTTTGAAAACGTGTTTCGTCTTTTAAAAATTTAAGCAGCACCTCCTTTGTATATTTTGATCCAAAACCACAAATACATAACAAGAATAATGGCATCCCCAAGCATGAGCTAGCTCTTCGCCAAACGGCGGATCACAACCATGCAAGACAGTATATGTAAGTATACGACGCCCAACGGCGAAGTTCACCATAAAAAGATAAAGAAATAAGCAAGACATCAAAACTACAAGTAGCGGAAAACCCCTCGCTCTAAGTCTCGCAACCACAATCTCATTAAGTCTCATTACTTATACAATTTACTAATTTTGATTTGATGGAGTTAACTAGATACAAGATAAAATATAGATACAAGAGTGGGTACATTACAAATGTCCCACCTACCAATGCAAAACACCCGAATGCAACTGTGTGCCAGTGAAGCCGCTACTGATCCATGTGGTCTACCTGCAAGAACTGTGGCACAACGGGGGTGAGTTGCCAACTCGTGAGTAAAAAAAACATCTACAAATATAAATCGAATAAACAATGACTCCCAGGTCAACTATATCATAAAGGTAATGCTATGATATCTAGGGTGACCGGGTCATCATATGTGCCAACAATGTAATCAATACCTATATGCATGTGGATCTCGTCCAACCATATAATCAATGTATGTGTGCATGTGGATCTCGTCCAACCATATAATCAATATATGTATGCAAGTAAGAATGAGGATATAAATCAACGGTGTCCCTCGCGACACATCAAAATCATGAAACCCGTATCCAGCATCGACACCCGAAAACATCATGAAACCCGTGTCCAGCATCGACACGTAAATCCTCATATCTTGGGCTCCGTCAGTCCGGATCGGCCCATATCATCTCTCGACTCCGTTCGGTATCCTCCGGATATCCGCCAGGCCTAACCAATCACCGGTAGGTAGTAGTCCCTCTACCAGGCTCATCGTCTACTGCACAGCATCCCTTTCTTGCCCCGGGGTACCATATCTGGTCCACCATGTACCCTCAATCGGCCTTATCCAGCTCCTCGAATTGGGTTTCACAAGTCACAGGTCTCAGAACCGAGAAAACGCATGGTGGACGTACTGAAATATCATATCAAGAGAAACCGGGTTTTTAAAACAGTACATAGTTTCTTTTGAAATAGCCACGGTTCTCAAATTTAGAAATCTCATGAAAACAGCATATCTCAATGCGTAAAATCATAAAGCATGATGTATGCGACATATGATAAAAATGTAAGCATATCCGAATATCATGCAACATGGAACAGAGATTGACATATTAAGGAAAAACCGCTCTTTTAAATGGATCCAGTTTTGAAAATATCTCATGCAGTCCCCAATTCTCCAAAACCAAAGCCAGCATCATCTATATATGTGCAATAAGTATGTATGTAGGTATGGATGCACAAGTGGTATATACGCATGTATGAGTGTACAATATGTATATGTGCCAATATGGATGTACAAGTGGGTATATACGCAAGCATGAGTGTACAATATGTATGTGCGCCAATATGGATGTACAAGTGATATATACGCAAGTATGAGTGTACAATATGTATGTGCGCCAATATGGATATACAAGTGGGTATATACGCAAGTATAAGTGTACAATATATATGTGCGCCAATATAGATGTACAAGTGGTATACGCAAGTATGAGTGTACAATATGTATGTACGCAAGTATGAGTGTACAAGTAGGTGCAAGAATGAGTGTACAATATATATATGCACCAATATGGATGTACAAGTGGTATATACGTAAGTATGTTATGCGAAGAGTCATATCATGATGTAGCAATCCTACTGTGTAGTGACATGGCAATTATCGATGATGAAGTGTGTGAGCCTACAATCTGTGTACGTGTAACATACGAATCATTGATAATGATGCAGGTGTACTATCACAGGTATAAGTAATGCAATGTGAATAACATGAATGAAACATAAGGTAAATCATATGGAAATGCTGACGGGTATACGTATCTAACATGACCGAATCGGTGAATCTATCCATCGGCATCTAGCCACACAACGTCACGTACGGTATAATCCATCATAGGGCATCCTCTAGTTAAGGGTATGGATCAATTATCAATTCAAACTCATCACGCACGGAAAAATCATCGTACGGCGGCATTAAAACATTTGGGATCCTATCATCCTATACGACAATGACGGGTACGGACCTAACGTCTCGTATGACAGATCACACATGATTCACAACATTCTATATATATCTATATATCTATGTCCCAGGTCACATCCATAACAATATCAAATCAGGGGACCGGCAAGGTATCAATCATCTCAATCTACGCGCATCCGTATACCAACATATCATCATATCACATGTCAAATCGTATTCTCTTTTCATCGGATCTATCTCTCACACAATGTCAACTTTACAAATACATTCTACCTTTACTATAAGCATAAGTATCTAATCTAACATACACCCCCGAACCATACAATCAGTTTTTTTATAAGAAGCGAATCGTAGTTTTGAAAGTAGGGGTTACGGTGTTTTTAAGGAAAAGATATCATTTGAAAATCCGTAATGTCCCTCAATGTATTTGTTTAAAACATGCATATGATTCTTCAGTTTAGAAATACGTATGGTTCGGATGACACATCTACGTCGGCTATCTAGTCCTATGGTACCCTAAACGGCAATATCGTCAAATATCATCCTCAAATCCCGTCATCACATATTAGCCGTATCATATCACTTCTAACTATCCTTTAGGTTCTAAATGGTTTCTATAGCTATCTTTTAATTCTAACCATAGTTTCCTAATCTAGGTTTTCTTAACCATATGCTACAAATCGTTTTACACCAAAACTTCGTGGGGGTGCTATACGTCATCCACCCGACTTCCCCCGTAAATATAGATCTACTCATCTTGGTCTTCGCTTGCCAAAGTCGATGACGCCACGCTCAGTCGCCTCGAAATCCACGCGAAAGTACCTACAATAACAACACATATTGTAACGCTATTAAAATCAAGTTCTGAAATCCAAAACGATACACGGATCGCCTATAGGTTAGAACCTATAGCCCACGTATGCAAAACCAACAAATTACCCCTAGTCGTTGATGTACAAACATCCAACAACCAAAAACAAACCCAAATAGAAAAATCAAACATTCCAAAATACGGAAAACATAGCCAAAATCACACCAAAGTGCTTCCATATTTTGACTAAGGCCAAAACAAGGTGCACAAACAAGTCTAGGGTGTAGTATAAGGTGTATATGACCTACTGAACCAACCTAGACCCCTACCCTCACCAAGTGGCCAGCCCCAAGGCCCTAAAATCCAGCGAGCTCGGACCCCAAGGCTCCTCTGGGCTCCGTCTCGTCAAGGTGGTCTCCTAGTACTCTAATTTGGTCCCTGGAGTTGTTTGCTTTCCTCAAAAATTCCCGGGCTGCTCCAGATTTCCTTGCACACCCTATATACTTACAAAACCGACATGAACAAAATCCTAAATCCGTATTTTGGTTATAATACTAAATTACAGGTCTTAAACAGCCACTCAACAGCCACTCAACAGCCACTCAATCATCACCAATCCACAATTTCACTCAAACCCTCACTAGGATTTCTAAGTATCACCAACCCATCACTAAACGAACTCTAAACTTAAACAAAAACCTAGGAAAAACTTGAAACTAAACTAATGGAAGAAATTGTACCTCATGGATGTTACTTAAGAAAATCCTAGAAGTCCTAATGCTGTCAAAATCTCACTTTGCTTGGTCCATTGCGATGAGGGTGAGGAGATGATCATTTTTTTGTGAAAGGGGTATAGTGTTTTGAGGAGTATTTTAAGATGGATCTAGGGTTGAAGATGGAGGGAGGTGAGCTTGAGGAAGATGAAGAAGGAGATGAAAATGGTGGGGGAAAGAATAATGAGACGCCCCCCTCTCAATTAGTCTCATTCTCTCTCTACGCATGCTTATTCTCATCATTATGTCCCCTCTCTCTCTCCAAATCATCATTACACCTTTTCCCCCTTCTTTTCTCACCAAAAACACATATACCCAAATAAAACAACACAAATGAATTAACATGTCATGGTGCACTAATCATGAAAAACTGTACAAACACGGATTTGGCTTAATCGAGATTATCAGTGCACTAATCGGGTTTTTATCCAAATTGCATATAATAAATTTTTAAAATGCCAAATCCTTTAATTATATTTTTAAATGAATAAATCATTTTAATTTCCGTTTATTTCACAAGTATTGGTATATATTTATACCCTTTTTCGAAAACCCCAATTTCGCAAATCGGGCAGTTTTCAGGAAATATATTATTTTAATATTAAATTCCAAAAATAATATTTTATATTTTCTGAAATGTTACACGTGTACACCCATTGCACTTATATTTTGTTTCTGTGCACATGTATGGTACATTCATTGATTTCGATTTCTGTGCGCACCAGACGCACGTGGCATTAGTACATATACGGTCGATTATGATTTGCTTTGAGCAGTACGTTTGCACATGTAGACTCTTGGTCTTCTAAAAGATTAAAAGAAGTTTTAATAAAAAAATAATGTGGCTAATGGTATTTGAACTCAGGTGCTATGTCTCAGCAGTGCAAGGTCTTATCAGTGAGCTGCAAGCTCATTCTTGCTGTTCGAAAGCAAATCAAATACTTATAGTGTATACAGAATTGCAAATACTCCATTTGTCCATTAACCTTTAAAATATTTTCTGTACATTGAAATTGGAGTTGTTACAGAGCTCATGTAAGAAAAAGAACAAGTGTTGAATGCAAGTCAAGAATGGCTTGATAAAAAAAATGAACTTATTATTGAAGTATGGAATTCATTGTAATAAAAAAATGAACCATACTTCAATAGTAAATCCAAACCATACTTCACCCATTCCTTTTAAAAGTCTCCCTATTTTCCACCTCATTTCTTATTTTCTCAAAATAGAAAATCGATGCCTTGCTTCATAATATATATATATATATATATATATATATATAAAGAAAAAAATAATTAGTGAGCAATAATATTAGTTAATATATAATTATATCAAATATAAATATATATCATATTATTAAATCAACACTTGATTCAATAATCTAGTTATATCACATATAACCTACTAATATCATTTATTTGTATATCACATTATCAAATCAACACTTGATTCAATAATCCGGTCATATCACATATAACCTAATCGATATCAGATTATTGCCAGATTAGAATACGGTATCACATAATCGTATTTAATCAGCCCTCCTGCACATATCAGCATATGTGCCCTACTTCGTTTCGCTTGAACTAAGAAACTTCTGTATGAGACTCTAAACACTCGTCAATACGCCAGCAGTAGGTAATGATCACGTCAGTTACCCACAAGTCGTCCGCGGTACTAACTGGACGTAACGGCTACCCAGGTATTGAGCGAATAGAAGATCAACAAGCAAGCTTGTCCAAACTCCTATGAAACCTATAAGTAACACTTACCATACAGTCCGGTCTCTTTGTCTGATATGTCGCATATCGAGTCTAGCGGTGGAATCGTCAGACCCCAGTAACTTGATAAGTCATGCCGATGTGTGGCTCATAACGGTTCGATAAACTACTGATAACACTTACCGGTAAATCTCATCAGCCCTGGCCAGGGACTTACTGTTATAGCCAATCGAGCATAGCGCAACATTAACTCCCAATACCGGGAGAGATGAAACCCCTCCTATCGCTCATTGCCTCCATGTGACGCGGGACTGTACCTAAAATCTACATGTTTGCATGACTCCTTTAAGCCGTGATAGGGAGGAAATCAAAGCACAGTGGGAACCACAAAAGCCTCTATGACGGTCTTGGGTCTACAGACTAATCTGTACCAGTATCACTAGAGAACTGCTATCTGACGATAGGTATAGTACCAATTAGGAGTTCTCGGCGAGTCCTGTTCAGTGTACCCATTCTATAATGAGCACCTGTGTACAATCTTTGATGTCAGACACCAATGGTTATGGGATCAACCATCGCCCCATACAAGGTCAAGAAACGTACACACTAGTCTACTCTGGAATATCGATGCAATTTCTCGGTACTCTCTTGACTAGGAACAATTAAAGGATGTGCTTGTAGAATACACAAGTCCCAGTAGTATGATCTTCATCATAGTTCTAGTAGTCAGGAAAACATCCTAAGGGCTTTATCAACATGTATCAGAGAGACAGTATAATAATACCAGTGAACATGTTAAGATAAAGAGCAACTAGATAGCATACTATCATGTCGAGCAAGAAAGCCCATTATATATATGTCCAAGCATCCACTATAATATACAATAATGTACAATAATGGACTCTAGGACATACATATTTCTAACAACTCGTTGACCTTCTTTCGTTCAACACCTGAGTAGTCGTTACATGCAGCTAGTACTGAAGACATATTTGTGGGCTATGAATATGATCCTAACCGACTGCCAGCGTATTGTTGATTCTTTAAAGTCCCGCACAGAGGTTTTTCCAGCATATGCGAAACGATATACGGTACGTATAGGGATACGTGTAGGAGTTCAACTAAACACGTGTATTTGATACACGTATTTTAATCGGGTGTTAATTGATATTAGCCGGTATATATATGATATAACCAGATTATTAAATCAAGTGTTGATTTAATAATTAAGTATATATTTATATATTGATATATTAATTAATATCATGCTCACTTTATTATTTTCTTCTCTTTGTTAATATTTATATTTGATATAAATATTATGTTATGTATGATGATACATTAGAGATGAGAGTATGAGAATTATATGGAAGAAATGAGAATGGGTCATTCCTTTTTTGATGCTTGTAGACTTGGCGACTCATGGTTAATGACTCGTTCTTGGATTGGTTCTCATCTTTAGCCATCTTCATCTCATCTTCTCGATAGCTCCTCTCTTGATTTTTTTCAAGTGATGAATGGAAAAAGAAAAGAGGAAAATTAAGTAAGCTAATCATTCTACATCTCTTACTAATCATTCTTAGCAAGTTTAATTAGTGGGTTGTTTCATTTTGATGAGATCAATTTGAAGCTAAAACTTGTGTTGGAGTTATCTCAAGATGGATCATCTTCGATGAGGAGATCATTGAGTAAGCTTGTTTCGGGGTTCGTGGAGACTAGCCGGAGTCTAAGAAGAGGTGGCTAATACGCTACAAAGGTTGTAGTCCGCCATCTCTAGTTTTTTAGTTTGCTAGTTTAGTTACAAGTTTAGGTTTTTGGTTTGATTTTTGGGTTAGGGTGCTATTGCTTTTTAGATTTTTTAAATTACTGGTTCCGCCGCGCTTTAAATCGAACACAGAGGTGTCCAGCATCCCAAAATATAGCTGTACACTGCTTAGATGTTTCTGAAGATATATCTCCAGTAAAACAACAAGAACACCGCTTTTCGTGCTATGATTTTGCCCTAAATTATTGTTGAAGTAGACAAGGTTCTTGCTGCTGACTTCATTCGAGAAGTAAAATATCATACGTGGTTAGCTAATATAGTACCAATGAAGAAGAAGAATAGTCAAATTTGTATTTGTATATTCCGTGGCTTAAATAAAGCTTGTCTGAAAGATGATTTTTCTCTTCCTATTTCAAAGTTAATGATCGACCTGACTACGGAGAATGAAGCACTTCCTTCTATTGATGGATATTCTTAATATAACCAAATAAGAATGGATTTCGAAGAAGAAGAACCAACGGCTTTCAAAATCTCTTGTTACAAAGTGATGCCTTTTGAACTAAAAAATACGGGCAACATACCGGCGATATTCTGCATGAAACCCAGCAAGAAAAAGAAAGAAAGCCACCCTAAAAGACATATGTAGCATTCACTACATTAATAATTATAATAATCGGCACCATAAGCTATGAAAGCACCAGTTTGCTCGGTCATTTTTTTTCGGGTTGTTGTGAACATTTAAACTGTCTCATTTATACAGTATTGTGAATCATGTTAGACAACTGTGGATCTAAAAATTTTGGTTAGATTATGCACAATGATGAACATAAGTATGTAAACAAGACAAAACTATAAATCATACTGAAAATATTTAATAACTCAAAAAACACACTATATTTCTAATGCTTGCTTATTATTTCTTTTTAAGATTTTAATCAAAACGCTATTATAATTGAACAAAGAATTTTATATTTCATTAACTCTTTCTTAATTTGCAAAAGTTAAGGGGTTGTTTTTCTTAACATTTAGCAAAACCTTTATTTAAAAAGGATAAGAGAAATGCATTTCTTGAAAGAAGATTCGCACATGAGTTCTCTCGATGGCAAGGACACAACTTAAGCCCAAAAAAACCAATATAGCATTTTGTAAATCAACAAGTGTTGCTACTTGCTTTTCATTTCTAACCATTTGCTTATAATATCACTCAGACGTTCGAATCAAACATGTATTAAACTTGTACCCGAGACCATTCTCTGCAATATCATACCAAAAACCCTCTTCTATCATCGGACCTTAACTCAGGAGAAACCTACAGTTTCTGCTGCACGCTCTCAAATCATCGTCTTCGATTTGTCGATTATTTTCCCATCGGCGTTTTCCTCTATTTAATGCTCAAGTAATTGGATTGCTTCTTTGTCTCATCCTTGTCCTGCTACTATTTGGATATTTCATTCAAGAAATATTAAACTTTGTATAACTGATGATGTTATGCAATTTGTCCAGTGCTCAAATCAAATGCCTTGAATGCTAAGTTATATTTATACTGAAATATCAAAAAATAGTCATGACGCGTGTCGGATCGCATCAAGATGCTATCTTCTGTTGTTCTGCTGTTGGCGAAGATGGACGGCTGGGATGGAGTTGCGAGTTGCCTCCTGAAGCGTGTGGATCTCAATGGGTTGTGGATTTGAGCTTGAGCCGAGCTACCTGCAAAGAAGTCCCGGAATGGTTGTACCACCGAGGACCCTCCGACGATCAAGTTAGTGGTGCAAGTCGAGCAGAGTAACGGCTTAGTCAGGAAAGAATTGCTTACTTGAACCGTCTGAAGGAGGGGTTTATATAGTGGTGGCAGCAGGCAGGCAGGTGCGTCGTTACGCCCCCGACGTCATGCCTGCGTGATAAGCGGGATCTCCTATTAATGGCGATACATGCTCATTAATGGAGGATCGTGATGGCGTGGAACGCGGGACGTGACCGGCGGATATCTCGCGCATCGCGAGATTCGCAGAGGTGGGGCAGATGCGCCTGCGTTCGGTGTCGTTGGTCGGTCGACGGACCGAGGAAGATGAGCTCGGTGGGAGGCTCGGGGACAAGCGGGAGGCCGAGCTATCTTGGTTCTGCTATAGCCCGGAGGCGAGCTGAGAGGGCCGAGGAGGCCAATTATGCAGGGGGCTCGGAGATGAGCCAGCGGTTGTTTGTAGGATGGGCATATGAGTGGTCTGCTCGGCCACTGCAGGTCCTTTCTTGCAAGCTTCGGGACACGTCATCTGCCACGTGCCGCGATCTGGGAGATCGCCGATATGGAGTATCATCATTAGCCCCCCACTCTCATTCCGACCTGTTCACAGGTCGGGTCGAGACTGGTCTGCCGGGTCACCCGAGGTGAGCTCCTTGTCGTAGATATCGTGAGCGTGCATTCCAGGGCAGTCAACTGTATCTTCTTGATGACGTCAGCAGGTCAAGGGTCAGATCTCGCATTAAAGAGGATGCGCCAGATCGTGCGTACGTTCACCGAAGCGACAGCCCACGTGTCGGGCGCTGGTTGGCCGACGCGACGGGCCACAAATTTTTGACGTCTGATGGGATATGACCAATGCGCGTGCGACAGGTGGAGCGATCGTGGCTGTTGAATGCAATGGGTCATTTCGGCGGGAGATGGCTATCACCGTAGGATGTGTACGCCGGCAGCCATAAATAGTGGTAGGGTCCCTATAATGGCCCGTACCACTTCATATTTTCCTCTCCTTGGGTCTCGTTAGCTTGGCGCTCTCTTTTTAGGTCGGAACTATGCGTTTTCCCGTCCGAGGACTCATCCTCTCAATCGGATTAGATGTCTTCTTCTGAAGAGTTTGTAGAAATAGATCGAGTTGGGTCTAGGAAGCCCCCCGTAGATTTTTATTCTGCTTCTTCTTCTTCTTCCACTGAGTCGGGGTCTTCCCGGGAAGTTAGGGTCAGATCCTCTTCTCGGGGTCGCGAGATGGGGGCGGTTCCCAGGGCGGATGTCGCGGGTGCCCCTGGTGTGTCGTCCATGGTGAGGTATGAGGATGAGCTCTCCATCGCTCGGGCTCGTTTTCATATTCCTCCCGGCTATACGCTACGTTTGGCCGAGAAAGGGGAGAGGGCAGATCAGGTACGGGGTAAGGAGATTGCCCTGTACCTGGAAGCTTTTTGGGCCGGAATGCGCTTACCCTTCTCTCCTGAGCTTGTTAGAGCGCTGAATTATTTTGGGTTAGCTCCGGGCCAGTTAGTGCCAAACTCCTGGAGGATTCTCCTTAGGTTCCTGGTCCGTTTGAAGTTGCGCGCAATCCCTTTTAGGTTGAGCACCCTCGCCTCTTCTCTCTGTTACAAAAGTCATCCGGGCACTCGCGCGGGAGAGCCGAGGTGGGTATACATCTCCTTTATGAAACAACAGGGAAGTGCTCCCGGATCGGGGGTCGTCGTCGTGCCTTCTTCCATCCATGATTGGAAGAAGTTTTTCTTTGTTGGACCGCCCGAGGGCGAAGACTGGCCCGTGCCCATCCAGTGGTCTAAGGATAGGTTTCGGCGAGAGAGTCAGTCGAGCGATCTCGACGCGCTGAAAGTGGCGGAGTGGCAGCCCATTCCTCGGGCTGACGTGCTCCTTTCTGAGCAGGCCCTAGTTGGGCTGGGCTCAGCCCCGCCCAATTCGCGGGTAAGTTAGGAGTTTACAGGTGATCTGTTAGGCTTGCGTTTATTTTACTTTTACTTGCATTGCTGACTCCATTGTACCTTTTCTTGTGCAGAACTCATGGACGTGGGCAAATTTCGAGCAGCCATGCTCGAGCAGAAGAAGGGATCGAGGGCTGGAGGTGTCAGCTCCTCTCGTCCGACGTCGGCCCTTGTTCCCCCTGCAGCCGCTCCACCCAAGCGTTCGAGTGTGGCCCGTGCCCCGGAGTCCAGCCAGGCGCCAAGCCGGAAGCGGGTTCGGGAACAGGAGGCCCGGGCTGCGGAGGTAGAGACTGGCTCCCCGGCGCCGTCTCTCAAGAGGTTTTACCGGACGGTCCTGCGCACCCTGGCCTCCCCGATCCTGGTGGATGAGGGGGATCTCCGCTTTGAGGTGCCCTCGGGGCTCTCCGTTGCTGACAGCCTGCTGGCCGAGATGGAGAGGTCGGCCGGGGGCAAAGTCCCTCGGGGTACTCTCAGGGCGCAAATGGCAGCCATTGCCCAAGAGGCCGTGCAGGTTAGTACTCGCCCCTCACTTGGTTTCCCACTCAGCGTCTCGTTAATCGTGAGATTTGGTGCCCCCCTTTTCTTTCTGACCCCTCTCTAATTTCTTCAGGTCCTCCAACACGTCGCCCTTGTCGCCCAAATGGATGACAAGGAGATCACCCCGGCGATGCAAGCCACGGGCGAGTTTTCCTCGCTGGAGGAGAGCTCCAAGTTGGAGCTGGAGGCGGCGATGGCGAGGGTTGTTGTCCTTGAGGAGGAGGTTGCGTCCTGGAAGCAGGAGGCGGCGGCCGGGAAGCAGGAGGTCCCAGGCACCGTGAGACTGCCCGGGCCGCTGAGGCCAAGCTTCAGGACTCCAAGGTGCTCATCGGCACCCTGAAGAAGTCGGCGAGCTCTCTCCGGAAGGAGCTGGAGGCGGCGGTAAAGGGGACAAAGCGAGCCGAGCTCAGAGCGTCGAAGGCGGTGGAGAACTACAAGAAGTCAAACCACTTCTACACCGACCTGGCCGCAGCCTCTACCCTTATTTGGCATGATTCCCTCGACGCTGTTAAGGCTCGGATGCCGGAGTTCCATGATGAGGAGCTCCGGAACGAGTATCTTCGCGGGAATGATGCGCAGGCCGATGCCCCTGGAAGCGCCGCCGGGGAGGAGGCCCCTGGCGAGGGCGGCGCTGAGGCTCCTGCGATGAGCGCCGACCCTCCAGATGCAGCCCCGGTCATGGTGGATGTGGTGCTCCTTGAGGTTTCCCCCGGCCGTGAGGCCTGAAACCCCTCGTCTTCTTTATGTATATTTTTTGTTGCTTTGGAAATCTTGTAAGCCCCCGGGCACTTTTGTTAGGATGGGGAGCCCATAATTGCTTTGTAGAGACTTTTGATTTATGTGAATAAAAGAATCTTTTTGCAGTTTCTTTGCGTGCGCATTATCCTTTTGTTTGTGTTGAACATTCGTATTTGCATGGTTCAGCTTTCATGTCAGGTCGGCTCTTTGTCTGGCGATCACACGTCGAGTTGAATTCGACCATTTGCCAAGCGTGCTAAGACCGGTGAAGGGTCGGTATCTCCATGGCCCTGAAGTCGAGGTGGGGATCGCTCAGACGTGGATGTTCTCTTAGCGAGGGCTTGGACCGTAGCATCGGTAGGTAGTAACACCAGCCATGGATGACCGAGCAGGGTAGCTGCTCGATTGCCTCTTGGCGAGGGCTTCGATCCTTAGCGCGGGAGAGGCCGTAAGTGGCTTGCTAAGGATGGACCGAGCAGTGAAGCTGTATGGTTATTAATAACGACAGCAAGGTTTCAGGTGGCATCATCCATGCTAATTTAAAAAAATTTCATGTTTAAACAACCATAAAACAAGATCTTTAACTAGAGAATCAAACTATAACATCAAGTAAACATGTTTACTTCTAAGTGTTAGGTATTACAACCTTTGTAGTCCGTTCCTTCGCTTCATAAGCTCCGAGTTGAGATTCCTTCGCTGCGATCATCAAGCTCCCGGACTCTAGAGAGGCACCATGAGGTGAATGATGCATCTTACTTGAAGTCTTCGAAATCCAAGACGATCTACTCGAGAAAACACGAACTCAAGCTATGACTTTACTAATTATGGATTAGTGAAGCTAACACACTAATCTATATAGCTAGTATAGAAGAGGATGATGAAGTAGGAATTTTGCTCTCTTTTGTTTTCTTTTTCTCACAATCTTTTATCACAAAACAAAAGGCTAGAAAAGCTTTTGGAGGAAGAGGAAGATGAAGTGATGAAAGAATAATTGTCATGAGGTTAGAAATACAACCAAGGGTTAAGCATGACATGCTTAACCCTTGTAGAGACTTCATCATGAGCTAAGGTTAAAGTTAGGTTAACAAATATCTTAAGGTAGACAAAAAGGGTGGACAAAGTCAAAGAAGCCTACAAGCTTCTTCCAAAATATCAACCATGACAAATTCCACAATTTTGTATTTCCTTAATAATAAATAAAAACCCTAATCTAACCCTAGCATGGTTTAAGTCTCATAAACCCTAGTTGCATTTGTAACCTAGTATGTTACAATATCATGTATTACATATATAATATTTTGTGACAAAAGAAAATAACACAACTAACATATATCATATATATATCAATGTATCATCAAGTGAGAAAAAGTAATTCTTAAGTGAGCTAATTTTATTTAATGTAATTTAATATATCAAATATATAATTATAATTAAATTATTAAATCAACACTTGATTTAATAACCCGGCTATATTGCATACAACCGACCAATATACATGTATCATTATATCGAATCAACACTTGATCTGATAACCCGGCTATATAGCATATAACCGGCTGATATCATATATCGCGAGAATAGAATACGGTATCACATACACTTATCAATCTCGGTCCCGCACATATCACATATGTGCTCAGACTCCGTTTCGCCTGAACCAGGAAACCTCTGTGTAGGACTCTAAAGACTCGTCAATACGCCGGCAGTAGGTGATGATCGTATCAAACACCCACAAGCTGCAAGCAGTCAGCTAAACGTAACAGCCACCCGGGTATTGAGCAATCAGAAAATCAACAAGCAAGCATGCACACACTCCTGTGAATCCAATCAGTAACACTACCGTACAGTCCGGTCTCTTCGTCTGATATGTGGCATATCTAGTCTAGGGGTGGTAAACGTCAGACCCCAGTAACCGATAAGTCGTGTCGATGTGAGGCTCATAACAAGTCGAGAAACTACTGATTACACTTACTAGTATATCTCCATATCAGCCCTGGCCAGGGACTTCCAGTTGTAGCCAATCGAACACAGCGCAACATCAACCCCCAATACTGGGAGAGACGAAACCCCTCCTATCGCTCATTGCCTCCATGTGATTCGGGAGTGTACCCAAAATCCACTGTTATGCACGTTCTCATGAACGTGGTAAGGTGGAAATGAAAGCACGGTAGGAATCACATAAGACTCCATGACGATCTCGGGTCTACAGACTAACCTGTACCAGTGTCACCAGAGAACTGCTATCTGACGATAGGTATAATACCATCTAAGAGTTCTCGGTGAGTCCGTTCAGTGTACCCAGTCTCCATTGAGCATCCGTACACCATCTTTGATGTCAAACACCAATAGATGTGGGATCATCCATCACCCATCATATGGGTCAAGATGCGTATACGCTAGTCTACTCTGGAGTATCGAAGCCCTGTCTCGATACACCCTCGACTAGGAACAATTATAGGATGTACTCTTGGACTACCCTGGCCCCACTAGTATGATCTGCATCATAGTCCTAGTAGTCAAGTACATATCCCAAGGGCTTTATCAACATGTGAAAGCAAGACAGTAAACCAATACAAGTCAACATGTTAAGACAAAGTGAAACCAGATAGTATACTATCATATCGAGCATGAAAGTCCTCTCTATATATATCCAAGCATCCACTATAATATACATCATATGTACAATAATGGCCTCTAAGGCATATATATAACTAACAGTCTCCCACTTGCACTAAGGCCAGCTAATGTAGTATCCCATACCCAACATCCTGAAGAGTCTCTCAAATTGTATCTGGGGTATGGCCTTCGTGAGTGGATCTGCAGTGTTGTCATTCGTTTCAACTCTCCTGACCTCGATATCGCGGCGATCAACTATCTCCCGGATCAGGTGATTGTTGGGATTCCTTAGCACCTTGAGTAGGTTTGCTAGCAGCACACATGCTACAATGAAAATTTTTAGGGTGCTAAGTAATCTTAACCTAGGATCAAACTAGATGTTTAGGATAACAGGATAGTATCACATACTAAAACAAGTGTCTAACACTAAGTGAAAGTAAATACAACCTTTGTAGACCTCCATGATAGACTCCTTGGATCAACTTGAGTTTGGACCGGCTTGCTTGAGATCTTCCAAGTCCATGATGATCCACCCGGGGTCCCTTTTCTCAAGCTACAAGCTTCACTTAATCTAGGATGAAGATGAAGCAAACACTCTAATCTAGTGGGCTATACTAAAGTAGAATGGTGATGTGGGTTTGGATCGCACTTAAAAACCTTTCCTTTTTATCTCCTTCACTCACTTTTGAAGAGGTAGTAAGCTTTGAGGAAGAAGAAGGAGGAGATGGAAATGCTAAAGCTCTTTTTCTTTTCGATAAAAACTAAATGAAATGAGAAAAAATAATATATATGAGAGTCTCTCTCTCATCCAACCATGGTAAACAAATATCTAGATATTTTATGATTGAGTTAAGAAGCCAAATGTAAATTAGTCCATGATTAATAATTAGGTGAAGTGTGGTCAAGTGTAGATAAATATCAACCATGAATTAATCCATTTTTCTTTTCTCAAATAATAAAATATATGGATATTTTATACCATGTGAGTCTTGCATTCCCATCTCCAATGTATCAACAACCATGATAAGTATGTATGCATGTATGTGTGCATACACATCAACATGTGCACATACACCCATTCATGCATGCATGCAAATAGAAAAGGTTTTAAATGAAAAAGCTAATGGTCATTATTAAACCAACACTTGATTTAATATCCCGGTCATATCACATACGACCCGACCAATAGAAAACACCATATTATAATGCGGTATCATATACACGCATTTAATCAAGCACCCGCGCATATCCCCATATGCCCCCACATTGTTTCGCCTGAGCTAGGTAACCCTATTGTGGGACTCTAAGACTCGTCAATACGCTAGCAGTAGGCAGTGATCATATCACATACCCACAAACTGTCAGCGGCACCAGCAGTGCGTAATGACTCCTAGGTATTGAGCGATCAGAAAAAAAACACGAGAACCTGTAAAAACTCCTGTCGAGCCAACCGGTAACACATACCGTACAGTCCGGTCTCTTCGTCAGATATGCTGCATATCGAGTCTAGGGATGGCAACGTCGACCCAAATAACTCAATAAGTCGTGCCGATGAATGGTCTATAACACATCGAGAAGCTACTGATAACACTTATCAGTAAATCTCAACAGCCCTGGCCAGGGACTTACTGATATAAATAATCGTGCACAGTGCAATATCAACCCTCAATACCGGGAGAGACGAAACCCCTCCCATCGCTCATTACTTTCATGTGTCTCGAGACTGTACCCAAAAGCCACCTGTTTGCACGACTCAGTAGAGCCGTGGTAGGGTGGAAATCAAAGCACTGTGGGAGAACACATGAGACTCTATGACGATCTCGGGTCTACAGACTAATCTGTACCAGTTTCACCTGATAACTGCTATCTGACGATAGATATAATACCATATAGGAATTCTCGGTGAGTCCGTCCAGTGTACCCAGTCTCCACTGAGCACCCGTATACGATTTCGATGTCAAACATCAATGGATATGGGAACATCCATCGCCCATCACATGGGTCTAGTATCATATACGCTAGTCTACTCTAGAATATCAATGCCCCATCTCGATACACCCACGACTAGGGACATTTCAGGATATGCTTATAAACTACAGATGTCCCACTAGTATGATCTACATCATAATCACAATAGTCAAGCAAATATCCTCAGGGCTTTATCAACATGTGCAAATGAATAAAAGCATGATCAAGTGAACATGTCAGATAAAGAGCAACCAGATAGCATACTATCATGTCGAGCAAGAATGTCCTCTTTATATATATACATGTATAAATACATCCACTATCATATAATGGCCTCTTGGACATACATATACCCAACAATCTCCCACTTGCACTAAGGCCAGTTATTGGCGTATCTTATACCCAACATCTCAAATAGTCGCTCATGTTGTGGCTGAGGGAGGGCCTTGGTGAGTGGATCCGCGGTGTTATTCTTTGTGTCTACTCTCCTAATCTCGATCTCGCGACGATCAACTATCTCCCGGATCAGATGAAAACGCCTCAGGATGTGTCTGGACCGCTGATGGGACCTGGGCTCCTTGGCTAACGCCATGACCCCATTATTATCATAATACAATGGTATTGGATCAATAATGGTTGGAACTACTCCTAGCTTCGAGATAAACTTCCTCATCCAGACGGAGAAACTTCCATCTCAACCCCTACCGAATCCTGGCCACTCGCAAAATTATAATGTGAGTGGATGAGGAAGTTCGTCTCGGAGCTAGGAGTAGTTCCAACCATTATTGATACAATACCATTGTATTATGATAATAATGGGGCTATGGCGTTAGCCAAGGAGCCCAAGTCCCATCAGCGGTCCAGACACATCCTAAGGCGTTTTCATCTGATCCGGGAGATAGTTGATCACCGTGAGATCGAGATTAGGAGAGTAGACATAAGGAATAACACCGCGGATCCACTCACCAAGGCCCTCCCTTAGCCACAGCATGAGCGACTATTTGAGATGTTGAGTATGAGATACGCCAATAACTGGCCTTAGTGCAAGTGGGACATTGTTGGGTGTATGTATGCTTTATAGGCCATTATATGATAGTGGATGTATTTATACATGTATATATATATATATACAGAGGACATTCTTGCTCGACATGATAGTATGCTATCTGGTTGCTCTTTATCTGACATGTTCACTTGATCATGCTTTTATTCATTTGCACATGTTGATTAAGCCCTGAGGATATTTGCTTGACTACTGTGATTATGATGTAGATCATACTAGTGGGACATCTGTAGTTTATAAGCATATCCTGAAATATCCCTAGTCGTGGGTGTATCGAGATGGGGCATCGATATTCCAGAGTAGACTAGCGTATATGATACTAGACCCATATGATAGGCGATGAATGTTCCTATATCCATTGATGTTTGACATCAAAATCGTATACGGGTGCTCAGTGGAGACTGGGTACACTGGACGGACTCACCGAGAACTCCTATATGATATTATATCTATCGTCGGATAGCAGTTCTCAGGTGACAACTGGTACAGGTTAGTCTGTAGACCCGAGATCGTCATAGAGTCTCATGTGTTCTCCCACTGTGCTTTGATTTCTACCCTACCACGGCTCTACTGAGTCGTGCAAACAGGTGGCTTTTGGGTACAGTCCTGAGACACATGGAGGCAATGAGCGATAGGAGGGGTTTCGTCTCTCCCGGTATTGGGGTTGATGTTGCACTGTGCACGATTGGCTATATCAGTAAGTCCCTGGCCAGGGCTGTTGAGATTTACTAATAAGTGTTATCAGTGCTCCCCTCCGAACGGCGGCCAAGACATGAGCGTCTTGCCTGAGATTCGGGACAGATGATATTTGATTTTATCCGTCCACCTCTCCGAAGATGCCAAGTTGATTTATGGCACCGTGTATCGGAGGTTTAGATGGATGCGACCGATGTAGCAGACTTCATCAGATTCCCCCTCGCTTGAGGGGTTTTTGATTGTGGGGACGCTCTTCCCTGCAGGCGCAAGCCCCTGCAGTTAATTACGCTACCGCATTGCGGTAACAACTTTCTCCTTCTCCAGATGGTCACTTCGTGTCGTGGGTGTTTGTTTTGTTTGTGGTTGCCCGTGGATTGTATATGGAGACTAATTTATGTCGCCGCCCGTAGGACGTGGATTAGTCCAAATCCGTATTTTCTTAGATTTGGGTTTGGGGTTTTGGTTTGAGGATACGTTAGCCATATTTGAGGCTAAGATCAACTCAAATGTTTGTTAAGGATACGTTAGTCTAATTTGAGACCAAGATCAACTTAACGGGATCGTTTAGATCCGACAAAAGAGCATTTGGGCTCTATAGTTCCAGTTTAGGGACATAGTGGTCCATCTCCAGTTTAGGGACATGGTGGTCCAACATTCCCATTTTGGGGACGAATATTGGTTTAAGGACGCATTAGTCCATGAGTTTAAGGATCCCACAGTCCGTATTACCAGTTTAGGGACATGGTGGTCCAACATTCCCATTTTGGGGACGAATATTGGTTTAAGGACGCATTAGTCCATGAGTTTAAGGACCCCACAGTCCGTATTACCAGTTTTGGGACATGGTGGTCCAACATTCCCATTTTGAGGACGAATATTGGTTTAAGGACGCATAAGTCCATGAGTTTAAGGACCCCACAGTCCGTATTAATGTGTGGTTGTCGGGACCCGTCACCTCTCTGACGACGTTGAAGGATTACAACGACAAATATCAGAGGAGTTCAGAGATGTACCCTTAAACCGGGTGTAAATTGATTTGAGAGAGCAGTTGTACTCAGTTCAATTTAATTTGAGGACTTACGGCCAGAATTGGGCTAAGTCCAGTTGAAAATGTTCAACGTTTTATCTGCATTTGGCCTGTTAGGCCTTTACTAGGGCTCTGCCCCTGTTTAATAATGCATGGCATTTTTGTTTGGTCTATTAGACCTTTATTTGGGCTCTGCCTTTTTTTTAAATGATGCACAGCATCAGTTTTGGTCTGACAGACCTTTGTTTGGGCTCTGCCCCTTTTTAATAATGCATTGCATTTTTTATTAGGCCTGTTAGGCCTTTTAATTGGGCTCTGTCCCTTCTTTAATAATGCAAAGCATATATTGTTCTGACAGTGCGCCACGTGGCTTGTCAGGCGCTTTGCGCGAGCGCAAGGCGCAAACTCATGTGGGGGTGACACGTGTCACGCTCTGGCGAGCACAAGCACAGTGCGCTGCGCCAGTGCGCCGCGCTGTTACGCTGTTGACATGTGGTGCGCTCTGGTGACTTGCGCCAAACCAAGAGAGCAGTGCTCTGTTTTTAGAAGCGGAAGGAGTAACTGTTCTGGGGCCGACATGTGGCGCTCTCTGGTAGCTTGCGCCAACCCAAGAGCGCAACAATGCAATTTTTCAAGTGCAGGGCACTGTTCAATATCTTAATCCAATTTTGGATCAAAGAAGAGAATCTTTTAAGATTCCAGAACCAATGGTTCATCAAAAGGCAATGCCTTTATGTAGATCAGAAAGATCTAATGGAGAAGTAAATTACTTCTTTTTATTAATATTATCATTTTTTATTGAAGATCTTTGATCTTGTTCTTAGATCATTGATCTTTTCCAGAAGAAAATTCTTCTTTTTCTAAAGGTTTAACCTTTTTCTTTCTTTCTTTCTGAATTCTTCTCAAAGTTCTTAGAAGAGCTCTGTGAATTCTCTTTGTGCTCCTCAATGTTAATCTCTTTTAGACTTAGAGTCTAGGGGCCTTTATATAGTGCCAATTGATTTGTTATGTTGGTTACAGAGATTTTTCTCTGAGTGATTTAGGGATTTTTTCCCACCGTTGGATCTTTGATCCTAGGGCTTCTGTTTTACAGAAAATAATTTTCTTGTTTTAACAAGATCAGAAAGATCTTTCTAGAATTTTAATTCTGTTTTGGTGCTGGCACAGTTGGCGCAAGCGCTCCTGCGCTTGACACGTGTTGAGCAGCGCAGCTGCGCTGCCACGTGTCGCGCAGCGCAACTGAAGCGTTGGTTCCTTTATTATTATTTGAATTTCTTTTAAAACAGAGCCTTGCTCTGATTAGGGGAAACAGAAGCGTTGCTTCATTTCCCGCCTTGGAATTTGAACAGAGCTTTGCTCTGATTGGGGTAAACAAATGCCTCCCCCACCGTTGCGCTTATATGGCCCTAAACGTGAGCGCAGCAGTGGCAGAATTCCAACCGTTGCGGCAACTTTGGAAATTGAAAGGGCTCTCAATGCCTATAAATAGGACCTTTGGTCCCTTAGATGATTTTCATCTCTTTTGTTAGGAATTTTTATTCAGAGCCTTGCTCTCTTGTTTAAACATTTTTAAGAGTTCGGATTCTAGAGAATCTTTTGGTAAAAAATAAAGTAGATTAAATTAATTTTTTAAGAGCCTTGCTCTCAATAGATCCCTGATCTAAAAAAAACCCATTTAGGGTTTCGCTTAGCAGAGCTTTGCTCTAAAGGGATCCAGAGAGAACTAAAGAGAACTCTATTAGAGTTCCGTTAAATGAGTTCTGATCTTCTGAAAGGATTTTATTTATAATTTCTTGATTCATTAATGGAGCTTTTCTCCTTTTAAATCATATAGCAAAATTCTTAAGAGTTGCTAATTTTGTCGATTTTCTTTTATAGGAGTGATGGAAGCCCACATGTACGATCTCGACGAGATCATCTCTTACGGGGATATCCGCCGACTCGGCCGTTCTCAAAATCGAGAATTCACAAACGCGGAGTGTGCTGAAATCATGAACCGCTTCGACGCATATAACGGTCAACTGCTTCCCCGACGTTCCTCCCTCCTGAAGCTTATCGTGGGAGCCATCTGGGAAGCGCTTCCCCTATTCTGTTCCGGTGTGCCGCTTAGGGCGTTAGATGCCGCCAAGGATAAGGTGCACTCAGTGTACCTGATGAACTTAATCTCAAAAAGACGGCGAGACAATCTTGTCGATCTCCTGCACCAGGCCTTCCAACAGTCCGCCATACTCGCTGCTTATTGGAGGGAAGAGGACATCAGTGGGGACCCCGACGCTTGTTCTCGCGAAAGAAAGCACACTAGAATGGTTCACCAGGCTTGGAAAGTCTTAGATAAGGTTACTTTCGAGTTCCTCAATTCATGTCCTGGGTCCGAGGTCATACCGTTGTAAACCTTTCAATAATGTTGTTTTTGTTTATTGTTTTTATTGATGTAAGAATTTTTCGAGTATGAATGACAAATCCTTTGCCTCCTTCCTTTTATTTTCTGCTTTGTTATTGTTGGCATGTTCCTTAAGCAAGCACAGCCTGTAATCAATGTAGAACATACTGTCTTGAACACCTTGGGGAGTAGTGATGGCTTAGGAAGCAGGTTCAGGTCTGCTACCTAAGGCTTTTCAACTTTATGAGCCGTGAGGGTCCCACAAAGACTTTTCTCCCTGCGGATCGAGAGGATCTCGTAGGTGTATTTTCTCCTTAGGAATCATGAGGATTCCTAAGTACGTTTTCTCTTATAAGTCGTAAGAATCCTATAAGAGAATTTTTCCCTCTTATGAGTCGAGAGGACCCGTAAGCGGTTGTTTCCCTCCTTATCAAGATTTGACTTCGGAGAGTGTGACCCATGAATAGTATGCAAGAGTCCATTTTGGACCGACTTGCAGGGTCCCAGTGCTTAGGAAACAGGTTTTTCAGTCCCCACTGCCTAAGGCTTTTTCTCACGAGCCGAGCCGAATCGAGCACTCCTCGCAAGAATATCCTAACGTCACAGTTAACCTCTGCTCTTTACGACAGAGGTTCGTTAGGGTCTGTGGTACTTAGGGTTTTGGCCGTCGTACCGTCGCGTTAGCTGATATATTCCTCGATATGCAATCTTGTTATTCGAGTAGCCTTGCGATTGTCGTGTCTCTGATCCCTCGGGGGCTGGACAAGACGTCTTCAAGTAATCTTCCAGGTAATCTTACCGTCGAAAGAGCAAGCGTAGGGATATTCCATGTCACTTTTTACTTGAGGTTAGGCTCATTTTGGAGAGCCCCGATGAGTCATAACCACTCCGCGCTGGTGTGGGATGATCTCCGATAGTCTTTCAGGTTTTATATGACTTGCCGTCAAGACCCTGAAGCTAGGAATTTGGCCTTTGCTTCGTTTGCTGGCATTGCGTCCTCTATATCGATACGAATGTCGCGGTTGTCTCTAGGTTGTTGGTGAACCGTCGAGGTTTGGAACTAGGGACTTTGCCGTGGCTCCGCTGTTTGATGATGTTGCGTCTGTTGTGTCGAGACGAACGTCGAGATGGTGACCATTCCGCACTGGTGTGAGATAATCTCCGGTTGTCTTTCAGGCTTTATATGACTTGCCGTTAAGACCTTGAAGCTAGGAATTTGGCCTTTGCTTCGTTTGCTGGCATTGCGTCCTCTATATCGAGACGAATGTCGCGGTTGTCTCTAGGTTGTTGGTGAACCGTCGAGGTTTGGAACTAGGGACTTTGCTGTGGCTCCGCTGTTTGATGATGTTGCGTCTGCTGTGTCGAGACGAACGTCGAGGTGGTGACCATTCCGCACTGGTGTGAGATGATCTCCTTGAAGCTAGGAATTTGGCCTTCGCTTCGTTTGCTGGCATTGCGTCTGTTGTATTGAGACGAATGTCGCGGTTGTCTCTAGGTTGTTGGTGAATCGTCGAGGTTTGGAACTAGGGACTTTGCCGTGGCTCCCCTGTTTGATGATGTCGCGTCTGCTGTGTCGAGACGAACGTCGAGGTGGTGACCATTCCGCACTGGTGTGAGATGATCTCCGGTAGTCTTTCAGGCTTTATATGACTTGCCGTTAAGACCTTGAAGCTAGGAATTTGGCCTTCGCTTCGTTTGCTGGCATTGCGAATGTTGTATTGAGACGAATGTCGCGGTTGTCTCTAGGTTGTTGGTGAACCGTCGAGGTCTGGAACTAGGGACTTTGCCGTGGCTCCTCTGTTTGATGATGTTGCGTCTGAATCCTGTTGGAGGAAGAACGCTGGGGTGACATCTCGTCTGCTGTATCGAGACGAACGTCGAGGTGGTGACCATTCCATACTGGTGTGAGATGATCTCCGGTTGTCTTTCAGGCTTTATATGACTTGCCGCCGAGACTTGGCACCATTTTCTGATGGAGCATGAGGAGGGAAGATGTGCTTCCTTCTTTGTTTGCGCCCCTGGATTGTATACAGGGATTACTGTGATATCGCCTGCAGGGCATAAATTTCATTATATATATTTTTTATTTCTTTCCACGATGCTCTATCATTTCAGCTTTTACATCGCGAAGGTCGCGATTGCCCAATCATTTCGGCCATTTTTCGCGGTGCCTAATCATTTCGGCTATTTATTTTATCTTTACTCGCTGTTTTTTATTACGAGTTGCCCAATCATTTCGGTTGTTTATTTTATCTTTACTCGATGTTTTTTATTGCGAGTTGCCCAATCATTTCGGCTGTTTTGCATGCATACATTTTTGCTTGCTGATTTTGTTGCAAGTTTCCCCATCATTTCGGCTATTTCGTATACATGTATGGCTCGCTGATTTTTTTTATCGCGAGTGTGGAACTTGGAATCTGACGCCAATCTCAGCATCCGCATCGCTACAACTGGAATATTGCCATGAGCTAATCATCATTTGCCGTGAAAGGGCTTGGAATTTGATATCGGTTTTAAGCATCAGCATCGCTACAACTGGGATATTGCCAGGAGCGAATCATCATTTGCTTCTGTCGATGTTGAACAACGGTAGCTTAGTAAACAGGGTTAGGATTCTGTCGACTAAGGCTTTTGACTTCATGAATCGTAAGGGTCTCACAAAGGTGTTTCTCCCTACAAGTCGTGAGGATCCCGTAGGTGTATGTTCTCCTTAGGAATCATGGGGATTCCTAAGTGTATGTTCCCCTGTAAGTCGTAAGGATCTTACAAAAGGGTTTTCTCCTTATAAGTCGAGAGCACTTATAAGGGTTGTTCACCATATGGACATATCCCTAGTCATGGGTGGGACTTTGCTGGGGGAAATGTTTATTCGCGCCCGTGGATTGTATACAAGGGTCAGTATTGAGCCGCTTGTAGGGCAATATCAAAGGTTGTGGGAGTTGCTTAAGAACAGGTTCAGGTCCCTGTTACTTAAGACTTTCAAATCCTATAAGCCGTGAGGGTCCCATAAGAGAGTTCTCCTTACTAGTCGTGAGGATCTCACAAGTGTAATTTCTCCTTAGGGATCGTGAGGATCCCTAAGTGTATTTCTCCCTTGTGAGTCGTAAGGATCTCACGCGGGTGGTTTCTCCTTACAAGGTCGAGAGGACCCTGTAAGTGTCCTTTAACGAGGTTGCGCCCTTTCGGGTTTTCACAAACACTCGCCGGTAGCCCTGCTGTTTTTACTCACGGAGCCCTTTTGGGTTTTCATCCGTGCCCATTTTGCTTATGGACATACCGTCTTCTTTTTTTTATTCTTTTTAGTCTTTTTTCTAACGAGGTCGCGCCCTTTCGGGTTTTCACGAACACTCGCCGGTAGCCCTGCTGTTTTTACTCACGGAGCCCTTTCGGGTTTTAATCCGTGCCCATTTCGCTTACGGACATACCGTCTTTATTATTATTATTATTATTATTATTATTATTATTATTATTATTATTATTATTATTTATTCTATTCCTTTTTTTTATCTCGTCAGCCTGAGGATGCTGTGGTAGTAGTTTAAAGACGTTTCGATCATCAGCTAGTTTTAGGACGTAGTGGTCCATCATTAGTTTAAGGACATTTCGGTCCTTCACCGGTTTTAGGACATAGTGGTCCAATGTCGCCGTATTTAAGGCGAATCTCTAGTTTACTGACTTTTCGGTCGATGGGGCTTTCCCTATGAATGAGCATGATGTCCCCGGCATATCCATCTTTCTCGGAGCATGTGGTTGTGGCGGGTTCACCTTCCAGTTTTCGGACAACGCGAACTTGCCCTGTAGGTATTGATCTTCGATCCATCTTTTAAAGACGAAGCAATCCTCAATTGGGTGACTTACTGTTTGGTGGTAAGGGCAATAATTGGGATTGTTGACATCGCCTGGCTGCAACGGACGTTTTGGACTCGGCAGATTGATGACTCTGTTGCGCACTGCCAGCTCGAACAATTTCCTTGTTTTATTCTGAGGAAACGAGTAAGGACGTCCTAGTCTTTCCTCAAGGGATGGGCGTAGACGCATATTGTTTCGAAGGACAACCGGATTTAAGTTGCTCGGCCATTGTTGAGTATTGGCGACGATGATCGCCTTTCCTTTCCCCTTATCATTTCGAGAGTCCAGCTTTGGAGAGGACGGTATATGGCCCATTTGATCCATTTGGGCCAGTTTGTTGATCAAGGCCTGGAAAGTAGTTGGCTTGAAGAACATCATGAACTGCGAGATGGTCGCTTGCGGATCAAGAGTGCCCACGAACATGCCTACCGCAGGTGCTTCTTCGATCCGTTGTTCACATTTCGACCACAGATTCCGCCATCGTGTTGCGTATTGAACCAACGTCTCGCCTGTCCTTATCCTGGCGTTGATCAGTGCTGTTATCGGGGTGCGATCGCTGGCGCTCACGAATCTTTGTGTAAACAGTAGCTCCATGTCCGCAAATGTTTTGACAGAGTCGTTAGGTAGCTCCGAATACCATTCAAAGGCTGTCTCCGATAGGCTGCCGACGAATTGGCGAAGCAACAATTTGTCATCGCCTCCAGTGTTGCCGCATAAGGCCCTGAATTGAGCGACATGCTGATGGGGATTCCCTGTCCCTTTATATACGTGGAACTTAGGGATCGTATATCCCGGCGGGTAACTGATCTGGTCATACCAGCTCGGATAGGGTTGTCCAGTCTTGACAATTTGGCCAGCCGCTTCATTCGCCTGATGAGCTCGTATTTGCTGAGCTATATAGTCATCCAGTGCGGCCTTGGAAATGATTTCTTCCTTGGCTGCTGAAAGAGCCGGAGGAGGATTAGATGTCTCCCCTCTATCGTCTCCAACAATGATTGGAGGGTCATCAGCTGGAGGGTCCGGCTGTAACATCATCCCAACCATGTCTTGGAAGAGAAATGACATTCGCTTTATGTTAGCCACTTGCTCTGCGGCTTCTTTGTCCTTCTTTTCAAGGACTCTGCGTAAGAAGTCAGCATCAGTTTCTTGTTCGTGACGCTGCTCTGATGATGCCTCCGGGCTTTCTTTTGGCCCGGTGAGTGCAGCCATTTGCATCAGCATTTCCTGAAGCTTCTGTTGCTGCCCCTGGGGTTTTGTCACGGATCGGGTGAGCAGTCGGTGACCCATCGAAGCACGGATATCCTCTTTCCCGGATGCCATATGAACAATATGCACCACCATGCCCCCAGACTTGGGGCGTTTGGGCTCAATGCCTTTGCGGTCTACCGCAGCCACAGGGGCTTTCTCCGGCCTCCTTTTCTTTTGAGCAGTTGAAGTTGAAAGGGGCGTCGTGGCGGGCACCTAGACAGCTTTTTGTGATTTGGCAGGATGGCTCTCTTCTTGTTGAACCTTCGCATTTTTCTGTCGGCTAGGGTGATCTTGATCAATTACTGAGTCCCGAACCTACCGCCAGACTTCGTAGATTTTGGAGGACAGCCGTTGAGGGGACTGTTTCGGCTTCATTTCTGTGACAGTCTCCACCGACGGCGGAGATCTTTTCAATACTGCGGTAGGCGAGTTCCTACGCACCTTGTTTAGCAGCTCAAAGCTGTTCCCGGTTGGAACAGCAGCATTAACTTCTACCGTTGGAGCTGGTGGAGTTAGCCCAGAAGGGGTGTTGCCCTCGGCCTTCCTTACTCGGCGTCAGTGGCGACGTCGAGCGTGTCGAGCTGTCGGGGTTGGCTCGGCGATGGGGATGGCTTTGTCGTGCCCCCTGTTCTGGTGAGGCGCTGCTAGTACCAGACTCTTGAAAACCGACGTCCGTTGAATGGGGATAGCCAACCTATCGAAAGCAAACTTCCGAGCAGGTGAAGCAGCCTTGACAATTTCATGAGCAGGAATGGCTATCTGCTTGGGGATAACACCTTTTGGTATTGTGGGCTTCCTCACGGGCCCATTGGAGTTTTGACCCAGTCTATTGAAAACCGATGCACTGGATTTGGACGACCCGTTGAGAGGGGTCGCAGTAGTTGCAAGACGATCAAAGACCGACATCTTCGGAGCTTCTTGGAACGGCAGAGGGGCATTGAAGCTCATTGGTGGGAGCATGGTCCCAAAGAACAGCCCAGTGGTGGCCTGAGTTACTTGCTCCACCGGCATCTTGAAAAGGGAGGCCGCTTGAGGCCCGTAAGTCACTCCTCCGGCGAGGACAGAGTGGGAGTTATTGCAATTAGTGCAGTTTGAAGCCGTTGATCTTCTGTTTTCTGCACGGAGCAAGACACCAAATCTTAGTACCTCGAATCCACAGGAAACCATAACAAACTACGATTCGTTCGCGAACACGACACACGAAGTGTGGAGTGGAAAGAGGAAAAGGTCCCACCGGGCGTGCCAGAATCTGTTCCCCTCCGAACGACGGCTAAGACATGGGCGTCTTGCCTGAGATTCGGGGCAGATGCTATTTGGTTTTTGTAAGTCCACGGTAGCGCCCCGGCCATCTAACAGACGCCAAAAGCGGAACAAAAACTTTTACAACTGGCGCTATCGTATACTAAAACCCGGATCTGCCATTAAAGCTAAACCAACAAACTACAAAGTAGGTAGAAATGTTATACCGAACGATCCGAGTCCTTCGGTCTTCAACCATCATCCCACGCTTTGTTGCGGCTGCTCCGATCTTCTGAATCTCCAGTCTTCTCGTCCAGGTGGCACCACGTCGACGGATCTTTAAACGGGCTCCCGCCTCTGAACCGAGGCAACTCGATCATCAAATTTGCTAAAAGAGATGACCAAGATTGATATAGAGAATGAGTAAAACACTTTGTCTCGCTTCGTCCAAAGCTATGGACGAACGGTTAATGAAGTTGCCTTTTGGATCGGGTGAAATGAGAAATGAGGCTATCTAATTTCCATGAATCCAAAACTATCATCCTTTTCAAATCAACAACCATGATAATCAAGCAAGAGGGGCCGACCACTTATAGGGAAGGAGGAGGGTGAGTGTAGGAGGAAGAGAGTGACCATAAGCAAAGCTTCTCACAAAAGATCAAGAAGAAATATCTTAGCAAGAACAAAAAACCATTAATGAAAAGGTGACTCACTAATAACACCTCATCATTCAATTAATGCATAATGGTGACTCACTAATCTAGTCACCAAAACTAGAACCTTCTCATGACTCACCCTCAAAAAGATAAATCCGTCTTTAACCGAATGTTAAATACGGGTGATAGAAAACTGGAAACTGGCAACTTCCAAAAGCGATCCTAAAACGAATTTCAGGATAACCCCGTAATGGTATAAACATACCCACATTTGTATTACGACCGAATATAAATGCAACTGAGACAAAGATATTATATCTACACAGTATAATACTCGGATCCGGCTTAAACTAAAGCCTACCAGTATTATCTGCCCGAAATATGACACGTACAAAAACGCACGTGCATTTTCCGAACCCTGCCATATAACCATACGGCCTCTACAACGTTTCGCCCGAACTTGGAAAACTGTCTGTGGGAGACTCTAATGATTCATCAACACACTGGCACTGAGTATAACCACTAACACGTCAGAGGTACTGGCTGTACGTAACGGTTGCCTATGTATTGATTGGAAGGGAAGCTGACGAGCGAACTCATCCAGAAACCCTACTGAGCCTAACAGTGACAATATACATACAGTCTGGTCCGTTCGTCTATGAGTATCGCATATCGGCCTAGGGGGCTGGAAACGTCAGACCCCCAATAGCGGTATAAGTCGTGTCAGAGAGTGGCCCAGAACACCCTGAGATACTACTGGAGTACCTACCAGTAAATCTCCTGCCTCGGCCGAGGGCTTTTTGTAATGGCTCTCCTAGATACAGCGTGATCTCACCCCCAATACCGGGAGAGACGAATCCCCTGCCGATCCGCTCACTTACCTCCATGTGGCTCGGGACTGTACCCAAAAAAGACCTGTTTGCACGACTCCTTTGAGCCGTGGTAGGGTAGAAATCAAAGCACAGTGGGAACTCACACGAGACAAATGACGACCTCAGGTCGATGAACTAACCTGTACACATGTCACCAGGGAACTGCTATCTGACGATATGTATAATACCAACTAGCATGTTCCCGACGAGTCCTGTCCGGTATACTCATAACCCAATGAGCACCTGTATACATCTTAGGTGAACCAACTGACACCAGTGTCTTGTGAGACCGGCCACCGCCCCTCGTCGGGGTCTCGACTTTATACACTAGTCTACTCTGAAGTATCGATGCCCTGTCTCAAAACTCCCATGACTAGGGACACATTAAGGATGTGCTTATAGACCCCAGCTCCCACATATATGATCGCCATCATACTGCTGGCAGTCAAGCAAGAATCCTATGGGCTCTATCACCATGCAATAGTGAACTAAAGCATATATATGATGATAAAGACAAACCAGATAGCATACTATCATCTCGAGCAAGACTGTCATATCGGTATAGGTCCTCCCTCAATCATTGCAATCACGTACCTGCGATCCAATAATTGACTTAGAGGGCACTATATCCAACAATCTCCCACTTGCACTTAAGGCTAATTATTGCGATGTCGCATACTCACAGCCTGTGTGATACCGAACACCCAACTTCTCTACTAATCAGTTTCACAAAGCTCGTTTGTAAAACTATTGTGTTCGAGAAATAGCCTCAGTGAGTGGATCCGCCCTGATGTTTCTTTCTGTATCTTTCTAAATCTCAAATTCGCCGAGAATGCCATCTCTCGAATCGAGTAATATCTGTCTTAGAATATGTCTGGATATCTGATGGGACCTAGTTCATAAATGAACTCCAAATCCAAACTTCTTAGACTGTATTGATAACTGAACCTAATCAGTTTCCAGCACCATGCCTCCCACAGTATCCTCTTGGACCAACTGTCCATAATACTGTCCCTCGTCAGAGGGAAAACTATAACTATGACAATCACTCTGTCATCCATGTCACCTTTGAAGCCTGGAATGATAGCCGTTTCCCGAAGGAGGCTGCCGTCATCAAATCCGTAGAACATTCACTTATGTTCTAAAACTGCTTCCTTATGTTTCTTCAGGATTGGATTAATATAAACTTATCACATCTGCAAAAACAACATCTGGTGTGGTACTTCACTTCTCACGATTGACTTAATTGCATAAGCAAGTGATCTGCCAATCATGCGCATCCCTCTCCCCTTTAGTCTGTAAGACACCTTTAGATAGGGTGACTCCATCACCTGCAGGTACACCACCATGCCAGGAGTCATCTATTCTAAAATACAATTAGAATACTGTCAAAGTACCCACATTGGGAAACTACCCAAATCTAGATCTAAAACCATAGATCTAGAAACCAGAATGTCTGATATTATATCCATATCCTGTCTGGAGAAACAACTGTGTGACGACCACAGTACAACCGATCGTAGTATAGGAATTTTACTTCCTACTCTGTGTATGTCATCCAAATACCAGGACATCACACCCTACAACCTTCTTAACAGATCCATCCCCTATTCTGATAAAGTCAAATCTATGACTGTCACATCAAAAATTAGATGATCTGTCTCCGCTATAACTGCTCTAGTCTATAAAGAGACATAAGCAACTTACCCACTATGCTTTCGCTGCTCCCACTGACTACGACAACCCTCTGGCAGAATAATATATACGTACACTTCTAAAGCTAGTTTAGAACGACGCTATACTTATCCTCCTGCCGGGTCTCATAGTCGGGAACAACAGTAGTATCAAGTATGGGTAAACAAGAACCTCCATGTCACCGTCCTTGAGGCTACCAGAGCACCTCTCGGGTGTCTGAGGTTACCCACCATATCTGCGGAGTGGCTAATGGAATGTCAAACCTGATTGAATATATAGGTCCTATTAAATTTTCCGTAACCGTTTGCGGATCTGGAATCACTTCCAGTTCTACCATACTCCCACTATAGTTTTCTGAAAAAATCCATTTTACTAAAACTGTGGCGAGTCAAGAACAATATCACTATTGATCTTCCAGATGGTAGAAAATCAACCCTCGTCAAAGCCAGGGTCAACCCATAAACTGCCATTACAGAAACGTGCCTTGAGTTATCCAGTGTCTGGTTTTAAGCATAAGCTGGACAACTCCCCATACGTTAACATCGTTAAGATATGAACCATTCTATATACAATATAGAAACTTTGGCAATTATTTAATTGGAACCAGATTCTAATCATGCAGCTGTCTCCAGTGCATATAAACTTAATGGAGAGAGGCTAATCAGCATTACTCAACTTAGGAATCCATCCAATTATGAGTAACCTGAAAGAGAAACAAGTTTCTCAAAACCATTACTATCATCTGAATACCAATCATAAGTATCTACATCTTCGATCGCTTTGAAGAATCCCGATATTTGTGATACCTGGTTCTCTACTTTATTCTTATACCCACAACTTCTCAAAACTTAGACATTGTATTTCTACGAAACACTTGTCAAAAAACTAGAGAAGTCATAAGTAAACAGAACATAGTATGAGGACCTACCCCTTTGTCCTGATGGACACTGGACAACATACAATACTCTGTATAAGTCCGGTGAGTTGAATAACTCAAAACCTGTGCATCGTAGGTTGAAAACTGTACCCAGGCGATTTTCTCAAATATCACCAATTACAACGAATTCCGATATAATGAGGATGATCACCTAATTCCTAATAACTTACTCCCACTTATCATCTGTAAAACCATACAGATGTGAGAATGAAACCTGGTAAATACATACCCTGGAGTAAGTATCTAATCGGGAAATCGGTTTTCCTTTAACAATGCACTGAAACATGAAAATGTTTCATAGGGGTATCCTGGTATTCCTAGTAATGACTCTTCCATAATCCTATTCATGACTATAACCGTATATTTCTTTGCTATTTCTCCAAATCCCTTTATCTGTCTTTACTCGTTACCTTCTGTACACCTTCGTTAGGCTAAATGATTTTCTTCCTTCCCTACCGTTCGGCACCAGCCTATGGTTTGGAAGAAGACTATCCAGTAAGCATAATAGGTGTACCCTCCTAAACCAAGGAGTACTCGTAACCTGAGAGAAGGTGATGATAAAAGACAACTGAATAATACCTTATTCTATTTCTCCCGAACTGGGGAAAAAGCAAAGGTGAAATTGGAGTGGCGATGAAGAACGCGGTTTGGTCGTGAATGATAGCAGTCGCAATTTACTTTGCCCTCTTTCTAATCCCTTTATTTTGTCTTTAGTTATTACCTTTTGTACACCCTATTTAGAATAATTGGTTTTCTTCATTTCCTACCTTTCGGCACCAGCCTATGGTTTGGAATAAGACTATCCAATAAACGTAATAGGTGTACTCTCCTAAACTAAGGAGCCCTCGCAACCTGAGAGAAGGTGATAATAAAAGACAACTGAATAAACCAATTCTATTTCTCCTAAACCTGGATCCATCCTCGAAGTAGTACCTTCGAGTTCGTATATAACCATATGATGGATCTATCCAATGGAAGTGGATGTCCGTAGTAATACGAGGTGTTCTGAGAAATGCAAAGGGTAAAAGAAGGAGCGGCAATGACTTATGCAACTATAGACAATCCAAAAGCCAGTATTTTAAGAAGGTTCGGTCAACTTGGTCACTGAGTCATAGTCTAGGGTCGGTCAAAGGTCGCTGCCAAAGAGAGAGAGAAAGAAACACTCTGCGTGCACTCTAACCTAGATCAGAATGGTTATCACTTTATCTAATCAGGAAACCTCCCACTGTTATCTCAAATTCTCCTCCAAACCTGAAAGAAGAATTAGTCGGGATCACTCGAAGAGTAAACCAACTCATCAGTGAGAATCAGGATCCAACTATCACCGCATGATAACTTGATGGAAGCCACTGAAGTTATCACACTCCAGAAGGTATGTGCATACTTGGCAAGTTTCATTTTCTTTAGAAACTCCCGATATATATTTTTGCCCCATGCTCTTATGATCGTGACTTTGGCCAACCCATCATAAGTCACATGTCAAGTTCTACCCGTCATTATCCAGGTTAATTTGAACCCACCCATACATACCCTTGACTTTGGCCAACAAGGTAACATGACTGTCCCAAACCAACGCATCTATCTACGCAACAGATGAATACCCAGCAGCTACCAAGCACTATGCCTTGACTTTGGCTAAACAAACATAACTTGAATACTACTGACCATCCATAAGAAATGACGGAGGGCTACGGCTGGTTTTTGGCGAAAAACCTTTAACGTAATGAACTTGATCTTGTTGAAGGAACCTGATAGCTTTTTATAAAAATATAGTGGCGAAAACCTTTTGCTAAAGAGGTCACTCCCGGTGAAGCGATCTCGGCTCTTTCCTCGTGGAATGAGGTGCAGGATATTCTAACTGAATACCGCGATGCAAAGCAACTTGTAATCGACTATAGTGAAGTTATTACCCTGACGTAAACTTCTGCCCAAGGGGTCACTCCCGGTGAAGTGATCTCGGCCCTTGCCTCGTCGAATGAGGTGCAGGATATTCTAACTGAATACCGCTATGCAAAACAAAAGGAAATATCTTTGTAATAACACCTTTTAAAATTTGTTCCAACAACATCAAATATAGGTTTGTTTTATCCTTGCATTGATAAGAATCAATGCAGTCCCATCAAATAATCACACCAGAAAAGAACGAAACATAAAATGTACGTATATGCCATCCTCATTCGTCACTGGGTCCCGTCATCACCCGTTAGGTTACTTAACTAACGACAGAGCCGGGACTGGACTAGCGCAGGTGTAAAACATATACAACATCTAATAGTATATATACTAATATACAATAATCGCTCCAGGCGTGATAATATGCAACATTACAGAAAAGTAATAAGCATCACAGAACAATACAGATAATCTGGGATCCCCGGGTGTCACAGAGCCGCTAGTGAAACCCGACGTTCCCCTGGTCGTGTGGATAGCCTGTGCAATGAAACCTAGACCCCTACGGATGCGGCAAGTTACTTGCCAAAACCTGAAGTAAGGTAGCCCCCTACAGCATAATGAATGGACCACCCAGCACTTCACGGAATCCGGTAACTTGAGCAACCCTCCTTGGGTCAACCTGTACCCCCTACGAGTGCGGCGAATAGTCTGCCAATTCTAGAGTGAAGCCCCTCTGCCTCTCAAAGCCATGAGATACGGACCCGTTGCTCTCCAGAACCCGGCTATCCGTGCACTCCGTCACGGGGTAAACCTAGCACAGAAATAAAAATATGTGCAACGGGTACATCTACCTCAACCCGGTCGTGCTATAAAAGAATAATATACAAACAGGCAGTGACGGCAGTCCACATGTTGGACGCTCGCCCCGCAATATCAAAAATACAAATAAATTCAAATAGCACTACCATTGCACACTGCTATCCACCATGACAAATCCGCAACATCACAGCACAACACAGAACATCAACGCGAATGTCACGTTCGCAAATCCGTCCAAAAGAGCTATAGCAATTAGACGCAATTTACCGCTCGAATGACATTCCCGATCGAAGATATAATGTAATTACTGCATACTAACAAGTTTAAAATTTCGATCGACAAAACTTCCCGAAGTGGGCCCCACGTACATCTGCTGTACAGTAACAAAATCTGGGCCCAAAAGAACAGTACCATAAACCACAATTTACCAAGAAGAACTTACTGGAAAATTTTGGAACACTGTTGCCACATACTGGCCGCGGTTCCGCGGTCAAACCCTAGCTTTGATCGTGGATCCGTGGCGGTACTGTGGTAACACGTGCCAAAATTTCACCATAATTCTTCAAAAACCCTGCTCAAATTTCTGTGATATGCAAAATAATTTTTAGACTCTTTTAAAAATCGACAGAAACTTTGAACCAGAAAATTGCAGTTTTCGAAATTCCGTTCGATCGATATTTTAAACACGTTAGCACAAGTTAGTAAAGCTTAATGGTGAGGCTCTGATACCACTGTAAGTCCATGGTAGCGCCCCGGCCGTCTAACAGACGCCAAAAGCGGAACAAAAACTTTTACAACTGGCGCTATCGTATACTAAAACCTGGATCTGCCATTAAAGCTAAACTAACAAACTACAAAGTTGGTAGAAATGTTATACCGAACGATCCGAGTCCTTTGGTCTTCAACCATTATCCCACGCTTTGTTGCGGCTGCTCCGATCTTTTGAATCTCCAGTCTTCTCGTCCAGGTGGCACCACGTCGACGGATCTTTAAACGGGCTCCCGCCTCTGAACCGAGGCAACTCGATCATCAAGTTTGCTAAAAGAGATGACCAAGATTGATGTAGAGAATGAGTAGAACACTTTGTCTCGCTTCGTCCAAAGTTATGGACGAACGGTTAATGAAGTTGCCTTTTGGATCGGGTGAAATGAGAAATGAGGCTATCTAATTTCCATGAATCCAAAACTATCATCCTTTTCAAATCAACAACCATGATAATCAAGCAAGAGGGGTCGGCCACTTATAGGGAAGGAGGAGGGTGAGTGTAAGAGGAAGAGCGTGACCATAAGCAAAACTTCTCACAAAAGATCAAGAAGAAATATCTTAGCAAGAACAAAAAACCATTAATGAAAAGGTGACTCACTAATAACACCTCATCATTCAATTAATGCATAATGGTGACTCACTAATCTAGTCACCAAAACTAGAACCTTCTCATGACTCACCCTAAAAAAGAGAAATCCGTCTTTAACCGAATGTTAAATACGGGTGATAGAAAACTGGAAACTGGCAATTTCCAAAAGCGATCCTGAAACGAATTTCAGGATAACCCCATAATGGTATAAACATACCCGCATTTTTATTACGACCGAATACAAATGCAACTGAGACAAAGATATTATATCTACACAGTATAATACTCGGATCCGGCATAAACTAAAGCCTACCAGTATTATCTGCCCGAAATATGACACGTGCGTAAACGCACGTGCATTTTCCGAACCCTGCCATATAACCATACGGCCTCTACAACGTTTCGCCCGAACTTGGAAAACTGTCTGTGGGGGACTCTAATGACTCATCAACACACTGGCACTGCATATAATCACTAGCACGTCAGAGGTACTGGCTGTACATAACGATTGCCTATGTATTGATTGGAAGGGAAGCTAACGAGTGAACTCATCCAGAAACCCTACTGAGCCTAACAGTGATAATATACATACAGTCCGGTCCGTTCGTCTATGAGTATCGCATATCGGACTAGGGGGCTGGAAACGTCAGACCCTCAATAGCGGTATAAGTCGTGTCAGAGAGTGGCCCAGAACACCCTAAGATACTACTGGAGTACCTACCAGTAAATCTCCTGCCTCGGCCAAGGGCTTTGTGTAATGGCTCTCCTAGACACAGCGCGATCTCACCCCCAATACCGGGAGAGACGAATCCCCTGCCGATCTGCTCACTTGCCTCTATGTGGCTCGGGACTGTACCCAAAAAAGACCTATTTGCACGACTCCTTTGAGCCGTGGTAGGGTAGAAATCAAAGCACAGTGGGAACTCACACGAGACAAATGACGACCTCAGGTCGATGAACTAACCCGTACACATGTCACCAGGGAACTGCTATCTGACGATATGTATAATACCAACTAGCATGTTCCCGGCGAGTCCTGTCCGGTGTACTCATAACCCAATGAGCACCTATATACATCTTAGGTGAACCAACTGACACCAGTGGCTTGTGAGACCGGCCATCGCCCCTCGTCGGGGTCTCGACTGTATACACTAGTCTACTCTGGAGTATCGATACCCTGTCTCGAAACTCCCACGACTAGGGACACATTAAGGATATGCGTATAGACCCCAGCTCCCACGTATATGATCGCCATCATACTGCTGGCAGTCAAGCAAGAATTCTATGGGCTCTATCATCATGCAATAGTGAACTAAAGCATATAAACGATGATAAAGACAAACCAGATAGCATACTATCATCTCGAGCAAGACTGTCATATCGGTATAGGTCCTCCCTCAATCATTGCAATTACGTACCTGCGATCCAATAATTGACTTAGAGGGCACTATATCCAACAGTTTTATCCGTCCACCTTTCCGAAGATGCCAAGTTGATTTATGGCACCGTGTATCGGAGGTTTAGAGGGATGTGGCCGATGTAGCTGACTTCGTCAGATTCCTCCTCCCTTGAGGGGTTTTTGATTGTGGGGACGCTCTTCCCTGCAGGCGCAAGCCCCTGCAGTTAATTACGCTACCGCATCGCGGTAACAACTTTCTCCTTCTCCAGATGTTCACTTCGTGTCGTGAGTGTTTGTTTTGTATGTGTTCGCCCGTGGATTGTATACGGAGACTAATTTATGTCGTCGCTCGTAGGACGTGGATTAGTCCAAATCCGTATTTTCTTAGATTTGGGTTTGGGGTTTTGGTTTGAGGATACGTTAGCCATATTTGAGGCTAAGATCAACTCAAACGTTTGTTAAGGATACGTTAGTCTAATTTGAGACTAAGATCAACTTAATGGGATCGTTTAGATCCGACAAAAGAGCATTTGGGCTCTATTGTTCCAGTTTAGGGACATGGTGGTCCATCTCCAGTTTAGGGACATGGTGGTCCAACATTCCCATTTTGGGGACGAATATTGGTTTAAGGATGCATTATTCCATGAGTTTAAGGACCCCACAGTCCGTATTACCAGTTTAGGGACATGGTGGTCCAACATTCCCATTTTAGGGATGAATATTGGTTTACGGACGCATTAGTCCATGAGTTTAAGGACCCCATAGTCCGTATAACAAGTTTAGGGACATGGTGGTCCAACATTCCCATTTTGGGGACGAATATTGGTTTAAGGACGCATAAGTCCATGAGTTTAAGGACCCCACAGTCCGTATTAATGTGTGGTTGTCGGGACCCGACACCTCTCTGACGACGTTGAAGGATTACAACAACAAATATCAGAGGAGTTCAGAGATGTACCCTTGAACCGGGTGTAAATTGATTTGAGAGAGCAGTTGTGCTCATTTCAATTTAATTTGAGGACTTACGGCCAGAATTGGGCTAAGTCCAGTTGAAAATGTTCAACGTTTTATCTGCATTTGGCCTGTTAGGCCTTTACTAGGGCTCTGCCCCTGTTTAATAATGCATGGCATTTTTGTTTGGTCTATTAGACCTTTATTTGGGCTCTGCCTTTTTTTTAAATGATGCACAGCATCAGTTTTGGTCTGACAGACCTTTGTTTGGGCTCTGCCTATTTTTAATAATGCATTGCATTTTTTTATTAGGCCTGTTAGGCCTTTTAATTGGGCTCTGTCCCTTCTTTAATAATGCAAAGCGTTTATTGTTCTGACAGTGCACCACGTGGCTTGTCAGGCGCTTTGCGCCAGTGCAAGGCGCAAACTCATATGGGGGTGACACGTGTCACGCTCTGGCGAGCGCAAGCACAGTGCGCTGCGCCAGTGCGCCGCGCTGTTGCGCTGCTGACACGTAGCGTGCTCTGGTGACTTGCGCTAAACCAAGAGAGCAGTGCTCTATTTTTAGAAGCGCAAGGCGCAACTGTTCTGGGGCCGACACGTGGCGCTCTCTGGTGGCTTGCGCCAACCCAAGAGCGCAACAGTGCAATTTTTTCAAGTGCAGGGCACTGTTCAATATCTTAATCCAATTTTGGATCAAAAAAGAGAATCTTTTAAGATTCCAGAACCAATGGTTCATCAAAAGGCAATGCCTTTATGTAGATCAGAAAGATCTAATGAAGAAGTAAATTACTTCTTTTTATTAATATTATCATTTTTTATTGAAGATCCTTGATCTTGTTCTTAGATCATTGATCTTTTCCAGAAGAAAATTCTTCTTTTTCTAAAGGTTTTACCTTTTTCTTTCTTTCTTTCTGAATTCTTCTCAAAGTTCTTAGAAGAGCTCTGTGAATTCTCTGTGTGCTCCTTAATGTTAATCTCTTTTAGACTTGGAGTCTTGGGGCCTTTATATTGTTCCAATTGTTTTGTTTTGTTATGTTGGAGTCTAAGGCCTTCTGTTTTACAGAAGATAATCTTCTTATTTTAACAAGATCAGAAAGATCTTTCTACAATTTTAATTCTGTTTTGGTGCTGGCACAGTTGGTGCAAGCGCTCCTGCGCTTGACACGTGTCGAGCAGCATAGAGCGCAGCGCAACAGCGCTAGCGCAACTGCGCAGCCACGTGTCACGCAGCGCAGAGCGCAGCGCAACTACGCTAACGCAACTGCGCTGCCATGTATCGCGCAGCGCAGAGCGCAGGTCAGCTGAAGCATTGCTTCCTTTATTATTATTTGAATTTCTTTTAAAACAGAGCCTTGCTCTGATTGGGGGAAACAGAAGCGTTGCTTCATTTCCCGCCTTGGTATTTGAACAGAGCTTTGCTCTGATTGGGGTAAAAAATCAGTAGTTTCTCGATCTGTTATAGACCATTCATCGGCATGACTTATTGAGTTATTGGGGTCGACGTTTCCATCCCTAGACTCGATATGCAGCATATCTGACGAAGAGACCGGACTGTATGGTAAGTGTTACCGGTTGGCTCGACAGGAGTTTTTATAGGTTCGCTTGTTTTTTTCTGATCGCTCAATACCTAAGAGCCGTTTCGCACTGCTGGTGCCGCTGACGGTTTGTGGGTATGTGATATGATCACTGCCTACTGCTAGCGTATTGACGAGTCTTAGAGTCCCACAATGGGGTAACCTAGCTCAGGCGAAACGATGTGGGGTGTATATGGGGATATGCGCGGGTGCTTGATTAAATGCGTGTATATGATAAAACCACAGTAAAAACACAGACTAGGTACGTGATTAATTAGGACAGACTTATGCTTTAATAAAAACTCATGACCAAATCTTGAGAAATCATCAGTAAAAGTTATGAAGTAAGAAAAAACGCCTCTAGCCTGTGTAGACATTGGCCCGCATACATCACTATGTATGAGGCTTAAGAGCTCAGAAGCTCTTTCTCCGTGTCCTGTAAATGGAGTTTTGGTCATTTTACCCTTGATACAAGACTGGCTAGTCTCATAAGATTTATATTCAAAACGGTTTAAATATCCATCTTTGTGTAACTTGTCTAGTCTTGTTTCGTTAATATGACCAAGTCTACAATGCCAAAGAAAAGCTTCATTTATTTCTGAAAGTTTTCTTTTATTAGTGTGTTGTATGCTGAAAACTGTGAGTTAATTTAGGACGTATATCCCGTTATTAAGTGTACCATACCCAACCAACATTTGATTCAGGTTAATGTTCATAACATTATTCTGCAATACAAAATTATATTCTTCATTGTCTAACAAAGAAACGGATATTATATTATAAAGCATACTAGGTATATAATAACATGGGTTCAAAACTAATATACACCCTGATGGCAACCCCAGGTGATACTCTCCCACTGAAACCGGATGTACATTGGAACCATTTCCAACCCGGAGAGTATGGTCACCTGTCATCAAAACTTTGCTATTTCTCAGCCCCTGCATGGAATTGCAAATGTGAGAACCTGAACCGGTATCTAATACCCAGGAAGCAGAGTTTATAGAAAAACAGTTTTCTGTCACAAACACACCTGAAGCGGAA